>CM053591.1:123244377-123302016 GCA_028646515.1 Pseudochirops corinnae
AAGTCATTTGCTTCCATTTGCTCCACTCTAATTCTGAAGGAATTATTCTCTTCAGAAAGCTTTTGAGATTCTTTTTCCATCAGGCAAAGTCGACTTTTTAAGGCATTCTTCTCCTCATTGGCTTTTTGGGCCTCTTTTGCCATTTGAATTAATCTATTTTTTAAGGTGTTAATTTCTTCAGTCAGGTTGTTGACTCTCTTTTCATAATTTTCTTTCATCATTCTTATTTCTTTTCCCAATTTTTCCTCCACTTCTCTCATTTGATTTTCAAAATCCTTCTTCAGCTGATCTCTAGCTTTTTAGCAATTTTCATGTTTTTTGGAAGCTTTTGGTGTGGGAGTTCTGACTGTATTGTCTTCCTCCCATTCCCTGCTTTGATCCTTCTTTCCCCCAAAAAAGGAATCTAGAGTTTGGTTGCTGTTCTTACTTTGCTTCCTATGCTTGCTCATGGTTGGCCAGTCAGTGATTTTTTAGCTCTGTGGAACTCTGCTTCCAGAGGGGAAAGCTCTGTCCCAAATTTCTGGGGTTTTTCCAGCTGCCAGCACTTTTAGGAGGCTGCTGCAGCCCCCACCCACTCTGGCTCACTGAAAACGCACCCCAGGACCGCCACCCAAGACTGTGATCTGGATCAAGGCTGCTCAATGCAAGAACACTTGGCCTCTGAATGATTGCTTGGCCCCCCTGCAGTCTGCAGGCCAGGAGCTCTGAAGCAGCGGAGCTCTGAAGCAGCAAGGTGGAGGCGGCTGCAGGGCCTCCACTTCTTCCTCTTCCTTGCCCTGTAGGCAGTTTGGCCTGACCCGCTTATCTCCCCTCATTTTAGCCGAGTTCCACTGACCTTTTACTTAGTCCTTTTTTTCTTATGGCTCGATAATTCTGGAAACTGCCACAGCTGCCACAGATCTGCTCTCCTGAAGCTCCAGCTGTGGCTCGGCTAGGCTAGTCAGGCCGCCCCCAGGGCCATGCTGCTGTTTCAGGCTGGGCTGGTTTTGGCTCCCAGCACTGAGATGGTCCCTCCTAGCCAAGCTGCCTTCAGTGGGAAGTATATTTGGGTGCGTTTTAGAGCTCTAGAATTTGTTTAGAGTCACATTTTATGGGTATTTTGACATGGCTATGTGGAAGCTACAGTACCTTGCTGCTCCTATGCCACCATCTTGGCCTGATTGATCTTTTAAAATATTCCAAATTTGGTTATTGTTGATGAACATACAGTAAATACAAGACAGTTGACAAAAAGAGAATGAAAAATCAGGTAAAATTGGATGCATTTTCTGAAAGCAGATGGACAGATGGGTCAGAAGAAGCCTGAAAAATCCTTGTTCAATTTTTAAGGTCAAGAGAATAATTTTGAATCAAATTAGAAAAGAGAAAATGATATCTCCTTTTTGTTTGAAACCAAATTGCATTTATTGTCAACTTTCATTCTTTATACCTTTCTCTGGAGTCTTTTAAGTCTCCATCTAAAGTCGACTTTGCTCGTTAAGCCATTGGAATTCTAAAGTAGACAACCTATAATCTAGACTCTAGGAATGGAAAAAAAAATGCTTTAGGGTCAAATGGTTTTTAAAAGTGTTGTAGTAAGATTGCTATCATGTTTATATCATCTTCTTTATATTTATCTTTTAATGTTGACTTTCTGGGCCCCAAGATAAGTTTATAACTCAATTTTCCTTCAGTGCATGTCTATATTCACAGAAAAAGTGAAGCAATATCACTAGTCTCTATTAGCAATAACAGAAGACTGTTCTATTCTAGTGAAATACAGACTAAAGATAAATATACCACTGACGTATTTCTTTGGTACCAGGATTTCTAAGGTATTGTCCTTTCCTTTATTCACCGCTCACAACTTTTATAGGGTCTTATCAAATCGGAAAGGCTAAGACCCAGTTGTATTGACTGTTCAGTCATAATTAAGCATCAGAATAGCAGAAGTATTCAATAAAAATATAAAACTCATCATTTTTATGAACCATATTATTTGAGTGCAAATAATATTATGAGAAAAATATACACTAGTGTTCCAGTAAAATTATTAATACTTGTTGTAGTTACTTTGTCTTTCAAATAAGTCACAGGCAAAAAATTATAAAAGATGTGACAGAGGGGTGTGTGTGTGTGTGTGTGTGTGCACACATGCATGCATACGTGTGTGTTTGTATGCACAGAACAAAGGAAAAGCCCTTAAGTATAAAAGATTTCAAAGTTATTTGACCTTGAAAAAGGTAGTTAGAAAAATGAGATCGGAAAGGTTGCTTGTATTTGTCCCAATATCCAGGAAGCATTTAGTGAAACACTAGTGGGCAAGAAATATAATGCAGTACTATAGCAGAATGTAAGTATGTTTAGTTAAGAGACTGATTGACTCCGTGTGTGTGTGTGTGCACGCACTCACACACATTTTTATCTCCCAAGTTTAGCACATTTCCTGGTACACAGATCATCCTTAATAAAGTAATGACTGTGTTGTGTCTATTTCCAGGGAGCTCATATGATAATTCTATGACTGTGGGCCTGTAAAACATCACACAATGAGGCACAAGTTAGTGGACTGGTTTTTAGCTCATGTTTTAAATTTTTCTCTTCTCTTAAAAGGAGTAACATCAGGGTAACTGAAAGTTTCATGAAAATCTGAACCAGATTTCTTAGAAGCCATGTGGAACCTGAATGTTAGGGTAGAAATTTCTCTGATTTTGGTGTCAAAGGGGACCTGATTTGAAATCCTGCCTCTGATCCTTGCTACTTATGAGAACATATAAAGTCACTTATCATTCCTTACCTTAATTTCCTCAACTGTAAAATGAAAATGTTGAGCAAAATGTCTCCTAAGTTAACCTTTCAGATAGAGTCTTTACTTAGTTTTAGTTCTTTTCACCCTGAAAAGATGCTTATTGTAACCTTATTGCAAGGTAATAATTATTTATCAAGGAATATCATGCCTTTCCTGACTTACTAGTTAAACAATGTAAGGAACAACTTTATTATTAGGAGTTAGAAAAAAATGGGTTCTAATCTCAACTCCTTCATTCACTAGCTGTGTGACCATACGGAACTCTTGTTGACATATTTTCTCATCTGGAAAATGAACTCTTTGGACTACATAACCTCTAAGGGCCTTTATTAAACATATATATATATATATATATATATTTTTTTTTTTTTTTTTCCCTTCTGGAAAACTTTATTGTAGGTGGAATGAGACACAGCTAGATACAGTAAGTTAGATGATTCCAATTTTGTTGGCAATATCTAAAGCATCATAGTCTGGGGCAAGATGGACATAGGCCTTCTTCTCTCCATCAGGCTGGATCAGCATGTTGACTTTGGCCACGTTGATGTCATACAGCTTTTTACGGCCTGCTTGATTGAATGCTTGTTGGCCTTGATGTCCACAATGAAGAGTAGGGTGTTGTTTTCCTCAGTTTTCTTCATAGCAGACTCAGTGGTCAAAGGAAACTTAAAGACGGCATAGTGATCAAGCTTGTTTCTCTGAGGGGCACTTTTCTGAGGGTATTGGGGCTGCCTTTGAAGTCTTAGTGTCTTGGGACATCAGAAGGTGGGGTATGTTTGGATCTTCTTCTTTTTTTTGGCTATTGACACCCTTCAGCACTGCCTTCTTGGCCTTCAAAGCCTTAGACTTGGCTTCTGTCTTGGGGGGGGCAATGGCTTCCTTCTTTGCCTTTGGCACCATCTTGGGGGAAAGGCAATTTTATTATGTTTAGTGATTCTCATGTATGAAGTTAATATTATTCTGTGACTTTATAAATGAGAATAATAATTCACAGATTTTATCAGTCAGCACTCTATCAAAGAAGAATCTATCAATGAATTTGTAGACAGCTCCTAGTTGTTTTCCTTGCCTCAAATATCTTCTTTATTTTCTTCTTTTTCCCTTTTCTCTTTTTATTTACACTCACGTTCTGTAATTTAGTCCAACAAGATTCCATTCCTTCTTGAGTCTCTGGTGGGTTCAGAATAGTCTTTCTTATTTGAATTTTCTTTCATTTATGTTTGAAGTCCAATCTCCTGGTCACTTGTAGAATTTGTTATTTTTTATTTGAATTCTTAAATTTAACTCCTGTGTATCTTGGAGTTTGTGTCCTAGTTGTTGTTTATCACAGAGGCAATCTGTGCATTCTTCCAACTGGTGCTTTGTTTTCTATGTTTAGAAGTTCTGCCAGTTTTCTTATGATGTTTCTTGCATTACGATATTCAATTTTTTTTTTGACTTGTGTTCTTCTGGGACAGCAACAATCCTTATGTTGTCCTGTCTTCAAGATCACTGTCTTTTGCTTGTATGGAGAACATGCTTTTTGTATGATTATTTCTTTTTTCCTCTTCTTCCAAATTGACCTTTACTTCAATATATTTGTATTCCCAATTTATTATTCTCTCTTCTATTTTTTTTCCTGAGAGACTTACTGCAGTGGATTCAAGTTTTTTTGTTATTGCCAATTATTTCTACTGTGCAACCCATAAATTCTTTCACAATTTGTATTTTTCTTTTGAGGCATTCAGGAACATCTTTCTTTGGTTCTGTGTACTCTTAGGAACACACAGGACCCTCTGCTTCATCAGCTGCTGCTATATTTTTCTTATTTATTCATAGATGTCAAATCTTTAAATCCATATTTCCTTCTATTATTAATGTCTTCTCTGTTGGCTGTTTATCCACAAGGTCCTTAAATGAATTATCTTCCTACCTAGGGTTTCAGTAATTTCATTCTTTTTTTTCCTTGTATTCCTATATCACTCACTTTCTGACTCCTTCCCCTTTGATTACAGTTTCACTTGAAAACCTTCTAAGTCTCCTCTCAAGGTGAGCAATTATGTTTCACTGATCTCCTTCTCTACCACACAAGACTTCTAGGGAGACAGAACTGGTTACACATGGATTCTAGATCTTTTCCTTTGGGTTTAGTGGAGAGCCACATATGTGTTCTGTCATTGTTCACTTTGTTCTTCAAGTCTTTGCCTGAGCTCTGCTGCAATACAGAATTCTATAATACTTCTGAATCAAGCAGAACAAGCTTCTGCCTCTTGGTTTTCTGAGGCACTACACTACAGAGACAGCTGAAATCACTATATTATCTCATAAACTTAATTAGTATTTTGAAGAGGTTTAAGAAGTCATGAGGATTGAAGAGAATATCTATTCCTCCATCTTGTTGGTCATGTAACCCATGTGATTCAGTCACATTTTTAGTAATAGTTTGGTCTCCTTAAATTTAGGTAAGCCAATCCTTGAATAACTGGCCAGGCCCATAATTTTTTTTTTTTTGTTAGTTGAACTTTTCAGACCTCATGACTTTCAGAGTTAGTAAGGTAGTTTTCTCAAAGTAGGTCAAATGTTTGTTAAATCAAATTGAATTTAATTTGTATACCAGGTTAGTGGTATACAGGTTAGTGTCTACAACATGAGACTCCAGGTTAGTGTCTACAACATGAGACAAATGTGTTATTGCTTCATTAAATTTATTCAACTCTTTGCTTCCTATATAGGATCTAAGAAAGAAATGACAAACTATTAAATTGGCAAAAAAATATTTCAACCTTGAAAATGGTGGGTTTTTTAAAAATCCCGACTGCTTTACAATCCCATAAGAATTTAAACCACCTGCACATTTTTACCCAGCTAATTAATTTACTTAAAGCATAGTGAGGATATATATTATGTAAGCAAAAGCATAAGATATGTGAAGGGTGAAGATTTGTCTAATGCTTAGTGTCTGATAGAATATTATAAATAGTCTGTCCTAGTCCATATTACAATCCTACCACAATGTTGCTTTTCTTTCTTCATTTATCCTCCCTTGCTTATTCCTTCTGGTTCATGGATATACATATAAGGATATATCTTATTGGTATACAAAGCTACTCTACTGCCCCTATTAGCTAACTTGTTTCTGTCTAGCCTATTCATAGAGATGTAGCAGACATAAGCACATCCTATCAAATTTCAATTATATGATGTCCAACTTGTTGAATTTCATTAAGATCTTAAAGTCGTTTTATTAATCATTCCTGCTTATCTGCATATAAGTAGATGACAGAAACCATGAGCAATATTGCTACACCTCTTCTTGGATTGGAGGACAATAGAAAGACAGGACAATCATTTGTACTTTCCCAGTCACCAGTGGAGTGAAACAAGGCTTTGTGATTGCTCCCATGCTTTTTATCATGATGTTTTCGGTCATGTTGTCAAATGCCTTTAATGAGGATGAATACGGCATCAAGGTCAGCTATTGCACTGATGGTAAATTCTTCAATGTGAAAAGGTTGTAAGCTAATACCAAAGTGGAGGGAGACTTGGTGCATGATTTTCTGTTTGCAGATGATTGTGCACTAAATGTAACTGATGAAACTGATTCTCTACTCCTTGTGGTAAGTTTGGCCTATCAATTAACACCAAGAAAACACAGGTACTCCATCAGCCACCACTATATCCATATGTGGAACCAATGGTTATAGCAAATGGAGAAGTTTTGAATGAGTGGATAAGGTTGCCTAGCTTAGTAGTGTACTTTCCAGGGATGTACACATTGATAATGAGGTTGATATATGCATTGCTATAGCTAGTCCAGTGTTTGAGAGGCTCCTAAGGAAAATATGGGAGAGAAGAGGTATTAGACTGACCACAACACTAAAGGTCTACAGAGGTTGTGCTGACCTCATTGTATATCTGTGAAACCTGGACAGTGTACTAGCTACATGACAGTAAAATGAATTATTTCCATTTTAATTATCTTAAGAAGATTCTGGAGATCACCTGGCAGGATAAGACACCAGTTACTGAGATCTTTTCTCAAACTAAACTGCCAGGTGTTCAAACTCTACTTCAGAGAGTCTAAAGAGTTAGACACATTGTTCTACTGCAAAACACACACTTGCCAAAAAGACTTTTTTATGGAGAACTCACACACGGTCAGCATTCACATGGTGGTCAGAAGAAGTGAAACAAGGACACTCTCAGTCTCTCTTAAGAACTTCGGAAATGATTGTGTGATATTGGAGACATTGGCACAGGACTACTCAGCATGGTATATCAGAGAACATGATATGCTCTATGAGTAAAACAGAATTGAAATAGCTCAAAAGAAACCCAAGATGCACACATTAGAGAATCCACTTCAAACGTTCACATGGGCTGTTTTGTGCCTTACCTGGAATATAGAACATTGCAAGCTTGTATTCATTTGATCAGCCATAGTCAGATATAGTGAAACTTGACTCTAGCATAGTGATGCCATTTTAGTCCTCTCCAAGGATGAAAGATAATAACCAACCAATTAACCTACCAATATTCTTTCAAAAAACAGAATCACAAAATTTCGTAGTTGGAAGGGACCTCAGTACCCATCCAAATCCAGCCCTTTGGGATATAATATGCAAGTGTTCAACCTGGTTTGGTTTGAAGACCTCAAAATATAATCCTTCTTGGAGAAGGGGGAAACTCATTCATCTTCTAGGCAACTAAATTGTTCCTTTCTTTGGAAGCAAATTTGCCTCTTTAAAGCTTTCATAAATTTTCTCTTAGTTCTGCCTTTTGGAGAAAAGTAGAAGACATTGACTATTTTGTCTATTTGAGAGTCCTTCAAATACTTGGTGAGAGTTAGCACAATCTCTCTTCTCATCTTTAGGCTAACTATCCTCTACTTTCCAACCAATCCTTAGATGGCATGAACTCAAGGTTCTTCACCATTCAATTCAATGCTTCTTCACACTCTGTTGCTTATAGATGGACTTCCAAAAATGTGGTAGGAATAAGCAACTTTAGCACTCCAGATATGATTCTGTCAAAACAGAATAAAGCAAGTCTATTTTTTCTCTATGTCTGGATGTATCATGGCATAGAGATTAGAGATCTGGTCCTGGAATTCTTCCTCTGTCACATACTGGCTGTATGATCCTGGGTAAGGCTTACAACCTTTTAGTGCTCTATGTAATTCTTTAATACTATAAATTACAGAAAAGGTCGAGATTTGAGTTAATACAAGGAGTTTTTATGTTACAAAATATACAAATTTTATATATTAATGAAATCACTAGTTCAATCTCTATCTCCATGCTTTTTATAATATAGCCCAAGATCATAGTATCTTTCTTGGCTGCCATACCATATTATTGACTCATGTCAAACCTATATCATGCCCTCCCCACCCAGTTCCCCAACCCCATCCTCCCTAAAACAAACAAAAACCCAAACCAAAATAACAAAAATCCAGGTCATTTTCAGTACAACTGCTGTCTAATCATGTCACTCCCATCTTGTATCAGCGAAGTTAATTTCTTTTACCCAATTGTAATATTTTATCTCTCTTGAATTTTCTCTTACTAGCTTTATTCCAATATTCTGGTCTAGCCAGATCTTTTTAAATCTTCACTCTGCTTTCCAATATGATAACTCTCTCTAAAGTTTTGTGTTATCTTCATATTAGATAAGCACACTGTCTATGCTTTTTTCAAATCATTGATAAGCATATTAAGCATCACAGAGGCAAACCCTTCATTCTCTATGATTAACTGGAAAGAAAAATGGGGTTCTTCAGCATTTTTTTTTCCATTTGTTCTCAGATAGGAAGAGCAATTTTTATTTTGTGCACATTTAGTTGTTTCTTAGCTAAAACATAAATTGCACAATTTTTAAAGTTTACTAGAATATTCTTCTTCACCACCATAAATACTGAAACTGCATTCAATTCTCACTACTCTTGCAGTTAACTGTTATGGCAAATTACCTAGGTGTTCTGCTGTAAATTTTGGTACAGAGTAAAGCATTTTTAAAAAAATATTAATTTCCTACCTTTTCTGGATTTCTATTGTGTTGTTGCACACAAGCTCATCTGCATTTGATGGAAAATAAGCAGGTTCCTGCTAACAGCTTTAATGAAGATAATATCTGCTGGCTGTTGTCTGCAAGAAAGTCTTCTGTAGAAATGTAGCTTCCCTGGGTGCCTAGGTGGCACAGTGAATAGAACACTGGCCCTGGAGTCAGTCAGGAGGATCTGAGTTCAAATCTGGCCTCTGGCACTTAACATTTACTATCTATGTGACCATGGGCAAGTCACTTAACCCCAATTATCCTGTATATCCCCCCTCTAAAAAAAAAAAGAAATGCAACTTCCAGTCACTTACCACTTCTTTTTTCTTCTCTCCTGTTTATTATGCTTTAGAAGCTATGAACATGAAAATTTCTTTTCTTTGTACCACCACTCATAAAGGACTCTTTGCTTAGTCAGAAAAATTCTTTAGTTTTTATCATGTGACTCACTTAATCCTCCCATCTTGTCATTGAACTTGTAATTCCTTCTACTCTCTTCACTCTCCTCTCCTTATGGTCCCTTTCTACTTCATTGTGTTGTTACAATAAAATAAAATAAAAATAAATTTTAAAAATGCTCCTGGTTTAGCAATAGGATGGTTGGGGCTCCAATCCTGTCTTAGTCACTATTAACTAGCTGTTTTGGACCTCACGCATCTCACTTATACTCTCTGTGCCTTATCCATAAAATTAGTTTTAGTGATAAAAGATTGAAAGTGTGGAATATAGTTGGTAAAGTCACCACAGAATGTTTTAATGACAGAACTGTATAACTGAGACTTATGTAGACTCTCCTCGTCAAAAGACATTGGTATCGTTTCCTGGTCCTATGTCTAATGTAGGTCATGTTGAATGGCTTCTTTAATAAAAAATTGACTGTATTATCACATTGATCTTATAGTTTCTTTTTAAGAGGTTTGGGCCCAGTTGGGACCTTGGTTAAAATTGGAAATGAACATATGAATTACTTATAAATATGAAAACATATTGCTTGATCTGTCTTTCATATTCTATTCTGTTGTATGCTTTGTTAGCATTATATAATTTTCAAAAGAGATGTAATTTAAAGTGTATCATGAATCTAATATGGTCCATTGGTTTAACAATCTTTGGCCAGTTTTAATTTCTTTCTGAAAGAATCTTTGGTGCAATGTGTGGTGAAACAAACAAACAAACCCAAAACATTTTCTTCAAGAAGTTATTTTTTATTATTATTACCTTACATTTTATTTCTAATGGGAATAAACTTCAAATATCTCAAAATTCAATAACTATATTCAGGTCTAGAGAGCATAGTCTCCAAGAAGATTCATCATGAAGATTTTTCCAAAAGAGAGAAAATTCCGTGTTAAGTGAAATCTTTTTTGTGGAGATCTGGGAATGAATGTTTCTCAGTTCACATCCCAGTCTTCTAATCATTTAAATCCAGAGGTAATGGTACTTCAACTAAAGGCAAGATTCTACTCCTTTTGTATATGTAATCATGCCTCTATCAGCTTTAATTATGGATCACTGGAAACAGATTGCCTAAAGGAAAATAAAAGAACAATTATCACTGTCCTATTTCAAATTTTCAGGTGACAGAAAAGCAGTATTCTTTTGAATTACTTATTCCCGGCAGCATACTTTTGCTCTTCAAAAGTGAAGCTTCATTTTTATATTTAAAGCTTAAATTTTCATCCTTAAAACATGTATACATATTTTTATAGTGTTATAGAATTGTAAGAAGAATTTAATCATAATTTCTTATGGATAATGATGTAAAAAATTCCCCAAAGATATTTCACAACAAAAATGATTTTTCCTTTTAAATTTATTTATTTTTAGCTTACAACATTCAGTTCCATAAGTTCTTGAGTTCCAAATTTTCTTCACCTCCTTCTCCCCTAAGATGACATGCAGTCTTATATAGGTTCTACATATACCTTTATAGTAAACATATTTTTATAATAGTCAAGTTGTAAAGAAGAATTATAAGCAATGGAAGGAACCATGAGAGAGAAGAAACAAAACAAAACAAAAAAAGACAGGGCAAATAATTTGCTTCAATGTACATTCAGACTCTGTAATTCTTTCTCTGGATGTGGGATAGCCTTTTCCATCATAAGTCTTTTGGAGTTGTCTTAGAACCTTTCATTGTTGAGAAGAGCCAAGTCTATCGAAGTAAGTCATCACAGATATAATATAATATAATACACATCTGTAATTGTGTAGAATGTTCTACTGGTTCTGCTCCTCTCACTCACTATCAGTCTATAGACTAAGTCTTTCCAGGTTGTTATGAAGTCCGTCAACTCCTCATTTCTTTTAGCATGGTAGTATTCCATTATATTCATATACCACAACTTATTTAGCCTTTCCCCAATTGATGGGCATCCCTTTGATTTCCAATTCCTTGCCACAATGAAAAGAGCTCCTATAAATATTTTTGTACATATGAGTTCCTTTCCCAATTGTATAATCTTTTTGGGATACAGCCCCAGAAGTGATATTGCTGGCTCAAAGGGTATGCACATTTTTATAGCCCTTTGGGCATAGTTCCAAATTGTTGGATCAGTTCACATTTCAATTTTCTCACATCTTCTCCAACATTGATTATTTTCCTGTTTTGTCATATAAGTCAATCTGACAGGTGAAATGTGATACCTAAGAGTTGTTTTGACATACATTTCTCTAATCAATAGTGATTTAGAGCATTTTTTCATATACTTATAAATATCTTTGATTTCTTCCTCTGAAAACTGCCTGTTCATATCCTTTGACCCTTTATCAATTGGGGAATTGTATTCTTATAAATTTGACTCAGTTCTTGGTATATTTTAGAAATGAGGCCATTATCAGAGACATTGGTTGGAAAAAATTCTTTCCCAATTTTCTGCTTCCCTCCTAATCTTAATTACACTGGCTCTGTTCGTACAAAAAATTTTCAATTTAATATAATCTAAATTATTTATTTTGCAATTCATAATGCTATCTCTTCTTTGATCATAAATTCTTCCCTTCTTCATAAATCGTAAACTATTCTTTGCTCTCCCCAATTGCCTTTATATCTAAATCATGAACCCATTTTGACTTTATTTTGGAATGCAGTGTAAGATATTGGTCTATGTCCAGTTTCTCCTAAACTATTTTCCAGTTTTCCCAGCAGTTTTTGTCGAATAGAGAATTCTTATCTCAGAAGCTAAAATCTTTGGGTTTATCAAACAGTAGATGAGTATAATCATTCACTACTATGTCTTGTGTATGTAACCTATTCCACTGATCCACCACTCTATTCCTTAGCCAGTTCCGAGTAATTTTGATGACTGCTGCTTTATAATACAGTTTCAAATCTGGTATGTCTAGACTACTTTCCCTAGTATTTCTTTTCATTAATTCCCTTGATGTTCTGGACCTTTTGGTCTTCCAGATGAATTTTGTTATTATTTTTTCTACCTCTATAAAATACATTTTGGGTAGTTTGATTGGTATGACATTAAATAGGTAAATTAATTTAGGTAAAATTGCCATTTTTATTACAATAGTTCTGTCTACCCATGAACAACTGATGCTTTTCCAGTTAGTTAGATCTGACTTTATTTTGTGTGAAACGTGTTTTGTAATTGTGTTCATATAGTTCCTGGGTTTGTTTTGGCAAGTAGACTCCTAAATATTTTATAATGTCTACAGTAATTTTAAATAGAATTTCTCTTTCTATTTCTTGCTATTGGTCTTTGTTAGAAATACATAGGAATGCTAAAGATTTATGTGGGTTTATTTTATATCCTGCAACTTTGCTAAAGTTAAAAATGATCCTTTAAACAAAATCTTATTAAATAAGAGCCATAATAACTAGTTACCTGTCAACTTGCATAAAAATAAGAATTCCAATGTCCTTTTCACTGGATTGTTTCCATCAATTTCATAGATATGTTCAAATATATTACCTACAATTACTTGCAATTTTATTTTGGATATTTTTGTATATTGCCTTCTTTTTATGAAACAATTTACTCTTAACTTCATACCAATCAATTCTGTTAAAACTTCTCTGCTAGTCTTTCAGTATAGGTTGGACATATACATGAAACTAAGCAAAGTTTCCTAACCTGAGATGTCTACTTAAAAAACAGCAACAACCATATTTTAATATAATTGATTCCCTTTTCAACCTTATATATCTTAATTAAATTTAAAAAATGGAAATACCTGAATATTTATATTTTGATATAATTGATTCTTTTCATAATCCTTTGTATTTTGTTTTATGAATTTTAAAATATGATTCTTAGAAGGGGTCCATTAGTATCAATAGATTGCCAAAGGGATCTATGAGACAAAAAATCTTAACAACTGATCTAGAGATGTTGCAGGGGAAGGGGGGAAGAGGGTAGTAGGGTGGTGAATGCAACTGTTACTATTTCTGAAAAGTAGTGCTAGTACTGCTTTTGCCTAGAAGTTGTAAAGCTAAGTGGTTTAATTCCTGCTTAAACAGTGATTTGCTCTATGATAAACAGCATGAAATTTTTTAAACTAGTCCTTTCCCCTCCTTTTATTCCCTTCTTTCAGTCCATCTTACATAGCACTAACATATTAATTTTCTTAAGGCTTAACTCCAAGTGTGACTCTTGCCCTTGATCAAAAGCTTGCCATGGCTAATATTTGCCAGAAAGATATCTAGATTTTGACTTAGAACCAGAGTGAGAATAGAAAGAATTCTGTCTTAAAAGAAGAGATAAGGAAGATCTAAAGAGAGAAGAGAAAGTCTTGTTTCTGTATTCCCTATGTACTCTTTTGATAGTCACAACTCTTCTTTTGCTTAAATCTGTTTATTCCCTTCTCACTTCTTGCTGAATGTTGGAAGCAAATTTGCATCTTTTGCAGAATTTGTGGTCATTAACATAACTTTGATAGTAAATGGAAAACCCACTAAAAGAAATTAGGAAATCAGTGTGAAATATTTTTTAAGTGTTGATAAGATTTCCTGAACTTTAAATTTTATTTTTAACCCTTTATCATAAACCATGGCTTTCTTAAGGATGCATTGAGAAATGGAGGTGACATTTAAAAATCAATAATGAGAAATATAGGCAAATATAACAAAATATATCAATGCAATTAAAAAAATAAGATGTAAAGATATAAGGAGTCACAATTAGGCATCTTGAGGGGCAAAATGAAAAGAGGACAGGTAATATAAAACAGCTTGCAGAAAACTTTACAATGTAGTAGATATCCTAAAAGATTGGACTAACCAAAATACTTATTGAAAGAGAAGAAATACTAGATATTATAATTGTTTTACCATAACAAAATAATACATCGTCATAAATATGGCATCTGAACGGAGTAGAAATCTCATGAAATTTGCTGTTATTAAGTCAGGAAAAGGAAAAACAAAACTGTATTTTAGAAATAAAGTGAATAGGGAACTTCTCTGGGATAAGGAGCAGGAAGTTTGGGGTTTAATACATAGGAAAGAGTTGTGAAAGGAATAGCCAAAAGTGAGGCAAACCTCAGCTAGGGAGAGATGATTCTGAAAGGTAGAAAGAGAAAGAAAATGATATCTTGATCTAGGTAAGGAATTGAAGAAGATGGGAAAGGGAGAAGACTGGGTTCTGATTGTTCCAACTATAGAAAAAAAAGCACTAAATCATTCTCCTTTCTCTCCTTTCTTTTATTCTTAAAAAGAAGGGTATTAGGGCAAGAGGCTATGATGGAGGGGAAAACCCCAAACTAACAATCAAAACTATGATGTAACTGGAATGAACTCATCTGTGATTCTAACATTTAAGCCAGGGAAGTATAAATAAGAGAAAGAAATCTTTAGATTGATATCATGTATAATTATTTATGAAACAATATAAAAATAGTAGGAGACTATAGAAAAAATATTTTTAAATGTTGATGTTATAAGCTAACTTTATACCATGAATGTAGGCTAATTATTGTTAGAAAAAATTAAGCATCATAGATCACATTAATAACACAGTAAGCCTGTGAAGAAGGAAATTGTTTATTTGAAAACACTAAAAATGAAAGAAATACATTCATCTTTTCTTATTATGATAACCAGTACTTAATTAGTAATTAGTAACATAATAGTAAATAGAAATAAAATAAGCCTTATTGATAATAGAAACATAATAGAAATTTTTTTCAATAAGATTTGTAAAATATACAGATATTCAGTTTTGCTGTGATTATTTTATATGATTCTTGAAATATTAGCTGTAGCAATAAGACTAGAAAAAAATAAAGGAATAAGCATAAATATAGTTCAAGCAAGAGACAATGAATGTCTAAACTACTTTTATCCTATTTAAGAGGAGAAAAGGAATCACGTACTAAAAGTGTTTTCAAGGTAGACATGACAAGATTTGGTAACACATATGGAATAACACTGAAATTGTGTGCTTAGCTGTTCAAGGGGTGGTGATATCCTTAACAACAATAATAATAAAGTTTGGAAGGAGAAGCGTTTGGTGGGAAAGATAGTACTTCCATGACTAGTTTTTGGGATGTAAAACAATATCAAAAATCACAAACAAAAACTTACAAATATCGTGAATAGTTCAGGAATGATGGAACAGTATTTTTCTACATAAATACTACCGTGGCATGGGACAAAACAAACATAAGAATTTCAAAGAAACTTAGGAGGTCTTGATGGACTTATGGAAAATAAAAGAAGCAATACCAAGAGAACAATTTATACATTGGTCACTGAAATATAAAGGGGAACAGTATTTTAAAAGAATAGAACTCAGATCAATGCAGTGACCAATATCATTTTCAGACTGATTTTGAAACATATCTACCTTATCTTGACAGAGAGATTGACTGGTATATCAGGGAAATGGTAAAGATACAATTTACCTACTTATTATCAATGCATAAAGACTAAATCTTTCATGCTTTCCCATTTTTATGGGAAAAAATAGAGAAATGTGGAATAGATGATAGTAAAATTGAAAAGATTTAGGAACTGCTTGAAAGCCTGGTACTAAAGTGCAATAGTTAATTGCTTCATGTCAGATTGAAAGAATGTTCCTTGTAGGATGCCCCAGGGAATCTTAGGTGGCTCTGTGCTGTTTGACATTTTCATCAACGACTTGAATAAAAGCATAGATAGTATGCTTATTTAATTTGAAGAAACCATGAAGCTAGAAGGCATAAAAAATGCAGTGGATAATATTTTTAAAAAAAGATGCTGCTTAAGAATCACAAAGAAGGGACAGAATCTAATTGGACAAGAGTTTATAATACTGGGGCGGCTAGGTCGCTCAATGAATAGTGAACCAGTCCTGTAGTCAGGATTTGAACATGAGTTCAAATCCAACTTCAGTCACTTAACACTAGCCATGTGACCTTGGGCAAGTCACTTAACCCCAATTGCTCTGCCTTCCCCCCTCCAAAAAGCAAATAAACAAATAAATAAAAATTTAAAAAAAGAATTTTTAACACTGGATTGAAATTAATGTTATGAAACAATAATGCAAATGCAAAATGTTACATGTGGATTTGAAAAGTTAATTTCATAAGTATAAGATGGGGGAAGTGTTTTCCTTGAAGAAGATTTTGGGGGTTTTACTGTACTTCAGACTCAATCTGAATCAACAACATAATGAAGAAACCAGAACAAATGACAACAACAAACCAAATGTGATCTTGGGCTGCATTAAGAGGTATGATTTGCCCAAATAGGGAGATGAGGGTCCCACTGTACTGTACTAAGGTCTGAAAATGTCTGGAATAGTATATTCAGTTCAGTGTGCCACATTTCAGGAGGAGCATAGATAAACAGGAACACATCCAATTGAAGAAGAAGATAGAGAAAGGCTTCACATTGTGCCTCATGAGGATTTATGGAAGGGAATGCGCATGTTTAGCCTGTAAAAGAAAAGAGTGGGTGAGGGCAGAGGGTAGGTGAAATGTATGATAGGTATTTTCATATATTTGAACATTTGTCACGTGAAAGAAGGATGGGAACAGTTCTACTTTGCCCTAGGTGGAGAACTAGGAACAATGGAGGGCAGTTATGAAAACATAAATTTTAGCTTAAGTAAAATCATCCGAAAAATTAAGTTATCTAAATGTGGAATGGACTGCTCAGGAGACAGTAGATTTCTCCTCACTAGAGATTTTCAAGCAACAAATAGATGGCAACTTGTTGAATACATTTTAGAGTGTGTTCTTGTTCAAGTCTGACTCAGAGTAGCTGGCATCAGATTTCCTTTTCGAGTCATAAAATTAATAATTCCATGAGGGCAGGGGCTGTATCATATTTTCCTTGTATTCTCCCATATATGCTCAATAAAAATTTGTTGATTAAATGAATGAATGATAAATACATAATATTATCTAAACCATTAAACTTTCTGTTTTCTGAATTCTTAGAGTGAGTATTGACTTTCCAAATTATACAATTATTAAGAGTTATTAAAATAGAGAATCATTTTAAATGGTATAAAATACCACAGCCCCCTATTCACCCTACTGAATGCTGTCATTAAAATTAGATTGTTTTATGCTAGTTGGTGATCTCAAGGTGAAAATAATCTTTTTCATCTGAGAATATATATGATAACTTGTAGTTTATAAAGTCTACATTTCAGTAAAATTAGTCATATTGAGAGTCAAAAGTGACATTTTTATTAAAAATGCATGATATTTTCAAATTTGTCCATTTGCATTACTGGTGAAAAAAAAATCTGCTGAGCACAGAGAGAAAGCATTCTGCATCTTGCACCAATTACATGCTGTGTGACAGTGGCAGCATCTATAATAACTTGTCCGCCCATGAGAATGTGAACCATGCCCATCTATAGGATCACATCACTTAATGGAATAGTTTGAGATCACATATTATCAGAAGTAACATGTATGTAACTTGGATAATTTTAGGTTTTATGCCACTGGAATGTGACTAGTCAATTATAGCTCTTCCTTTCCATGCCCCAATTGTTACAAAGTGTCTATTTTACTTTTCCTCACCTTACTTCTTTGAAATGCAAAAAAAAAAAAAAAAAAAAAAATCACCTTTGAGGAAAAAAAAGGTATAAAGTGGCACTATGCAGCCACAAGAGGGAAGTCTTGCCTATATTAAATTAGCTTAGAAAGAAGGGAGGGGTTGATTGTACTTAAGAAGAATAGAAAAGAAAAAAAAAAGACCAGTTTCTTGTATGGTCATTCTGTTGTACTTTATCAGAGAAAGTCTTTTGTGAGTCTAGTAAAATATAAGACTTTTTAAAAGTCTGGGATTTTCTTTTGGTTACAGAATGTGTTTTTCCTTAAACTTAAATCATTTATTTCTTAGGAAATTCAATATAAATTGATTTTAAACTATACATACCCTCATACATATATCTATATTTTATGCCCTCAATAAATTTCGAAAGTAATTATTACCCAGCTTTTCTGAGCTCTACACTGTGTGGTACCCATTATTTTTACCTGTGATTTATTTGTAATGTCTCTGGAATGAGTTCTAACTATATTTTATTCTGCTTGAGAATCATACTGGTATAATTATGGGATTTAGGATTTAAGATGTGCATTAGTCAAGAAATAGATTAGGAGGTTAAAGCATACCCTAATAATATCAGCTATTAAGACATTTGGAAATATATGGTGAAATGTGCTAGTGCATATAGGGCCTTAGAATTGTAGATTATAATGAGAGATAGGAGGAATGATTTATTTGGCTTCTTCTGACTGATAGATTGTGTTTAGACAATGAGATAATTTTTAAAAATAAAATCAATAGCAGTATCTTCTTTGAGGTAAGAAAGAATGGATATGTGCTGGGCACAGGGTGGGGTGAATGTTATCTCATTGTTACTTCTGTTATAATGGGAAGAGTCAATGGTAGTAGTTCCTGCATGTCTGTGTCTGAGATCAGGTTGAGGGGAAGGCTGAAAGTCACATTTTGGTTTCAACTTTTCCGTAAAATGAGTTGGCTATGATTACAAATGTTCTATTTTTGTGGCTCAGCTTTGTAACTGGGACAATGAAGATAACATATCATGAAAACAAATTTAATTTTCTGGAGTACTTCCCTATTTCCAGATGAAAGGTATATAATGAAGCATTACAATGGCTATTTAAGAGAAATATCCATTACCCTGTTTATTTATGTAGCTCTCATTCTCATTAATTCACTCATTCAACTCTTAGTAATTATTCAAATTCATTTTTAAGAAACTTTCAGATATCTTGAGGAGGTAAAAAGTTATGTCATAAAGCCTATAATAAAATAACTTTCTCAGCTAAGAACATATAGCTAGCCCCTAAACCACATCCCAGGAATCTATTCAGAATGTTTTTAGGCCTCATTGTATGAAGCAAAAAACAGTTGTCCGTTATCAGTAGGTGTTTGGACTAGATAGATGCCCTTTAAGGCCATGTACATCTCTAGAATCCAGTAACTATATGATCAGATCTCATATAGTCTGAGTTAAATTATTATCTAAGCACATTTCTCTCCTCTAAATAGAGCCTTACCCACTATATTTGGTCATATTTCAATTGACTCAGATTCCTTGGTATTGGTGTGTATGTTAACAAGATCATTCCAGTCCTACCCCATCCATTCATTAATTGTGCTAATGTGGTTCTTTTCAATGTAAAGAGTTTTAGATAATACTACTATGTGTTTTTTCTGTTTATTTATTTTATGCTTGTGAAGGTCTTTAAAATATATAGTATGTAGATTTTATTGGCATAGTGGCTAACTATCCCATGCTTGAATAAACTCTGATTTGTATATTTGTGTATACAATTAGCAACCACTTACATTATGAAGGAGTTTTATTGGCAAGATAGACTCTTTTATGCTTTTCTCCAGTGACGATGGATTACTTGCAAATAGTCCCTCTGTGATTAGGCATTTATTCTCCAGCACAAAATCTATATGGGAATCATTCTTAGCATGTCTCTGAAGTTTGTTTTCCTCATCGATCAAGAAGTATTCAGGTAAGCGAAAAACATACAGAGAAGATGTAGGATGTAGGATCATCTTAATAGACCTTGGCAGAGAAGTTTGTTTACTTGAAAGTGATGTTTTGGTATAAACCTTGTGTGGACCCAGGCTGGCAATACTCTCTAGCAGTTTTCTTTTCATATCAGGCCTTGGAGGTAAAAACTGAGCCATGTTGCAAAGTTAGAGCAAAACCTGGTATCAGGAATGGATTTGTTTTTCTCATTCTACTAATGGAAAAGCTTAGGCAATGAGAATTTAAGCTCTCCAATTGAAGGGTGTATGGCAAATTCATGAATTAAGCCCAGGATGTTCAATTCCCAAACCACTGTTTCAATTACTGGGTCATTAATATTGCCTTATTTTGTAATTTGTGTTTCTCCCTGTTCACTGGCTGGATCACATTAGTGTGAGTCTAGTGAGGGGACCCAGTTAAATCATGGTTCAGTGAGAGATACAGACTTTATTTTTGATGAAAAGTCAAGGTCTCTCCACCAAAAACTAGAGATGGCAGTAGTTCAAAGAGTAAATTATGAGGCTTATTATAGAAATTGTTTTAGTACAAAGCAAATAATAATTCCAACTACTTTTGGCTACTTTCCCACATCATCTTCAAAAAGACACTAACATATATCATAGCATGGGACAAACTTTAAAAAAAATTTCTGGTTGAGTAAACCATAAAGTCCTAGTGTTTACTGATATCTCACTTTTTGCTTCATAGCTGGTATTTTATCTGCTTTCTTGTGATTCTGAACCCTAGTATGATGGCTAAAAATGTACTTTTCAAAACCTTCAACAAGGTAGCGATGGATTTCTGTAGTAAAAACATATTTAGATTTTAGAAATCATCTTACACACAATTCATCTGGGAACCACGGAAATAGGAGAGAAGTGATATCTAACTAAAAAGATTTAAAGTTGGTCCATTTTAAAATTTGTGTCTTGCCAAACTTATACTATTTACATGTGCACTTATTGTGAATGAGTTGGCCTTCCTTTGTCTTTGGCTCTCTCCAACTTTCCTCAAGAGGGCTGCTTTCCCTGCTTCTAGTGCTCCCAGTCCCACAATCTCATTATGTATCCTATATTTACTTCTCTTGGTCACTGCTAACATCTTAAGATTGAGGTTTAAGCTGATTAGAGGTTAAGATCTGACAATTGTAAGGAATATTTGGATTTTAATGAAATAGAAGGTAAACTCTTTGAGGCCAAGGTCTGTGTCTTCTCCTCTTCTTTCCTCACCTCTTCTCTCCCTTTATTTGTCTTTGTATCTCTGGAACCTAGCACAATGCCTGATAATGAGTAGGTGCTTAATAAATGTTTGTCGATTGACTCTAAAAAAGTTCTGAAAATCAAAGAAATGAAGATAAAAGGTATGTTCAATGGTTTTTGAGATGATGATTTTGAAACATGGGGCCCCAAGGGGCATTTCCTCATTGTCACATCTGGCAGTTCCTTTCTTTCTTTGCTCTCTGGGGTTCTAGAAATTATATAGCTATCAATCTTTCTATATGTAGCTAGCTGACTAGATATGTTCACTATGCCCTTGTTACTGAGTTGTTTCGGTTGTATCCAACTTTTTGTGAACCCATTTGAGGTTTTCTTGGCAAAGATACTGGAAAGGTTTGCCATCCCTTTCTCCAGCTCATTTTACAAATGAGGAACTGAGTCAAACAGGGCTAAATGACTAGCACAAGGTCACGCAGCTAGTAAGTGTCTGAGGTCAGATTTGAACTGAGGAAGAGGAGTCTTTCTGATTCCCAGTCCAGTGCTCTATCCACTGTACCACCTAAGAACCTCCACCATGCTGTTAGAGTAAAACAATTTTCTAGGGGTTCTTATATTCACAGCTCCCTTCCCACCCTTAACAAAAAATTATCTGGTTAATAGGACATTATGAACAGTAGAAAGAAACATATACAGAGATGATTGTCTAGTAACTACTTAGTATTATCATTGTACCTAATGAATGCACACTTGCCTTATGTAATCCAACCTAATTACCCATAAAGGTTCAGGTGGCTTTCACTTGACCCTAAACATTTTACATTTAGCTGCTTTTTCATCCAACTCTAAGTGATAACTCAACCAGACACTAGATATGCCTGAACAAGGAAAAAAAAGTTTTTCCCTCAGCAATCTGTCATTGTGCCATGCACACATGGCATTTTAATCAGAGAAACTCATTTGTTTCAGTAAAGTCTCATTTACTCTTTTAATGATTAGCCATAATTCTGTAATTCTGAAAAGAACAAGGTCAATAGGGAATTGACCTTTTCCCCCTTTCATATACTGTATTTTTATTTGTCACTTTACCTAAACAAGTTGGATCAGCTTGCGCAAGAATGGAAAAGTCAGTCCTACATAACTGTCTCCTCCCCTGGGTGGGTAAAAGATTTGTTTCTAAGTTTTGAGAGAACTGGTATCTAGAATCCACATATGCATGTGTGAGGCTAGGGTCTGAGCTGCTAAGACTCTTTTCTTTTTAGTGCTAATTAGAAACATGCTAACATGCTAAAGTAATTTTTAAGCTCATGGTTGTAAATTACTCGACTTAAAAAACTGACTTTTTTTAATGTGGGGAGCAGGGCTGTGCATGCTGCTGATACTAAAGGTAAGTCATCCAAGTAATTCAATAGAAAACCAATGAAAACAATGTTAATAGAGCAGAGGAGTTATTGTCTTCTCCATCAGCCTTAAAGGGAGGGAGTATGGGCTTTTAGCACATTTAAGAACATGTCAAAGTTTGTAGACTCGCATGACTGTTTGGGGGCTTTTTGTTTAATGAATTGGCAGTCTCACTCCAACTTACAGTGAACACACATTAACATCACAAGAAACATCATCACTAATGGCATTTAGTGACACCCTTGTTGACAGACTGATGGAGAATCAGAGATTTAATAGACCGTGGACTGAATTACCAGCTTCCTTCTGGAGTTGCTCTCTGGGTCAGAGTTGTGGTATGTGGATGTGGACAGGGAGGTGAGCAGATGTCTGGCCTAGAACTGTTCTGAAATAAAATAGAAAACTTTGGTCTCTAGAGGTTTTCCATCTGACACCTGTCAGGAACATTCAATTCCCTTTAAAAAAAGACAAGTATAAAACGGGGTTGAATTGACCTGCTGTCTTGGAGGTAACTGAAAGGGAGAAGAGTAGAAAAATGCAGACATTATGGGCAAAAGTTTGAACAATTTTGCTGCATCACAAGGTAACATCTTGACATGGATTCTCTAGAGAAGCCTTAAACCCTTTTCCCAAACTGAATATTCTCTTAAGGAATTATATTCTTTAATAGATTCTATCAATAACACATTCTCAGAAGTTGTGAACAAACCTTATATTTGCATAGTGGTTCATTTAATGCTAACATTATTCAGTGAAGCATTTGATAAAGAGCAGGACAGGGAAAATAAAGACTTAGGACAAAAAAGTAATTCTCATCCTTTTTGCAGTCCAGGATCCCATTGTGGATGACAAGGAGGATATGGTAAGCTTATATGTGGCTTTTCTGGGGAAAGAGTGGGCTAATTGATATCAGAGGCAAAACAAACTGTTAGCACAGGTTTTTATTTTAGCTAGGTCAACTCCAGGGATTTGGGTTTCCCTGACTTTTCTGTTTAGTGGGCTGAGAAGTATACTGAAGTCCTTAGAAGTGTCAATCAAAAAAGGATAGACTCCAGATAAAGTAGGAACTATTTTCAAATTTGGAAAAGCACTATATAAAGTACTGGATGCTGATGATATCCCAAGAAAAAGTAACATTGAAGCTGGAAATTTTTTAGGCCATGGATACTCCAAGAAAAAACAAGGAATTAGAAAGGGAAAGTGGACTGGTATTTTTTTTTTCTTTTTATCTTCATGCTGCCAACCAAACAGGTGGGCTAACTTTATTTTAAAGGGAATAGATCACTTATCTTAGTACTGTATCCATATCACTTAAATCTCAAGATACGTGATGGAATTAGAGTTAATTTATAGAATTCATATGGAATATTGAAAGTAACATTTAGTTATTTAGTTATATTTAGTTAAAATTTAGTTAATATTCAAATTCAAATAGTGCTAAGGCAAGAGTTTATCACTTAAGAAGTCATCACTGCTAATATGGGGGTGGGGAAGAATATTTAGACTGTAAATCTCTTGTAGGCACCTATTTTTTTTTTTTTGTCTTTGTACTTCTAGCACCTCACGTAATATTTAGAACATAACACATTGTTTTTAATTTAGAAAGCACTTAACTATTTCTTCCCATATAGTCTTCTCTGTTCACTAGAGTGCTGTCTTTGATCACCTCCTTTTCATTTTCCTTAGCCCCCTACTTTCATGGTGCCAGATATAAAGAAACTTCTCTTACCTCTTCAATTTTTTTGCTGCTATTTCCTGGCATAAAATGATCCTTGATTTTTATGTAAAGACAGCACAACCCCTGCCATCTTCTCCAATGTTAACTACTCTTTCTTTTATGCCCCTCTAACTCACAAAGACAGAAGGAAGAGACACACTGCTTTTTGAATCTCATTACCACTTCCAAACCCACCATCACTGAGCCCTCTCTCTTCTGTTAGGAGAGACAACAAATCAACAAACTGGCTACCTCTTAAAATGTATCTCTCTAGCCTCTCTGCCAAGAGGTACTTCATCATCATTCTTTTGAAGTCATGATTAGTCACTGCATTGATGAAAATGATATGGATAAATGAACTCCTCTTAGAGTCAATAAATCTGAATTCATATCTCTGCTCTGATACTTGTTAGCAATTGTGATCATGGGCAAGTCACAGCACTCTTCTCATTCTTGGTTTCCTTTCACTGCTTAAATCCATCTCATTCTATTCTTTGCTTTCATCACTGTCTCCAGTCCTGTGACCTCACTTTGCCAGTTCAGTCCATAACCATTTCCTGGTTTTAATTCTATTTTTCCTTAGATTTAACCCTATGATGAATTTATTCCAACAACACACAAATTATGCTTCTTTCTGCCAAGAAGTGAGAGGCAAGCTTTGATATCAGTCTTCTGAAATTATGATTAGTCATTGCAGCGATCTGAATTTTGATAGATTTTAAATTATTTTACTTTAGAATGCTTAGATGTGCCTATACTGCTGACTCATAATTACTTAAATATATTATTCTCCCACTCTTGCTCATTGCCCCCTGCATCATCTGATACAAGTCTTCTCAGATTTCTCTAAATTCACCTACATTCTTATGTTGCAATAATGACATTCACATATGATTTTTTTTCAACTGTTCCCCACTTGGCAAACATCTAAATTAATTGCCTTCTTCACTTATACTCCTTTGACACCAAGTGCTGCTAGTAGACACCAAGAGAACCATGCTAATTGGGTCTTCTAAAAACCCATTCTATTGAAAAAAAAATGTGCCCCCCATCAATGTAAGCAAACTTTCTAATCATCACTGATTAATTCCTAAATGTGTTCACCATAGGAGCTGTTTCAAATCTTTCCTTTTTTCTCAAGCACTGAATATCTGCACCCCTCAGAATTAGGAGATGATTTTGCCTTCCATTTACTCAGAAAATTGAGGCTATATCCTTTGTACTTCCTCATCTTTCATCTTCTAGACCTCAATACCTCTCTATATAATTATTATTATCCCCTCCTTAGTTATAATTTTAATCATTTCAACTTAGTTGACAAACATTATTAGGCTTGTAGCATAAGTAAGAGAATATGCTAAGCACTACAGATACAAAAACAAGTGAAATAATTCTTGCCCTTAGTGTTTGCATTTTACTGTGGGAGGTGGAGGTGGGGAAGGAAAGATAAAATATGTATGCAAAAAGCAAATATAAATTTCATATGCACAAAATATTTTTTGTGGGGGATGAAGGAGGGAGATGTCATGTCCTCTAGAAGATACATGTGTGGAAATTTTAAAGGACTTAGTGATTCTAAGAAGCAGGGAAAAGGAAGGAGAAAATTATAGGGATAGGGGACAATCTTAACACAGACACTAATGAGGTAGATGAATCACCATGTTCAAGAAACAGAAGTAGAACATTTTGGGTAGAGGGTGAGATACAAAGGGTGAGATGAGCCTCATTTTTCAATACCACCCTCCCACCCCACCCCATTGGATTCTTTACTACCAAAAAGAAAAGGTTCAAGTGTCTCCTTGACACTTGAACAAACAAACAAGCAAACAAACAAAAAAACCCAATCAAATCCAATAAACATCCTCCCTTTAAGTTAGGTGGCAAGGTGGATAAAGTGCTGTGCCTGGAGTCAGGAAGACATTTTTTTGAGTTCAAATTTGGCCTTAGACATTTATTAGTTATGTGACCTTTAGCTAGTCACTTAATCCTGTCTTAGTTCTTCATTTGTACAATGAGATGGAGAAGGAAATGGCAAACCACTCTAGTATCTTTGCCAAGAAAACCCCAAATGAGGTCACAAAGAGTTGGACATGACTGAAAACTATATAACAACAACAACCCTTTAAGCTATTATCCTATATCTCTCCTCTTCTTCACTTGTAAACTTCTAGAAAGAACTATCTATGCTTATTGACTATTTTCTATCTACTCACCCACTCCTCACTGCTCAGACCTGACTTCCTTCACCACCCCTGAAATTCTGTATTTCATATATTATAAAATATGTATTATAGACATATACATGTAAGTAAGCATGTCTATATCTTTCATTTTCATCCTCCATGATCTTTCTGATGTGTTTCATACTACTCCTTTGACCACCTCCTTCTTGACATCATATCTCTGAATATTCTGCTCTATTTACTTCAATGGCACAATTGTATCTTATTTGTCTTCTTAAGCATCTGACTATTCATTCTGTTGCTTAACTCCACTTCTCCTCTCATTCACTTCACAGCCCTTTGTAATCTGATTTCCAGCTGTTCTCTTCAAAGCTACCAGTGATGACTTAACTGCTAAATCATCTGGCCTTTTCTCAGTCCTCAAATGTCTTAACATCTATGTAGCATTTGATACTATTGACTACCCTCTCTTCCTTCATATTCTCTTTTCAGAACTTTTATGATACTATTCTTCCTCTCTTCATTTTCTTCTTGCCTGTTTTACTGTGACTTTTTATTTCCTTTGCTGGTCCATCTTCCTTAACATATTCTTTACCTGTTGTTATACCTCAGTGTTCTGTTTTGGGCTTTTTTTCTCCCCATGTATTCTCTCATTAATAGGAGTTAATTATAATTTCTATGCAGATGACTCCTAGATCTATGTTATTTGTTCCTCTCCCTCCTGAGCTCCAGTTCCACATAACCAACAAACACTGGACTTTTAAAATTCAATGTTCTATAGACATTTCTATTTCAACATGTCCAAAACAAAACTCATTATCTTTTCCCAAGAAACTCTTTTCTGAATTTCTCTTTTTCTGTTGAGGGTTCCATCATTTTTTCATCCTTCTAGGTTTGCAACCCTATTATTATTCTAAACTTCTCATTCATATTTATCCCAACATTTTCACCCAGTTGCCAGATCTTCTTGTTTCTAGATCTATAACATCTGTCACATCTGACCCTACCTTTCTATTTAAAAAAGCCACTACCCTCATTCAAATAGATGGTTTATCAACTATTTGCATAATTGTCATAGTCCGCTAGTTAATCTTTCTAACTTGAGTCTCTCCCTTCTCCAAACCATAGTCCACACAGCTAATTCCATATTACTTCCCTTCACTCACATTAGAGTTAAACTAAACTGACTTTTTTGTTTTACTGTTCCTCATATCTCCCAGTCATATGCCTTGGTACTGTCAGTATGCAATTCTTGAAAGATACTTCCTCTTTATCTCCAATCCTAAGAATCTCTGGTTTCCATTAAGGCTTGACTCATGTTTATATGAAGCTTTTCCTGATTTTTCTAGTGCATCCTTTGCCAAAATTACTTTGAATTTATATTATATGTACACTGTTTATGAAATGACTTTATTCTTAATTGTCCATTGTCTTTCTTTAGAGCAAAGACTCCACGTTGTTGTACAACCAAAATATTGTACTGGTACTGTAATGATTTCAGGAGTAAGAAAGGTATGTTACGTAGGCCTCTATAATTAAGCTTTAGAGGAATATGGACAAAAGACACATAGGACAGGCAGCTATGAATAGGTTGTATATACATATGCCTTTCTTGACAATGTATGCTTCATTTGTAAAACAGGTATAGCAATAATATCTACTTCATAGGGTTGTTGAGAAGATCAGATGTAATAATATGTGTAAAACCTTTTGCAAACATTAAAGCATTATGTAAATGCTAGCCATTAGTGATATCACCAACATCATTAACTTCATTATAAATATTATCATTATTGCTATATTTTTATTTTTGCCTCTGTAACTCCAACACTTAGCAACTTTGAGTGTAGAACATAGTAGGGTCTTTAAAAAAATTAATCATTGACGCTACATAACAATCTTACATGCATGTATATGTATGTATATATATATATATATATATATATATATATAATAAGTATGTGTATGTATGTGCATACACACATATATTTAGACATCCTAAAACACTCTATAAATTCTGGCCGTTGTTATTATAAATACAACTAATAAATGTTTGATGATTTATTCAAGAAAATTGTCTGGAGGCAGCGTAAATTGCAACAAGGATAACACCATTTCCAGTGCTGTGGCATTGTTAAATATTCTCATTCTCCACAATTTTTTGAAGATCTGAGATGTTGGCTAGGAAATCATATTCATGACAGAAGACCATATTCATGGACAGAGATCATTAAGGCCTAATGAGGTTGGAATTCATGGAGGATAGTTGTATATTCTTTTACTATTAACATCATCTTCATTTTCGACTCACTGTAAATGTCTTTATTTAACAACCACGTATTATCTATTATGTGCAAAGCACTGTGGGAAATAAAAAAATGAATAAGAGTTATAGTCTTATTGGCCTAGAAGACTTACTTGAGCTCTTAACGTAGGAAGACCAGAAAACAAGCAATATACTTTATTAGACTGATTTAGGCTTTTATGCATGTAATAGATTATATTTATATAGTTTTGTGTGTGTTTTTAAATGTTTTATATACATTTTCTAATTTGAATCATGAAGCAGGTGTTAATGCGCATTATTATCCTCATTTTTAAGATGACAAAACTGAGACTAAGATTAAGTTACTTGCCAATGACCATAACCTGTGTGATTTAAACCCATCAATCTCAGACTTTAGGTCTGGCACTCTAAGACACAAGGTGGCCACTCATATGCCTACTATTTAGTCAAGGACATTTATTGAGTTCTGTTTATACATTGTAGAATATCCTATGGGAAAAGACATGAGGAATTAGAAGAATTTTGAGCCTGCCCTTGGAGAACTTACTATTTAATGGTTCATGAGCTTTTGGTTTACTGTAGCAATAGTAGCAATATTTCTCAAGGTTTCTGAGGCATTTTACCACCACCACTATCACCATCACCACCTTCACTAAATCTTTTTGTTTTCTTCTAATTTTATTTAGGTGCCAGGTTTTGCTTTACTCTTTTATTTATCAGATGACATTATTTATATGTTTGTTTTAGAAACTAATTAAAGAACTTGTAGTTTATGCTGGTGGAATTTCTGGAAGAATTTTCTCAGGGCTGAAAATTTATTTATTTTAATTTTAAAAACTATTTTAATTTTACTAAATATTTCCCAATTATTTCAACAGTCATTTAAAAAACAGATTCCAAATTTTCTCCCTTTCTTTCACCCTTGTCCCCTTTTTGAGAAAGCAAGAAATTTTATATCAATTATTTATGTGAAGTCACACAAAATATATTTCCGTATAAATTTGCAAAAGAAAGTACAGACAAAAAATTAAAACCAGAAAAATTAAGAAAGTAAAAGGAAAAAAAAGGTATGTTTCAATATGCACTCAGAGTTTCTCAGTTCTTTTTCTGGAGGTGGATAACATTTTTCATCATGGGTGCTTTGGAGTTGTGTTGGATCATTATCTTGATCTGTAGCTATCTTTCATAGTACATCATTCATACAATATTACTATTATCATGTACAATGTTTCCTCGAATTCTGCTAACTTTAGTTTGTGTGAGTTTGTATAAATCTTTCATATAAATCTATTTTTCTAAAACCATCCTGCTCATTATTTTTTTATATCAAAATAGTGTTCCATCACAATTATATACCTCAATTCATTCAACCATTCCCCAATTGATGGGAATTCCTTCAACTTCCAGTTCCCGTCCACTACAAAAAGAGCTACTATAATTTTTTTTTGTACAAATAGTTCCTTTTCCCTTTTCTTTGATCTCTTTGGGATATGGGCTTAGTAGTAATATTGCTAGATAAAAAGTATGCATTATTCAATAACTCTTTGGGTATATTTTTAAACCATTCTCCAGAATAGTTGAACTGGTTCACAACTCAACTAACAGTGCATGAGGGTCTCAGTTTTTCCAAATCCCCTATAGCATTTGTCATTTGCCTTTTCTAGCATGTTAGTCAATATAATAAATATGAAGTGTTACCTTAGAGTTGTTTTAATTTTCATTTGTCTAATCAGTAGTGATTTGGAGAATTTTTTCAAGTGACAATAACTGAGTTGTTTTTTCTGAAAACTGCCTGTTACATCCTTTGACCAGTTATCAACAGAGGGGTGCTTTTGTTTTGATACATTTGGCTCCATTCCCTATATATTTGAGAAATGAGACCTTGAAAAAAAAATGCTGTAAAATTTCTCCCACTTTCCTATTTCCCTTCTAATTATGAAGGTTTGTGCAAAAGCCTTTTAATTTCATGCAACCAGAATTATCTGTTTTACTTCCCATTATCCTCTCTAGCTCTTATTCTGTGACTCTTCTCTCACCAATCGATCTGGCAGATACATTTTTCCATGCTTCATACTTATGATATCCTTTATGTCTAAATCATTTATCCATTCTGACCTTGTCTTAGTATATTGTGTGAGATATTGGTAGATTTAGTTTATACAAACTACTTTCCGGTTTTTCTTGAACATTTTGTCAAATGTTGAGTTCTTGTCCCAAAAGTTTGGATCTTTGGGTTTATCAGATATTAGATTACCATGGTCATTTATTACCATGTATTATGTGCCTGGCCTATTACATTGATCCATTTGTGTATTTCTTAACCAGTACTAGATTATTTTGATGATTACTGCTTTGTAATACAGTTTGAACTCTGGAACTGTTAGGCGATCATCCTTCATTTTTTAAAATTGATTTCTTTGATATTTTTGACCTTTTGTTTTTCTGGATGAATTTTCTTACTATGTTTTTCTACTTATATAAAATTATTCTTTCATAGTTTGTTTGGTGTGGCACTAAATAATTAAGGTAACTTACATGGGAACTGTCATTTTTATTATTTTGCTCAGCCTACTCATGAGTAATTGATATTTCTCCAATTGTTTAGATCTGTTTTAATCTGTGCAAAAAATAATTTTGTAATTTTTTTCATATAGTTCCTGGATTTGTTCTGGCAGGTAGACCCCCCGCCAAGGATTTTATATTGGCTGCAGTTATTCTCTGTCCCTTATTGAGGATGATTTATGTGGCTTTATTTTATATCCTGCAACTTTGCTCAAGTTGTGAATTGTTTCAACTACTTTATTAGTAGATTTTCTTGGTTTCTCTAAGTAAGTGATCATAATGTCTACAAAGTGTGATAATTTTATCCATTGCATTTTTGCTCCTTCAATTTCTTTTTCTTGTTGTATTGCTATTGCTAGCATTTCTCATATACAACTGAATAATAGTGGTGATATTAGGCATCCTTGCTTCACCCCTGATCTTATTGTGATGCTTTAAGTTTCTCCCCATTAAAGATAATGCTTATTCTTTCAACTTGTAATTTTATGAAAGACTCTGTTTATTCCTGTGCTTCCTAGCCTTTTTAATAGGAATGGGGGCTATATTATACCTAAGGCTTTTTTCTGTTAGTAATGAGATAATCACATGATATTTGTTTTTGTTATTGATGTGTTCAATTATTCCAGTGATTTTCCTAATATTGAATCAGCCTTACATTCCTGGTATAATTCCCACCTGGTCATAGTCTATGATCTTGGTGATGTACTGCTGTAATCCTCTTGCTAATGTTTTATTTAAGTTTTTTTGCATCAATATTCATTAAGGAAATTGGTCTGTATTTTTCTTTCTTTGTTTTTGCTTTCCCTGGTTTAGATATCAAAATCATATTTATGTCATAAGGGAATTTTATCGGACTCCTTTAGCTATATTTTCTAGTTTATGAGGTATTGGTATTAATCATTCCTTAAATGTTTGATAGAATTCACTTTTAAATCCTTTTGGCCCTGGTTTTTTTTTTTTTCCCCTTAGGGAGTTTATTTATGGCTTATTTGGTTTTTTTCCCTCTAAGATAGGATTCTTTAAGTATCCTAGTTCCTCTTCTGTTAATCTGGGCAGTTTACATTTTTGTAAAAATTCATCCATTTCTTTTAAAGCATCAGTTTTACTGGCATATAATTGGGCAAAATGTGACCTAATAATTTTCTTTAATACTATTTTCATTGGTAATACATTCACTCTTTTCATTTTTTGATACTGGAAATTTGGTTTTCTTCTTTCTTGTTTAAAATCTTGCCAATGTTTTATATATATTAATCTAGCTCCTACTTTTATTTAATTAGTTCAATGGCTGTTTTTTTCTTTTAAATTTTTAATCTCCTTTGAGTTTCAGTATTTCCATTTTGGTATTCAATTGAGGATTTTTAATATTTTCTTTCCCTAGGCTTTTCTTTTCTTTTCTTTTTTTTAGCTATGTGGCCAATTAATCAATCTTCCCTTCCTCTCTCTTACTGATATATGCTTTTAGAGATATGAATTTCTCCTTACATATTTTGGCTGCATCACACAAAGTTTGGAATATTGTCTCAGTATTGTCATTTTCTTTAATGAAATTGTTGATTATTCTTTGATCCATTAATTCTTTAGGATTAAATTTCTTTGTTTTTCAATTAATCATAATCTATGCTTATACAACCTTTATTAAATGTATTTTTTCTTGCATTATGGTCTGAAAACTTCATTTAATATTTCTGTTTTTATGCATTTCATTTTGAAATTTTTATGGTATAATACGTGGTCAATTTTTTTTTTTAAGGTTTTATGTACAGCTGAGAAAAAGGTATACTCCTTTCTATTCCCATTGAGTTTTCTCAGAGGTCTATCATATCTCACTTTTCTAAGATTCTATTCATGTCCTTGACTTCTTTCTTATTTTGTTGTTAAATATATCTAGCTCTGAGAGGGAAAAGTTGAGGCCCCCTGTGGCATAGGTTTACTCTTTCCTCTTGAAATCCATTTAACTTTTCAAGAATTTGGATGTTATGCCTTTTGGTGCATACATGTTTAGATTTGTCATAAATTCATTATTTATGGTTCCTTTTAGCAAGATGTAGGGGCTGCTAGGTGACACAGATGATGGAGCATTGGGCCTGGAGTCTGAAAAACCAGAGTTCAAATCTGACCTCAGATATTTAATAGTTTTATGACCGTAGGCAAGTCATTTAATCCCTACCTGCATAAAACTGGAAAAGGAAATGGCAAAGCACTCCAGTATCTTTGTCAAGAAAACTTTGTGGACCTTTTAGATAGACATGACTAAATGACTCAACAACAGGAATGATGACAATGAAGGTGACAATGATGACAACAACATATTCCTGCTTATTCCTTTTTATCAGATCTATTTTTGCTTTTGCTTTGTCTAAGATCATGATTGTTCCCCCTACCTTTATATACTTCAACAGAAGCATCGTAGATTCTACTCCCCCTCTTTATTTTAACTTTATATTTATCTCTCTGTTTCAAATGTACTTCTTGTTGACAACATATTGTTGAATTCGGGTTTCTAATGTATTCTTCTATCTGCTTGTTTTATGAGTGAATTTACCTATTCACATTCACCATTCTGATTATGTGCTTTTTTCTCTATTTTATTGCCTTTTGTTTATCCTTCTCTTTCTTTTAATTCTATCTCTTCTTTAAAGTCTATTTTGTTTCTGACCACCATCTTCTTTTTTTCTGTCCACCATTTTATCATCCCTCTTTTCTCTCATTCTCTTTTATGATTACTTAGAGTTCTTTTACCAATTGAGAGAGGTTCAAGCAGTGCTCATGTCCTTGCTGCCAACCTTTTCCCTCCACCCATAAATATTTTTTCCTTAAATGCCTCTTTTATATGATATAATTTCTGTTCTTCTCCCATTCTCTTTTCCCCAGAGCATCCCTCTTTCTTATCTATTCATTTTTTCCATTATCCCAACATAATCAACTCACTCCCATACTGTCTTTCTATGTAAAATCCTTCTAAATGCCCTAATAAGGCTAATTTCTTTTTTTTTTTTCAGTTTATTTATTTATTTTAGTTTTCAGTATTCACCTCCACAACATTTTGAGTTCCAAATTTTCTCCCCATTTTTCTCCCCTCTCACCCTATGATGGCATGCATTTTGATTACCCCTTTCCCCAATCTGACCTCCCTTCTATTACCCTTCCCCCCCCCCCCCCCCCCACTTCTCTTATCCCTTTCTCCTTCTATTTTCCTGTTGGGTAAGATGGATTTCCATACCCAATTGAATACGTATGTTATTCCCTCCTTAAGCCACTTCTGATGAGAGTTAAGTTTTACTCATTCCTGGGTCACCTCCTCCCTCTTCCTCTCCAAAGTAAAAGCTTTGTCTAGCTCCTTTTATGTGAGATAATTTACCCTATTCTACCTCTCCCTTTCTCTTTCTCCCAGTACATTGTTTTCTCATCCCTTAATTTAATTTTTTAGATATCATCCCTTCACATTCAACTTAGCCATAGGGGTAGTAGCTAGTGGAAGATGAATTATAATGGTTAATCTTGAAGGACTAATATTGTTGGACAAATGGTAGGGCCTGAGTCCCCAGATCTCCAAACTGACTAGATTTGGCCAGGGAGTGAGAAATATTGCAGCCCAGTTCTCCAGGTGGACAGGGGGCCCAGGGAGGTCTTGGTTATTGAATACCTAATACTTGCTGCTTTGAAAAACTAAGAATCATAAAAGATAAAAGATCTCAGACATAAAGGCCTTATCACTTAATTCAAAACCATTATTTTACAAATGAAGTAACCAAAGCCCTGAGATAATAGACTTGCATCAATTTAAATAGGAAATAAATTGTAGATCTGAAATTTGAATACAGATATACTGCCCTTCCACTTACTCTTTGATTCAATGATAATGTTCTACTTGCTGTTCCTTGAACTACACTACACACATTCATCTGACTTGAGTATTTTCACTGGATTTTCCCCATGCTTGGTATTGTCTCTCTCCTCTGGCTTCCTTCAAGTTCCCAGATAAAGTCCCGACTTCTGCAGGGAGCTTGATTTTCATTTTATCCTGGATATAGCTTGTTTGTATGTGATTATTTGCCTGTCTTACTCCTCAAGAACAAAGAGAAGGATGGGAATAAAATAGAGTTTATTTCCAAAACATAGTCTTGTCTTAACAATGGTGATTATTTAGTTTTGCTAAAAGTTTGGTCAGCCCAAACCATGGGTTCAATTCCAGTCATCTTTCTTTTTCATGACTGTAAGGCTACATAACTACTGTAATCCTAAATTTCATCACACTTCAGAGAAAAGAAGGAACTTCTGCAGTTCAACCCACTATCACTCTCAGAACAAAAGGTCAAAGAGCATTCTCTGATGATGACAAGGTTGTAAGCAATCTCTGTATATCAGATTCTTCTTCTTGTTCTCCTCCTCTTCTTCCTTCTCTTCCTCCTCCTCCTCCCACTTCTCCTCTTCCTCCTCCTCCACCTTCTTCTTCTCCTTCTCTTCCCCCTCTTCATTCTCCAGCTCCTCCTCCTCTTCCTCCCCATAATACAAGAGCAGGGAAAGTATCAGGGAAATTAAAACACAACCAATTCCAAATAAAGTACAAGGAAATCTTTTTTCAAGCAATGTATAATTAACCTGTCAAATGTTTTACCTCACATATTATTCAGCCAAGCAGCTTAGAAATATCTTGAGAAAGGATGAAATGTGTACAACTTTTGCTTATAACTAAAGTTTGAATGCTTCACCTGAATTGTGTACTTGTTGTTGTGACACATTTGTAAGAGATAAGAAATATGAATAGGATCTGTAGTTATGTTTGCGTAGAAAAAAAATTACAAGGGTGATTAATCCTCATTCTTGCTGACATATTGATTACCATCTTTTATAAAGATGAAATTACAGCCTGATAAAAAATTCCATGAAAAGAAATTTATGAACTGACCATGGGGGAGGGCACATCTGACCAATGAAAGCTCTTTTTTCTATAATTAAACGGTGAAGACCCTGAAAAGGTATAGTGAATAGAGTGCTAGTCTTAGTATCAGAAAGGTCTGGATTCAAGTCCTTTCTCTGATACATATTAGCTGTGTCGCCACAGAGAAGAAAATTAACCCTTCCCTCCATGTTCCAAATAATCTCTTGACACTCTAAGTTATAATTTGTCAATCCCAATTATTGTCAACTCTGGGAGTTCATCATATAAATGAAATCACATGTCAGATTCAGACTCTCCCTTTCTACCTCTATTTACAAAAATGAAAACTTCCGAAAAATCTATTGGGAGATCTTACCTTATTTTTAACCAATAGTTTATAAAAAGTAGACTGTCTTAAGGACTTTAGACTGTGGGAAAGAAATAATTAAAATAATATCTCATTTGTATTTAAGAATGCATGTAAGTATGTTTTATATTTAGTGTTCAAATATCTATACAAGGAAACATGGACAGTTAAATGACATTAATAGTAAGATGTTAAGGTTATTATTTGATATATAAAATATTTTTTATTACGTGAATTGATATGCATTCTTTCTTCACTTTTATTTTTTTAAGCATGATGAAAAAATCAAGATATGCATTGGGAGAAATCCACTATTATCACTTACATGCAAAATTCTTTTCATGGAATTGTAGCAATCACTAAAGAGAATCGTATTCACTCTTCTGTGACAATTATTCTTCAATACCTCAAGTTTTCCCTTTTGCTATTGATACTAATCCTTTTAGAGATTTTGGGTGATTTGTCTGTAGGTCTCTTTTCTTTAAACTTCAGAATAAGATATTTTATGACTTGGTTCATATTTGTTATGTAATTGTTATTGTTTTAAAAATAAAAATGCTGTACTAAGAATCAAAATATACAGCCGTGTGACCTTGGGAAGATCGAGACAGCTCTATGCTTCAGTTTCTAATGTTGAAAAATGTGACTAATAATATGTAAAACATTCATGAGTTTTCTTAAATGTTTATTGATGAGTCATATTTTACATTGTCATAGTTATTCCAAGTATCTTTCCCTCTCTTCTCCCAGAGAGCCATTCTGTATAACAAATAAAAATTTTTAGAGTGGAAAAACATTCAGAATAACTGAACTGAACAATGTATCAAGAATAATCAGAAAATCTGTACGCTGTATAAGATCTGTGGCCTTCCTACCTTCATGAAGGGTTGAGTCAGGGGTATTTTCCCATATCTTTTTATTCAAGTACTGCTTGACCTTTGTAATTTTGTTACATTCCATTTTAATTTTTGACATCCAATTTTTTTTTTTTCATTTTCATTGCTGTAGTTATTTTTTAGGTGATTTTCTTGGTTCTGCTTACTCCATTCTATACTAGTTCATACAGACCATTCCATTCTTCCCTGTATTCATCACACACACACACACATACACACACACACACAATTTCTCATTATTTCTCATAGCACAGTAATATTCCATGACATTAATGTATCACAGTTTGTTTAGACATTCTGTGATTGATAGACATCTGGTTTGTTTCCACTTCTTTTTTATCACAAAAAGTGCTACTATAAATATTTTGGTAAAAGTGGGGACTTTATTCCTTGTCAATGAATTCCTTGAGGTATAAGCCTAGTAAAAGTGTTCTGGTCTAAGCTGACAGACTAATAAGATATTTTAATTGATTAATTTGCGTAATTCCAAATCACTTTTCAAATTGTTTGAACCATTTCACAGCTTTACCCACAATGTATTAGGATACCTATCATTGCACAACCCCATCCAGCATTGATTGTTGCATTTTTTGTTCATTTTTGCCAATTTGCAGCATGCGACATATAACCTAAGAATTCTTTTGATTTGCATCTCTCTTATTATTAGTGATTTGGAAAATTCTTTATTGTAGTTGTCAATATTATACATTTCTTGTTCTAAACACTGTTTGTTCATGTCTTTTAACCATTTATCTATTGGGGCATAACTATAAATACATATTCTTTGTATATCTTCAATATCAAACTCTTATCAGAAAAAATTTGATACAGAGATCCCCCTACCTCACAAAGGAGACCACTTTCTTCTTATCTTAGGTGAACTAATTTTTTTTTTTATGCAGAGGCTTTTCAGTTTCATATAATAAAAGTTATCTATTTTATCTTTTATATTTGCCTCTTTTTCTTTTTTGGTTAAAAGTATCTCTCTTATTCATAACTGTAAGAAGTATATGATCTGTTTTTTAAAAATTATTTTATACTATGATCTTTAATATGAAGTCCTTGTATCTGTATTATGGGAGGTGGAAGTGGAGCCAAGATAGTGGAGTAAAAGCAAGGACTTGCTTGAGATCTCCCTCAAACCCCCTCTGAATAACTGTATATGACTCTAAACTAAATTTAGAGGAACAGAACCCACAAAATGACAGGGTGAAACAAACTTTCAGCCCAAGACAACCTGGCAAGTCAACAGGAAAGGTCTATTACACCAGGCTGGAGAGGAATACAGATCAACACTAGCCATGCTAACACAGACCTGGTCCCAGAAAACCCAGATCATTGGCAACTGTGGCAGTTTCCAGATTTCTCAATCTACAAACACCAAAGACAGCTTAGAAGGTCAATAGGAAAGGTCTGTTGGACTTGGGTGAGAGAGGAGTAAGTTCCAACCACAGTCCTGGGATGGCAGAAATGGTGGGCAGCAGCAGAGGCTGGAATTCTTGACCAAAAGATGGTAGGGGGATTGAATGGCTGATCAGAGGGGGATTACAGGGATCTCTTTGCTGGAGTTGAGGCAGGGTTCACTTGCTTTGCACTGATCATATCTGGTTTACAGTCCTGGGTGATGGTCCTGGGGTGAGGAGGAACACTAGCATGGCAGAGCTTGTGGCTGTCTTGAAGAAGGAATACTCCTCATAGTTCCAAGGCAGAAAAGAGTGATTGTGATCCCTCACAGACCAGAGCATAGGCCAGGAAATGATTAAACACTTCTCCCTTGATCATGTCACCTTAGAAGAACTAAAAATTTACACGTCCCTAGAAGTATTTCTGAAAACAGCTTCACAAAACCCCTGAACCTTGTGACAGTACACCCTCCATTCTGGAAGCAGAGTCCTACTTTAACAAAGAGTTAAAAAGTCAAGTAAAACAATTTACCTAGAAAATAGATCCAGAAGAGATAATTTAAAAATTATTGGACTACCAGAAAGCCATGATTATTAAAAAAAAAAAAAGAGCCTAGATATAATCTTTCAAGAAATTATCAAGGAAAACTGACCTGATATTAACCACAGGATAAAATAGACATTGAGAGAATCTGTCTATCTCTTTCTGAAAAAGATTCCAAAAGGAAAACTCCTAGGAATATTGTAGCCAAATTCTCATCTTCCCAGGTCAAGAAGAAAATGTTTCAAGCAGCCATAAAGAAACAATTCAAGTAATGTGGAAACACAATTAGGATAACAGCTTCTACATTAAGGAATTGGAGGGCTTGGAATATAATATTCCAGAGATCAAAGGAGCTAGGATTCAAACCAAGAATAAAATGAAGAATACCCAGCAAAACTGAATCTAATCCTTTAGGGGAAAAAGTGAACATTCAATGAAATAGAGAACTTTCAAGCATTCTTGATGAAATGATCACAGTAGAATACATAATTTGACTTTCAAATACAATCCTTGAGAGAAGCATGAAAAGGTAGACAGGAAAGAGAAATCATTAGGGACTTATTAAAGTTGAACTGTCTATATTACTATATGGGAAGATGACATTTGTAACTCATAAGACCTTTCTCAGTATTAGGGAAGTTGGAGGAATATATCTATATCTATATCCATATCTATATGTATATATCTATATCTATGAATATGTCTGTATTTCTATATCTATCTATAGATAGATATAGATACACACATGTATGTATATGAACATATGTATATATACATGTATGTACATATATGTATATACATGCATGCATATATATATATATATATATATATAGACACAAGGTGGGCACAGAGTGAGTTGTATATGAAGGGATGATATATGGAAAAAAAAATTAAGGGCTGAGAGAGGAATGTACTGGGAGAAGGAGAAAGGGTAAGAATGGGATGAATTATCTCACATAAAAGAGGCAATAAAAAGCTTTTATATTGTAGTGGAATGGGGGAAGGTGAAAGAGTATGACTGAACCTTACTCTCACTGGATTTTGCTTAAGGAGGGAATAAAATACACACTCAATTGAGTATGGAAATCTATCTTACCCTACAGGAAAGTAGGGGTTAAGGAGAAATGAGAGAAGGGGATGATAGAAGGGAGGGCAGATTTGGGGAATTGGAATTCAGAAACAAATACTTTTGAGAAAGGACTGTATCAAAGGAGATAATAGAATAAATGGGGAGTGGGATAGGTTGGAGGAAAATACAGTGTGTCTTTCACAATATGACTACTATGGAAGTGTTTTGCATAATTACACATGTATAACATATCAAATTTTCTTGCCTTCTCAAGGAGGGTGGGTAGGGAGGGAAGAAGGGAGAGAATATGGAACTAAAAGATTTAAAAATGAATGTTAAAATTTTTTTACATGCTACTGGGAAATAAGATATGTAGGCAATGGGGTATAGAAGTCTATCATTCTCTCCAGGAAAATAGAAGGGAAGGTGATAAAAAAAGGGGAGAGTTTATAGAAGAGAAGGTAGAGTGGGGGAAGGGGTAATCAGAATGCACGCTGTATTGGGATGTGGGGGAGAGATGGGGAGAAAATTTGGAACTCAAAATCTTGTGGGAGTTAATGTTGAAAACTAAAAATAAATTAATTAATAACACTATAAAAAAGAATGTATTATAGAATATGTTATGCTAACCTAATTTTGGCCAGATTGCTGTCAGATTTCCATGGCAGTTTTTTTTTTTAATCACATAAGGATTTTTTCTTCAAAAATTTTTTTTTTCACTTTACCAAACACTGGTAATTGAGTTATATTGTTTATGGTTCTTCCTTTGCTAATCTGTTCTATTGATCTGCCTCTCTCTATCTTTGTCTCTGTCTCTGTCTCTCTCTCTTTTCTCTCCATTTTATAACCAATATCAGATGTTTTTTATCACTGCTTCTTTGTATTATAGTGTTATACACCCTATATTCATACTTTATTCAATCATTTTCCTTGATATTCTATTTTGTTTTTCCACATGAATTTTACTATTTTCAAGTTCTATAAAGTATTTCCTTGGGATTTTGATTGGTATGGTATTAAAATATAAATTATTTTGGCAGTATTGCCATTTTTTAATATAATGGTGTCATCTAGCCACTGACCTTGAGTACTTCTCTGAATAATTTTCTGTATAACATATACAAGTCTTTTGTGCAGTTTTGCATATTGGTACTCTGATATCTTATGCATTTTTTAGTTATTTGAAATGGCATTTCCTTTTTTTTTTGCTTCTTGTATTTTGTTATTATTATATAGAAATGTTGTTGATTTTTTATGGTTTATTTTGTAGCCTGCAATTTTGCTGAACCAATTGGCTCAATTAATATCTTTGCTGATTTTGTAATATTTTCCAAGTATGCCATACCATTATCAGCAAATAGGTATAGTATGTATTCTTTTTACTTATCTTTATGCCTTTGATTTCTTTCTCTTGTCTTTTTGCTGCTGATAGTCTTTTTAGAACTATATCAAATAATAATATGTGAGTGGATATTTTTGCTTCACTGACAAATTTATTGGGAAACATTCTAGTGCATCCTTATGCATATGATGCTTGCTTTTGGTTTTAGAGAGAGACTTTTATGAAACTAAAATGATATTAAAAAGGCATTTTCTCTTTTTCTGTATTTTGTAAGTTTTTTTTTTTAAGCATGAAAGAATGTGATAAGGATTTTTCAGTATCTACAGAGATGATCATATAGTTTGAGATGCTATGGTTTTTAATATGACAGATTATGTTGATCATTTTTGTAATATTGAGTCATCTTTGCATCCCTGGTATAAATCCTACTTGGTTACAGTGAATGACTTTTTTTTTTTTTGGTATAAATCATTGTAGTCAGTTTGACAAGATTTTGTTTAAAATTTTGAATCAATATGTATTAATGGTGTTGGTGTTGAAGTTTTGTTCCTGTTTTCTATTTCTCACTAGTTTAAGCATTAGGAATATATTTACCTCATAAAAATGATTATAGTAATGTGATGTGTTTATCAGCTTTTCAGAGTAATTTGTAAAGTATAAGTACTAATTGTTCCTTAAATGTTTGATAGAATTGTCTTGTGAATCCATCAGGTCCAGGAGTTTTTAAATGTCTTTTTTTTAGTTCCTTTATGGCTAGATCAATTTCCTTTTCTTAGATTAGATCATGTAAGGTCTCTATCTGAATTTCTGATCATATGGATATATTAAAATTTTGAAATCATTCAATTTCTTTTGTGTTCTCGATTTTGTTCATATATGACTGGGCAAAATACGTTCTATTTTTTTTTTTTATTTCTTCTGGGTTTGTTATGATTTTTGTCGTTCAGTCATTTTTCAGTTTTTCAGACTCTTTTTGAGCCCATTTGGGATTTTGTTCGCTAAGATACTAGAATGGTTTGACATTTCCTTCTTGAGCTCATCTTACAGATGAGGAAGTGAGGCAAACATGGTTAAATGCCTTGCTTGGTGTCATGCAGCTCATAATTATGTGAGACCAAACTTGGGCTTAGAAAGATGAATCTTCCTGACTCCATTCCCTGCACTCTGTTGACTATATTGCCTAACTGTCCTTTGTTGTGATTTTACCCTGCTTTTTGTTGTTTTATTAATTTGACTTTGTATTCTCCTCTTTTTAATTAGATTAGCTAATCGTTTTTCAATTTTATCAGTCTTTTCAAAGGACCAGGTTTTAGTTTTGTTTATTGCTTATATGCTTTCTTTTTTTCAATTTATCTATTTCTCCTCTACTTTGTAATATCTTTTCTTTCATGTTTGTTCTTATATGTTTGGTTGTGACTTGGTTTTCTCATTTTAAAAAATTAATATTCAGTTTACCAATCCTCTTTTTAAAAATTAATGTTTTTTAGGTATATTATTTTTTTCCATGAGGATTGTTTTAGCTGATGCCAGAAATTTTGGTATATTGTTTCATCATTATCACTTTTTTACATAGCAATTAATTATTTTTATGATATGTTCTTTGATTTACTGATTTAGGAATTTGAATCTGTATCTTTTATTTGTAGTTCCTGAACCAATTTATATTCTTATTGTCTTATTGTCTGTAAAGATGTAGTGACTATTTTTGCCTATTTGCATTTGTTTGCAATATCTTTGTGCTATAATACATAGTCAACTTTAGTTTCAACTCATTCTTCCAGCAATTTATTCAGTTTCATATTTTCCCTTTTGCTTATTTTTCTATCTTATCTTTTTGCTTATCTTATCCAAAAATGAGAAAAGGATATTGAACTCCTACAACTATTACTGTCTATATTTTCTTGAAGTACAGGAATTATTTCCTTTATAAATCTGATGATAAAACATTTGGGGTATATAAGTTTAATACTGATATCAGATTATAATCTGTGCTTCCTTTCAGCATAATGTAATTTCTTTGTCCCATTTTATTTTTTGAATTTTTGTTTTTGATTTGTCAGATTTTATGACTGAAACTTTGGGGAATTTTTTATTCACTTGATACATAATAATTGTTTTTCCATTCCTTCAGGTTTTATTTTGTTCATGTCTTTATTTTTTATATATATTTCTTATAAGCAACAGATTGTAGGGTTTTGTTTTCTTATTCAATTTCTAACTCTTTTTCATTTTATTGGATTATTTAACAAATTCACTTTTGAAGATCCAAGTTTATTTTCCTCCATCTGTCTCTAATATTTTTCACAGTTATGAATTTTTTTCTTCTGTTATAAACCCAGTGCTCTTTTCTTTTAATTTTAAAAAGATAGCTTTGGCTTTCTTCCTCTCACTCTGATTCTCTTCTCTCATTTGTTACACCTTTCCCTTTGGGGCTCTTCTTATCCCTTTTTCTCTCCTGCTTATATTGAGTTAATTAGTTCTTCCTCTATTTTTTTTCTTCTCCATTATCCTTCTTTTTTTCCCCTTCAACTAGTCCTGGTCAAAAGTTTTTTGTTTTAAATTTATTTTTGTGCCCTTTTCCAAAAAAAAGATTTCTCTCACCATCTTCATTACCCATTTTCTTTTTCTGTTTACTTTTGACACTAATTTTTGGTTCAATACCCCAGTACTTATCTAGTCCTGTTTCATCAAGTGTGGCATCCTTTTCCTTTATTTTGCAATTTATTTATAGATTCCAAATTCATTTACTGTCTCTAGAAGCCATATTCCCTTCTATTGTTAGTATTTTCCATGCTGATTTATCTTTGAGGTTTTTTTCCTGAGATCTTTGGTAATTTCAATCTTTTTGCATCCCATTATTTTCTACTATTGTTCACTTTTTAAGTATCCCCTTTGGTGGTGATTTCCTTGGTAACTGGGTCTTAAAAAGTTTGAGCTTCCATGCTGGGCAATTCAAGGTTCATCAGCCTAGGTATCTACCCCAAGTGGCTCATTGAATGGACAGAATCAGTCCAGTTAGATGCTGATTACTTTCCTTCAGGCTTAGGGGAATGTTGTAGAGTAACTCCCAGCACACACACACACACACACACACACACACACACACACACACACACACACACACACTGTCCTACTCCTTCTGTTTCTTGGTTCTCTTAATTCAAAAAACTGCTGTACTGGTGTTATGGAGTTGCTTTGCATTGGTGGGCGTAAGGAGTTGTCTGCCCCAATACTGACAATTTAGAGTTGTGTAGCACTGCTGCTATGGAGTTGTCTGCTGAAATGCTGACTGGCTGTTGTAGCCTCCAGCATGCTTTTACTTATGTAGGGCTTCTGCATGCTGGCTCTCGAAAAGCAAATTTCTGCAACCTGGAGCTGAAGTCTCCATGACAGTAGAAAAGGGGGGCAGGAAGACAGAGTGAGATTGGGTTTTATAAAAAAGTCTTTGTGTCCAATTTTTGGGTTTGCAAGTGGGAGGATGGTATCCTCATTGTCAGTGAGCATCAATTCATGATTTTCATTTGTTTGTTTTTACTTTCTTTTAGATTGTGGATGTCCTAGATCATGGAAAGAGCTGTAGTTGCTTTATCTTTGGCACATCATTTCTGTTTTGGAGAGATTTGAGAGGTTGTGGGGATTATAGAAAATGTCTTAATTTTCCATATTGTTGTTTATATGACCTAAGAGAATACTTCATAGTTATTTTTTAAATGTATTTTATTTTTAATTTATAGAATAAAATGAGCATTTTTATAACTTAGTACGATAAAAAAGATGCATATGAAAATGCCAATCTACTCTGCACAACTTGCTATTCTCTTCAAATATACAAGAAATAACCACATACGTTTCTGTTGCCTCCTTTTTTCTTCCTCTCCTCCCCCCCCACCAGAGATAACTATGATTAGAATAAATGACTATATATGTGTGTGTGTGTGTGTGTGTGTGTGTGTGTGTGTGTGTGTGTGTGTGTGTAAAAATTATTCTCTGTATACTTTTATTTATCAGTTCTTTCTCTGGATGTACACAGAATCATTCTTAATGTGTACTATTTGGGGAACAATGAGATTACATATGGGAATGTACTTTATACAAAATTGTAAAGTAGCATATACAAATAAGGTAGTTTTGAGCATTCAGAAAGGCTTGTCTGAGCTCACAGTGCCAGGGCCAGCAAAAGTTGAAACACTGCTGATATCCATTGGTTCAGTTGTAGAAGAGAAAGTTATTCAGAACATTCTGATTAAATTCTCTTTATCCTCTTCTTCCTTGTTTCTGTTGCCCTCTGATTTCCCTTCCACTATAGTTCAAGCCGTGACATCAGCTGTGGCAAGTACCACAAACAGGTAAAGATAAGCTACATTATAGGGCCATTCAAATTCCCTTATAAAGAAAGATGAATTTGTTTTAGAGGTGGGGTGAGCAGCAGAGAATGGAAGAGACTTTTTGGAGAGAACAGACATTTTGATACACAACGCTCCTTGTCACTGAGTTGACAAACACCTTGGGAAACAGAGGTGTGACTAGTCTGATGACATTGTCAAGTGAAACTAAGGCTGTTGTAGCTTCAAACCAAAACGTTTTTGTCATAAAATTTTGAGATAAAAAGGCTTAAATACTTATCACTTTTTAATGATTTAAAATTCTATTTTGTCTCCTTTCTAAAGCTTCCATATTTCCCTGTCTCTCTCGCATTAACACATGGACAGATTTCTTTAAAAGTCTTGCATTATAAGTAGTGAAGAATTGTAGCATGAAAGGAGGGATGCTGGGATATGTAAATTCGGATGAATTTTTCCATTCATTTCCAAGTAACACTAAGTGAGTCACTGTCATTTGGAAAATGGGGGTGATATATCTGTATATGTATATGTACACACAGGTCTCAAAGGACAGTGGAAAGGAGCATATGGGTACAGGTGGATATGCAGTTCATTACATATAAGTAATTACATGGGAGAAATAGTACAGTGATGTCAGAAAAATATAACTCTAAAAATAAGATGAGTTTGACAAGTAACTAAATAAAAGGTAAACTGACAGCCTGTTCTCTACTGGTTCCTATGCATTTTGAAGAGGATGCTAGGAAGTTTCTCAACATGTTGGAGGACCAATTGTGGTGAATTTAACGGAGGATATTGACAGGAGTTACACAATATGGGTAGGCATAGATGGATTGAGATTCACATCACTGAAGAAATATGTACATCAGTGTTATTGCTAATCCATTGGGAATATAGTATTATTATAATAATAACTCAAAGTTAGTTATTAATGGTACACTTTAGTTGTGGCTATCAAAAGCATTTGGGTCAATATTAGCATAATGTGAGTGAATTACACGCTATTTTTTCCTATTGTTGTATGCTTGACTTTTTTTTAAAGCATACAGATTATTTATTTTAATTAAATTCAATTAAAGTGATAAAATGGCATTACTATATATGAGACCATTTGAAGAAATTTCTAATCCCCAGGATTTAGCTGAGTTAACAGGACATTTTAAATGACTCAATGGTAGAAGTTGGCAGTTTAGTTGGCAGTGAGGAGAGTAAAATCCATACCAAAAAAAAAGAAGAATTTTTGTGTTTATAGCTTTCAGATTAGTGGAGCAATGGGATCTTGAAAGTAGGATAAAAACAGGCAGTAATATGTGTGAAAAAACTAGATGCATGTGGTAGGAAAAGCTGTGTGTGTGTGTGTGTGTGTGTGTGTGTGTTAAAGAATAAGGTTAAAAAAAGAGATAGTAAAGAATGGTGAAGGATAGAAAGGAAAGGAATAAGAGAAGGGGAAGGAAGAAGGGCAACCTTCTAGATTGTCTGCTGTATCTTGTCATAGTTGTGTTTGCTACCAATACCTTACTGTTGTTACATATTCCACTGGTAAAAGTATGAGATTCCTAGGTTCCTCTTATTTGATAGTATATCAGATCATCAATGTTTTCTTTTCTTTTTTATATTTTTATTAATTTCTTTAAATATTTAACAATTATATGTATAACAATATTTACTATTCATTTTTGAAAATTTAGAATTCCAAATTTTCTCTTTCTTCTTACTCCATCCTTACCCCTTGATAAGAGAAACAATATGATATTGATAATACATGTGAAGACATGCAAAACATATTTCCATCTTAGCCATGTTGCAAAAGAAAATACACATAAAACATAGAAAAATAAGGCAAGTTTAAAAAAAAGTATGTTTCAATCTGTACTCAGACTTCATCAGTTCTCTCTTTGGAGGTGGATAGTATTTCTCACCGTGGGTCCATTATCTCAGATCATTGCACTGATCAAAGTAGCTAAATCTTTTCCAATTGATTATGGTACATTATTTCTGTTACTGTGTGCAATGTTTTCCTGATTCTTCTCACTTCATTTTCCATCAGTTCATAAAAGTATTCTGAGGATTTTCTGAAACTATCCTTCTCATCATTTCTTAGAATATTCTGTTATAATAATATACCAAAACCTGTTTAACCATTCCCTAAGTGATGAGCGTCCCCTCAATTTCCAGTTCTTTACCCCAACAAAAAAAGCTGCTATAAATAATTTTGTACATCTAAGTCATTTCCCCTTTTCTTTAAAGACCTAGTAGAGATGTTTCTGGGTCAAGAGGTATGCTCACTTTGATAGTTCTTGGGCATACTTCCAAATGTTATCCAGAATGGTTGGAGTTGTGAACCTGTCCAACCATTCTAGAAAACAATTTAGAAGTATGCCCAAAGAACTATCAAAGTGTCCCAATTTTTCCACACACCCTCCAGTAATCATGATTTCCCCTTTCTGTAATCAGCCAATCTGATAGGGGTGAGGTGGTATCTCAGAGTGGTTTTAATTTGCATTTTTATAACCAATAGTGATTTAGAGGAATTTTTTTGTGTGAGTACAGATAGCTTTGAATTTTTCCCTTTTATCGTATTTTTTTTTTTTATAATCAGGTTCTTTTTCTTTTCCTTTTTTTTTTTTTTTGACTTGCTTATTTTCCCACCCTATTTCTTTATGTGGAACTTTATGTTAAAGTGTGAGGGAGAAAGGGCACTCATCAGAATTTTTTTGTACTGCTGTTTTTAGAGCTAGTTCTGGGATTTTGGAAGTTTTGTATACTTCAAATTGGTGTGACCTGGGAAGAGGTGTGGTCACTGCTCTCCTGGTCTTCACACTGGTCCTTCCCCAGGAAGGGTCCCTGATCTCTTGCAATTACAATGAATATAGCTACTCAAAGTCCCCTGCTCCTTTGGAATGAGAGTAATACTGCTCTTCAGTGTGCAGATCCCTTGGGAATAAAAGCGATGCTGTTCCACAAGACCTCTGTGCCTTCTTGAACAAAGCATTCCTTTCTGCCCTAAAATTATGACCCAAAAGTTGTCATAAGGAATAGATTTGCCAAATAACATTGAGTCCTGCATCAAGTGCTAGCACAGGAGTCTAATGTAATGTTTTTCTGACCAGTTGTTAGGTCACCTTACCATCTCTGGCTTGAGAGCTCCTGAAGTTACTGCTGCTGCTTCTGTTGACACTACCTAGTTCCACTACTGTTTCATTCATTTGGGCTGTGGGTCAGCCTCCATACCACTGTCACAGATCTCTCCTTCCAACCTCCTAAATTGTCTTAGGGTGGAAAAAAAGTGTCCCCCCTACTTTTTGTTGGTTCTGCGACTTACAATTTGTTTTGAGGCATTATTTCAGAGTGGTTTGGAGGTGAATGTTGGGAGAGCTCAGCTGAATCCTTCCTTTACTCCTCCATTTTGACTCTGCCCCATGATAATCAGTGTTAACATTTTAATGTTTCTGTGATTGCAAATGTGTGAATACTTTTGCAACAGCCACAATGCATCCTTGCACTTATCCTTTGTCAATTTTGGTAGTGCTTCATAAAGAAGCTGTATAAACTACTGAAAGTTCCTTAATTCTTTCACTATTTCACGTGTATCAGGAAGAAAACAAGCATTTACTAAATACCTGATATGTGTCAATTACTGTGCTAAGTGATTTACAAATATTACCTCATTGGATCTTTACAACAACCTTGGGGAGGTAGGTGATATTATTATCATCACCATTTTAAAATTGAAGAAACTGACTCAGACAATGGTTAAGCGCCTTTCCCAAAGTCATGCATCTAGTAAGTACCTGAGACTGCATTTGGTCTCAAGTCTTCTTGACTCTAGGCCTAGAACATTATCCATCTCATCACCTAGCTACAATAAATGGAGGGCCAATCTGGTATCTTTAACCCTTAATTCATAACCAAGCTATCTTCATTTCTCCGTCCATTACTAAAATGTCTGTTATGATGTTTTTTATTCCACTTCTCATGGTCAAGGCATCATTGCTCATGTATAGCAGAATTTTTTGCACAAGTAATTTGTCTTTCTATGGCCCTTTGGGTTCTCTGCAATTACCATTATTCTGAGATCATCATGTTCTGTGATTTGTAGTCTTTTATCATCCTGGGAGGGGGGATAGATATTGGCTTTTAAAATGAACTTTTGTGATAGAGAACAATGTGGGATCATTGAGAAATCTATGAAATTTCCTGCATACTATCAAGTCCCTTTTTACCTCATTTAATTTGAAACCCAGCATATTGTCCATTGTGTAAAAGATACATCTACTCATGGACTTACTCATGGGTTTTCTGCTCAATCTCATGTCAGAATCTAGGCAACTTATTTATTTTATTCAGTACATGTGGATGGCTAAGTGAATCTCTTTTGCATGAATATGGCTCTTATTTAAAAGACCTTCTTATATTTCTGGGCTTAAAACCATGATATCACTATCTACAGAACTAGCCTACCAGTAATTATACTACTTGAATTTTTTGCAGGGTATCTTCTCCTACTTAAAAACAGAATGGGAGGGGATAACTTTGGTGGAGAATCTATCTTCCTGCTTTAAGTTCTTCATATTGATACACAGACATGGAAACATGGTTATCTCCATGATCATAAATAGTATGGAATGTTGAATTATCTTAACATATCTTCTTTTAGAAGAAGCTAAAAGACTACCTTTTGTTTGACCAAATGAAATGTGGTAGGTTTTTTTAGGTTTTTTTTTGAGGGGAGATGGAAATCAACAAATAGACATGGTGTTATTTTATGAATTCTCTGTTTCTCAAACAATTTTGTGATTATTTTCTGCTGTACAAAATCAAATGTGAAGACAGACATATTCCTTTCTCATATTTTCATTGAGACATTTCATTCATGAATAGGTCATTTTCATAAAGATATTATAGAAATTAGAATATGGTTCAGGAATTGCTCATATCTTCTGGGTTATATTTTTCCCCCTAGTACTGGTACTTATTCTGAGACCTTTACCGTTTCTTTGGAATTTGCCATTCTTTGAGATATCTTGAAAATTGATCCATGAGTTATTTTAAAAATGTTTGACCATAAATCATGGATTTCCTTTCTCTATATTTTGTTAAATCCATATGTTCTTATCACCTTCATCTTCTTAAGTACCACTTTACTCCTCCATTTGTAGTATTAGGGTTTAGATTCAGTAGTTTCACTATGATTGACCAAAGATGATCTGTTACAGAAATGTAAAATTATACTTTCTATTTCAACTAAGAATGTTCTCATGATGACCTAGCTTAGGTGAATCTCATACTCAGATGTCTATAGGTTTTTTGCTTAAACCAAATTATTTTCACTAGTTTAAGGTATTAAGAGACTTAGGTGATTGCATACACATGTGGAATTCCTTCTATCAAATGTTGATTGTTACCTCACTCGCAAATTATAATCTTACAGAATTGTGTGACAAATTATATTTTCATAAGTAATTGATGAATTTATTTATTTGATATTAAGTATCTTCTATGTGCTAGACATTATGCTAAGTTTTGAGAGATAAGCACAATCCTTACTTATGGGGAGATATTAGGTAGTACAAATGTATATCAATGTATATGTATATGTATATAAAACAACATGAAATTAAGGAATACAAATGCAAAAGAGTTAAGTACGAAGTAATTTGGGAGATAAAGCACTAGCAGATGATTGATCATAGAGTTTTAATTTAGAAGATGGTTCTTGAATTGCAAAGTATAGAGAGATTCTATGAGGTGGAGGGGAGCAAGCTGCATATTCAAGGCATGCAGGATGACCAGTGCATGATGCTGCATCTTCTTCCTCTGTACTATAAACAATTTTTTTCTTTACTTGCCATGTCTTTCTCCTCATCAAGAAGAGCAAGTCTTTGCTGCCTGAAGATGTTTCTGGTACTTTTGTCCTAACTGAAGCCATTATTTCTCATTGTTTACATATCTCCAAAATGGTGATAGAATAAATGTCTTCATTTTTGCTCATTTTTTCTTTGTTTGTTTTAGTCAGTTGTTTAAAACAGATCAGGGTGGAGCTGCCTTAAATACATATGTTTCCCTTTTAATTTGATAATTTATTTTGATTTTACTAACCAGCTAATGATCTGATAGTGACGCTTCTAACCAATTGAAGAACTGATTGTACATAGCCAGTTCTGAAATATTTTTTATTAGAAATTTATCTTTCCTCATTTCGTGGTTAAGGATAGTTGAAGGATGATTAGTATGGTTAGGTATGTTTTTTTTCTTACTAGGGGTTCTTTAGCCAGGTGATTTTGACTGGCAATTATTATTAGTGGTAAGAGTCAGTATGATAAGGCGATTAGTGGACTTGGTAGAGGATCGCTTTTTGTAATGCTTGCCATTAGTGCTTGCCAAAGTGCTTGCCATATGCAGCTTTATTCAATATCCTTTTGACAAAAGTATTCTTGATTGCACTTTCTTGGTAAACTATATGACTTTGGCCTCTTTCAATTTTTGATGCCCAACAATTTTGTCTAGTCTCATTATCTCTGCCATCCTCTAGCTCCACACACTGAAGTCCCAAAGTATATACCAAATATTTACTGAGTTTGGAAAACCTTGTCCTCGTCATCATAATATCTTTATTTCTTCACATTCTTCAGCATAAGCATAAGCATTCTTCAACATAAGCTATGAATATCTTCATGGAAGCTTTTTTTTTTCTTATTCTCATTGTTACCACTGAAAGGTAAGGTAACCCAAGTGTCTCATGAGATGATGCTTTTACTTTTGTATGTGGCAAAAACTAACTTGTCCAACTCCATTATTTGCCTCTTCAAAGAGTATTTTGTATCTAAAACAGAAGTTCTTCATATTTTGGGTGTCATGGATCCCTTTGGCTATCTGGGAAGGCCTGGGGACCTCCTTTCAGAATAATGTTGTTAAATTCAAAACATAAAAGGATAACAACAAAGATTTATAAAGAAAATACACATTTAAAAATAAAGTTATTAAAATATGTTAAAAAAGTAAGTTTATAGACACTAGCTCAAGGACCCCTGGTTAAAAAAAAAAAAACAGAAGAAAAAACTTTCCTTCTATACAATTGTACCTTCTTCATGTCTTCTTATTCTATTTTCATTGAGACAGTCTCTATGGATGTGGTCTAATTCTTTTAGTAATATACAAACTTGATCACTGAACAATGAATTCAAACTTAGACTACCACTGGTTGAATTTACATTTGTATAAGTTCACATATATACTTTTTCTTTTCTTTTTGCTTTTTTTGAGGAGCAATTGGGGTTAAGTGATTTGCCCAAGGTCACACAGCCAGTAAGTGTTAAGTGTCTGAGGCCAGATTTGAACTCAAATCCTCCTGACTCTAGGGTCGGTGCCATATTCACTGTACCACCTACCTGCCCCCACGTATATACTTTTTAATACGTTCTGCCTCTCTTTTCAATCATTCTCTCTTCATAAAAGGACTGGGAGACATATTATAGCTGTATTGTTTTATGCATCACTATGGTGGCAATTAGGTGGTAGGTATAGTAGATGGAGTGCAGGACCTGAAATCAGGAAAACTCATCTTCCTGAATTCAAATCTAGCCTTTGGCACTTACTATCTGTGTGACTGTGGTCAAGTCACTTAACCCTTTTTATCTCAGTTTACTCATTTGCAAAATGATCTAGAGGAGGAAATGAAAAAAAAAAGGCAATACTTCAGTGTCTTTGCCAAGAAAACCCCAAAAGGTGTCATGAAGAGTCAGACCCAACTGAAAATGACTGAACAACAACAATGGCCAAAAAAGATCACCTACTCAACTTTGTGGCAAATGAGCTTTTTTCCACAGTTGGGTGGGCTGGTCATATCTTTGAGATCATATATGAAGCCTTTCTACTTTGTTAAAGCCAATGAGGGACTCTGACGCTATTGACATTGACTTTGAGAGCTTGGCCATCTCCAGTCATCCTCATCTATGTCTGGCCACCAGTCTCAGATGACTCTGGAGGAGAAAGTGACTTTGCTGGTGACTTTGCAAAGCCCTCTCTCACTTAAATCCAATTCACTTGCAAGTTATGGTATCATCTTTCTCATGACATTATCCTCTTTCAGAACAAAGGAAATCCACAATCCCTGAGTAGTCTGAGCTGCCACAGTGGGGACCCAACTGCCCAGTTTCAGTTGGGCAACAAAACTCTCCTCTCTCCTCTCCACTCCTCTTCTTTTCTCTCCTCTCCTATCCTCTTCTCTCCTCTCATTCCTTACCTGAGCATGCTCTGCCCAAAGGAAGATAAATTTTAATGACTGAAACCTACCTTGATATCTTGGGGTTTACTGGCTATTTTTTTCCTTAAAGATCATGCCTTAAACTCAATTCACTCTGTCTCTCATTAATTGGCCAAAAAATAGGTCCCTGACCAAGCACCACTTAATGGTTATTTTTGAGCCCTGATGGCTCAGAGCATAGGTTCCCAAAGTGGGTGACACCACCTCCTGGGGGGTGCTGGAAAGATTTAGGAGGCAGTAGTAGCTACAGGTGCAGCTGAGGGACATTGAATAAAAATAATGAAGTGGTGGAAGGATAAGGAAAGAAGAGAAGATCATAAAATTTTGAAAAACCATTCATACAGGTTTTGTCTGTTGTAATGTTATTTTCTATGTAAAAAACACAAAATTCAAGTTTTAACTCATCAGTGGTCAAGTTTGCCAATGGGTCTTAACAAGCAAGTGTTGTCAGGCTAGCACATTATGCATTGTTGGGAAGTTTAGCATACATAGACAAGAATATGTGCATGTAATGGCTTGTTTACAATATGATACTATACAGTTACATGACACAATATTGTGTCATCAAAATCTGAATGCAGGAATTAGTCCACAAATTTACAATAAATTAGTAAATTTAAGATGTGTCTGTCATTTAAAAAAGATTTCATATTTTTTGAAATAACTCAAATTAAAAAAAAAATTGTCAAAGGGTTAAAGAAAGTAGATTTCCATGAGAGCACTGAATAATATTTTTTTTAATGGTATGTTAGGCCAAGTGAGTTTGGGAACTTCTGATTCAGAATGAATGTAAATAGTAATTGTTTCTCTTTAGTTCAGAAACCCTGAGGGACTTCCACTCCCAGTCTGATTTTTTTTTTTAAAGGGGGCATCCTTTGACTCACTTCTTAAATAGGCTTAATCACTGAATGGGTGTTGCCTCAGTCCTAGTGAGAACTTGGAAGAACCTTAACTTAACAAAGCCAAGGTCTCCCACTGCTTCATGGGCCATCTCCAGTTGTCTGATTGATATATGGCTACTGGACCCAGATGACTCTGGAGGAAAAAGTGAGGCTGGGGACTTTGCACAGACCTCCCTCACTTAAATCCAATTCATTTGCAAGTGATGGCATCATCTTCCTGATGTAATGATCCTCTTCAGGAACAAAGGACAAACCACACACAAGACTGTGAGAACCCAGGATCCTCTCCACGCCTCCCTGAAGACAAAAGGAATTTTTGTAGAGGAATAGTATTAGATTAATTCCAGATTTAGATGTGTATATTTCTGTGTTATTCCTTTGTCCCTCCTTATCCTGGTTTTGAAGCAAACTAGTGTTAAAACGTACAGTGAAGGTGTTTTGGTCTTTATTTACTTGTGCATTTTGTACCCTCAGCCCTACATTCCTGGTTACATGCTTTCAAAAATCTATCTTAGGTGCCCTATTTACCAAGTTAAATACTGGGACTCTGATCTCATTTTTACAGCTTTTGATAGTGCCTGGAGAGCTGTTCCCCTGTCGTATTTGCCATATTCCAACAGTGTGACTATTGGATTTCTTCCTGAATTTTTGATGCCTTTGCAGCCATGATATTTTCTTTGAGAATTTAAGGCAGTCTTTACTTTCATTTTCAAATTTCTTTAAGTGTAAATAATAGAGAAAACCAAAGTCTTTCTTAAAGTCTTAAAAATTTCAAGTAAAATAAAAATGATATAAATCAGGTATTTATCTCTAACAATAAAGTAGCACAAGCATCATATTACATGTATAGGAAAGAACAACATAATGCATTCAAGTCTATGCTAATTACATTGCAGTGGACAGAAAAGAAAAATTTGCCAATTACACTGGTGATTAAAAAGTTGCTATGTCAAAAGGCTGATGACATTATTTCCTGGTCAAGGCTAATTGACTATTGCTTTTATCCAGTTTAACAAAGGTATTAAACCGCAATTTGTATGCTCTGCTTTAAATCAAGACCCTCTTCCAGAGCTTTCTATTTGGAGGAGAAAATCAGAGCCAAGTCATGCTGCCACGACTTCCCATGAAGCAACAGGCCTTGGGAGGGAGTTTACTTTCTGATGTGGCTTCAGTTACATTCTGCTTTAATTGCTAGTATTTGTCATTTCACAGTTTATTGATTGGTAGATTTTTGTGGCTTATTAAGTTAGGAGTTGCCAAGTATTTGCCAATACACTCAGTTGTTGAAAGTTAAACGAAATTCCCTCAGGAAATTGCAGAAAATGTGACTCACAATTATAAAACTGTGTCTAAAAAGTGAGTCTGTGTTTTCCAGGACTTTTTTTTTCTTTACTAAATTTCTTGTTTTTGTGGGCCTTTTGTATGCAGCATATTACAACCATAGGTGAATTCAGCAACATCTTCAGATCTTTTGAACATTTCAAATTCCTTTACTTCATTTTTTTTTCTCCTTTAGGTCTTCTTGGTTCTATCTGGTAAGTGTTTACTAAGGGCACACTAAGTGTTCATAGAACCTACTGTACTGGGAGCTACAAAGCTTATTTCCTTCAGCAAATCAGTCCTGATTACTCATGCCAAAGTTACTTTTTCCATCTGTTTCATTGGCTATGTTGTAAAAATTCTTATGAGCCAAGTGAAGCATTTCTTATAATGTTAGATAAAAAGCCATTTATGAATAGGATTAGATACTGGACTGTAATTTCTTTGATACCAAGAACCTAGGTGTATAAACTCCATCTATCAACACAGGTCAGCACTGTTGGCAGCTTATAATCTTTGGGCATTTTATACACCACTATCAAATAAATTTGTTCAGGGCCATATAGCCAGAAGTTGACAGAGGTAAAACTTGGAACTCTGTCTTTTCTAACTTTTATGCCACATAAATAGCACATACTAAGCTGCCCCTAGACTGTCATAATTGGATCAAAGGACTTAACCACAGCTGAGATTCTAGACCTCATTGAGTCTAATACACTTATATTAAAAAAATAAGAAATTGAGACCTATAGTGAAATGACTATACCAAAGTCATGCCAAAAATGACTAGTTTTACTGCCATTAATACTCCAGCTTTTGTGATCCAAATTTAGTGCTCTTTCTTCTTTAAAAGCTTCTTTAGAATGTGGAAACTTGTTCATAAATAAGAAAATAAGAAAAGAAAAACTAAAACTTCTACTAAAGCTTTCTCTTGATATGTCATGATGACATAGGCTTGACCTATGAAAATCTGGAAGGTTGGGCCACCAAAGTGGAAACTCTATCATGTGCCAAGCAGGAAAAGCTTCAAGCATTATACTTATCCTGAAGTGTATGTTTGTTAGCTGAGGTCTAACTACACCATTTCATTTACTTGTATATCTTCCCCTAAACCTCTCTAAGGGTGTGTGTGTGGGGGGGCGGGGGT
>CM053591.1:123302516-123321294 GCA_028646515.1 Pseudochirops corinnae
TCTTTATTGCCAACATGGCATCCTAGTTCCAACCCTAAGGCTGAACTGAGTGCTCACGATCAAGGCTAACAGACATGCGTGGGCCTCTACTCCATCCCCAGACTGTCGCGGTGCACTCCCAGTGGCTAATGACGTCAAACACTCTTACACCAGGGTAGTCCCATCTATTGAATCAATCAGTCTGCCAGAGGAATTAAATGAGGTGTATGTGGGGAGCTTTTTAATGAATTAGGGAGACTCAAAAGATATTAGATGAAATGAAATAACTCTTTATAGAAAATGTACTGGAATGGTTGATAAGACTCATCATTTTGTGAGGTTTGGATATAAAATCTAGCCAGTTTAAAATCGGTGAGGTGGGTCAGTGGTTGAAGGGTGCCAATACCCTAAAAGATAATTGCTGGGGGGTGGATAGTGGGAAATTTCATCTTCTCCCCTTCATTGGACCATAAGAAGACCTTGTTAACTTCAAAACATCAGAAAGTATTGGACTTCCTATGAACACTCCAACATTGTTCTCAGAACAGCAATCACAGGTAAGGATATGAGGACAAGCTAGACATATTGAGTGAAAATAAGTTGAGAATTCTACAAGGAGCTTAGAAGAAAACTGTGATTCCTAAGGGAATGTAATAAAGAAAAGAAAGAAACTTCTAACCACCAGGAGCTATGAATTACTTTTTGGCCATACATATTCTCAAAGGTTATGCCCACTTTCCCTTGGATTTTTTATGTACTTGTGGGAAGGACATTTTTATCAGCTATTTGTACTATGTTGCCTTAATAAATATTTATTTCTATGAACTGATTAATATTGACTGACTGATAGAAATTGATAATCCATGTGGGATGTACACTGATGGGGACTCATGAACTAGAATACTAGAAAACTGTTGGTCAATAATCTAGTGATACTCCCTGAAACCACTAGGGGAAAAGTAGTAGTCACTGCCTTTGGAGACCCAATTTTTTATTGGACAGAGTAAATAGTAGAATGATTCTGGAGCTAGCACTTTCACCCTTGGGAGCTTCTTAGTTATCTGATTTTCCCTCTGTAACTGATTCTTCTTCCTGAGTACTACTTTGCTTGCTCCAGCCCTCTAGGCACCATTCTTTCTTTCTTTATTGTTGTTTGTCCTTCATTCTTGAAGAGGATCTCAGGATTTCTTCATTTAATAAGACTGAAGATTTTCTATCTCCATGGAACTTTTCTTTTGTTACTGGGTTAGGAGGCAGCAGATTTGTCCCTTTTCCTGAAGATGTGACTATATGGACTGCCTTCAACTTGTTATGATACTGTATTCACATGTCTTTATTTGTCCATAAGAAAAGAACTTGACAAAACATATAGTGTATAGAGAAGAACTAAAACCTATGACAACATATTTTTATATACTGACTCCATTCACAGAATTTTAGCTTTTTGATAGCAGAGTTTCTTTTATTTATTTAATTTTTAGCCCCAGCCTGTGTAGCAACAATGTCTGACATATAGAATAGGACAGGGACTAGACCTGTGATTTTCCTGGCATAGGGAAATTTTGTGTGAGCAATCTCCTTCTGCTAATGCAGGTTGGCATCTTCTCTAAAATTTATAGTAATCTTATAAAGTTACCTAGAATCCAGAGATTTTAAGTAACACTTCTAGGGTCATACTTCCAGAATGTATGAGAGTTGTAACTTAAACCTAGGTCTTCCTGTCTTATAAGTCAGCTCCTTAGTCGCTATTCCATACTGTTTCTCATTACTGCTCATTGATTCACTGAATATCATTTTATGTAATTGGTAACTGTATTTCCCTAATTAATTTACAGATAGTTAATGGAATATTTTTTCTATATAGGTATTTATTTTGAAATTGTTTGGTTGTGTTGAGACTATTTTTATTTTTTATTTTATTTTATTTTTGGTCTTTTTAGAGGGGGAAGGCAGGGCAATTGGGATTAAGTAACTTGCCCAAGGTCACATAGCTAGTAAGTGTTAAGTGTCTGAGGTCAGATTTGAACCTAGGTCCTCCTGACTCCAGGGCTCCTGCTCTATTTACTATGCCACCTAGCTGCCCCTCTTTTTATTTTTCAAAGTAGAGATGTGAACCTTGGGCAGGAAAGCAATATGCTATCAAGTCTTTATTCCTTTGGGAAAATAAGATTCAGCATCCATTATTTGAGTTTACAGTACCTTTCCCAGGAATACCATATGGGGACCACAAGTATTAACAGCATTAGAATTACTTATAGGGGATAGTAGTTTTCTGTGGTGTAGCCATAATGAGACAAAGAATGAATTGCCACAGGAGGGAAACCATCAATGATACTTGTGCTATAAGAGGTGCTTGGGTAGAAGAGGGGAATTTTTCCCAACAGTTTTGGCTAAGGAAATGGAAGTTCCAGCCAAAGGAGCAATTATAACTCATTGGGATAAAGGATTTTTCAAAATTGAGCAATATCATTGCAGTGTTTGGAGAAGGCTTAAGAAAAGATTCATTCATTTTCATTCATACAACACATACTTTTCAGCATTGCTATGGACACTCCATAACATCTGCAAATCATTGGCAGGAATTCAGGTGACCTTCTGCTCTTGAACACTTTCTATAAAGTGTAACTGAAGAGATAAATGAGTAAAGACCCATTGAAAGCATTATATGAAAAAGTAGAAGGACATAGAGTCCATTGACATGTGGATCAGACCAAATTCACCTTTAAAGAGGGAAAAAGGTTATGTGCTTTCATCAAAGCAGATATTCTATCATCAGATCTGATAATGATTTATACTTTCCTTTCCTTACTATATATTCCTCACCCATGTTCTCCATAGTTTGTCCACAGTTCATCTAACCAATGTGTTACTTTTGTCCCTTATTTTATTATTTTTGAGGGTTTTATATGATGTTGCCCATTTCAAACTCTAAATTTGCAAATTAATATAGAAACTGAGAAACTGGGAGGATAATTGGGTTCATCAAAGTTCTAAAAATTGAGTTGACAGCCAGAATTTAAGGCTAAAATTATCAGGATAATTATATGGTCATATGTCATATGGTCACTTTTGTTTCATAACTTTAGCCTTACTTTAACCACCACAACAACAGTCAGAACAAAAACATTTTTTTGGTTTTATTGGCTTCCCTCTTTTCCAATGATTCCCTGCTTTCTGTTCATAAATAGAATGCTTTTGTGCCACAAAGAACTATAGTTAACAAGTATTAGCAACCTCCAAGATGTTCAACTTGCTTTTTTGTTGTTGTTGTTAATTATTTGGAGCATTCTTTAGATGGTTGTTGATAATTTGCATTTTGAAGACTATGTATTTTACCTGATAAATTTGGAGCCTACTTAAGGAACTATTAAAACAGGCTACGTGTGAATTAATGAGATACAACCATAGTGGAAACAATGCTAATGAAGAAGAGTGGACAAATTTGAGAGAGGGTTCAGAGATAGGGAAGACAGAATGGAGTAATTGTTTAAATTTGAAGAATAAAAAAAAAAGGGATGATCAAGCATAATTCTGAACTTTTGAGCCTAGATATCTGGAATTATGGTGGTACTTTCCACAAAAATAGGAAAAAGGAGGAGGATTATCTGATTTTTGAGGAGAAAAGATATATTGTGTTTGGGACATGTTGAGATTGAAGTGCTGGTAGATCAGCCAGACAATAGCTTAAAATGGCCTAAATCTCAAGGGTAAGAGGACAACATTCAGATTTTGTAGCCAACATCATAGAACTTTAAATTGAAGCCATAGCAGTGAATTAGACTGCCAAATGCAGAGAAAGAAGAACAGAATGTTGAAAATCTAGCCCTCATTGACTACCACAGTTTGGTAGCAGACAGAGATAGAGATCAAATGAAACACAGAAAAAATAGTAATCCAAGGGGAAATATTCAAATGCAGCAACTTAGAGTGTAAAGTTGTAAACCTAAGGGGGCATGATGGAGATTTGGTACTGATGAAATTAACAAATGGTACTAAACATAAAAACAAAAGAATTAAAAAAGAAAGCAATTTTCAGGTATTTGGATTATAATCATCCTAAGATTAAGGGAGGAGCCAAAAATCCTCAGACCAACATTTAAAGCCCTGAAAATCTGGTCTAAACTTACTCTTCTGCCATTAGTTCTTCCTACCTTCCTACAGAAGACAAAATAATCTACTGTCCTAGTAACAATCCATCAAACAAACAACACACACTTATTAAAAACAAACAAACAAACAAAAACTCATTACTTGCCAGATGCCATACTTAGCAATGGGCATTCTCAGCCCTGCATCTTGACTCAGCTATGCTTCTTTCCCCTAGTATTTCTCTGCTTCCTTCATCATTGATTCATGTTCTACTCATTCTTCAAGACTCAGGTCTCACTTCCACTATGAAGCCTTCCCTGACTATACTAGTTTATGATCATCTCTAACATATCACTTATTTCATATGTTGAATTCACAGCTAATCATATAGTATCATTAGGTCATAGCTGGAGAATTGAGAGGGCCTTTCGAGGTCATCTAGACCAATTTACAACACATTCCCTCCCCCCCTTCCCCAATTCTGTATGAAGAGGTGAAAAGATTTGAGCTTAATTCAATTTCATCTGCTAAGCATCAGACATTTTCCATCAGGTTAGTTTCAGCAGAAACAGTCCTACGTGATTATTGATGTCACAAAACCATACAAATTGTTTCATCCCTCAAGTACTTTGTATACCACTATCTATAATCATTTTGGGGAATGATAGAGTATTCGATCTTGGGTCAGGAAGCTTAGAGTTCAAATGCTGACCATGATATCATCAGCACGTCCATGGGAAACTCTCTAACTCTCTGATCTTCCATTTCCTTATTTCTAAAATGAGAATAATGATGACTATAGTTCATATATCACATAACAACTCTGATATTTAAATGAGGACATGTAGGCAGAATTACTTTGAAAACTTTAAAAAGTCATACAAATTTAGTAGAGATACCACAGAGTTGTTATGTTGGCATATGTGATAAGACGGTAGCCATGATATCCCTTATAACTATCTGGTCTGCTTAAGTGACTCTTTCTGCCATTACCTTCCCAACTGCAATGGCCACCTCTCCACATAGTAGCAATAACACCAATAAAAACAACAATGATAATTACTGAGATTTATAGGGAAGAAGTAAGGTCCTGGTATGACAGAACCCAAATGTTATGGCTCAACTATTTTTGAATCTGGCAAGCATCAAACATGTCACACACAAAAATTTATTAAATCTTAACAGATAGGAAGCACAAAGTTATTAGACTAATGAAAGAGCATTTATTATTCTTGGCAGTTTCAGTCAGCCTAAAGTCAAATCATTTGCTGGTAAAGTAGAGTAAAGGTACAGTAAAGTTAAAAAATACAGCAGATTGGAAGGGAAAAATATAAGGCTGAGAAGTATGAGATTGGAGAAGCTCCCACAAGTCTATTTAAATAAATGATTGACTACAAAGAAGTGAAAATTAATAACAACATATTGATTGTTAATATTTCTTCTAGAAATATAACCAATGAAAAAGTCATGACCATTAGGAGTTTGAAGATCCTCAGAAATCTGCTCAGACAACAAATATTTAATCTGCTTATAAGTGTAAAGACATTACAACTTAAAATAATACTAATTATTATTAATAGTAATAGTTACAATAGTAATAATAAACAATAGTAATAATAACAATTAACATCTGTTTAACACTGTGAGGTAGGCAAACTACCTTATGAGCATTAATTAATTTCACCTTCCCACCAATCCTGTGAGGTAAGTGCTATTATTCTCATTTTACAGATGAGGAAACAAGAGCATTGAGAGGTTAAGTGACTCATCCAGGATCACAAATCTAATAATTGTATGAAGCTGGATTTGAACTCAGGCCTTCCTGACTCCTAGTCCTAGACATCACTCTGATGTCCCCTACCTATCATAGACAAACACAGTAGCAAAAGATCAGAGTATCAGCTTATTTGCAAAAATTATAGAATATATGGAGGAAGAAGTAAAATCACAAACTATATTCACTTTAAAAAAAGTAAACACAAAGCCAATGAGAAAAGAGCTTGCAGAAAGCCTGGTGTGAAATCTAGCTTATGTGAATTATCTTATAAAAAGTTGTAAATGAAACAAGAAGGAAGAAAACCAACTAACATGAGTAATGTACTGTCTCTTTGTATGTGAGCTATTTGCTTGCAGTGAGGGTTAGAACTTTTGCAAATGAAAAAGTGATGAAAATCAATTTCTGAAGAAACCCAATTTTTCAAATAAAATGCATAAAGACAAACTTTTAGGAGAACTGTATAAAAAACTGCCATTTATATGAATGTATTGAGGTGACTTTTTGGGGGGGGAAAGAAGGAGGGACAGGAAATAAAATGATCCTAGGTAGAGTGCATCTTGGTCACTCAGTTTGTATGCATTTGATTGCTTTTAGATTTTCAAGGTTATGACTTACAAAGTGATCATTTAGGGGGGGAAAACAACAACTAGAGATTATTGGAAGATTCATTAAAGATTTTAAGCTTCATAACTGACAGAAAGATAGATTTCGTCAATTTCACCTCATAAAGGAAAGATGAGATACTGACCACTGGAAAGCTCTGGTTTGAGGAATTAGAAGCTATAAAGAAGTCATCAGTAACTGAGGAATATAAGTTATATTAATATTCATAGATGATCTAAAAACTGTTCACTTAAGTATCCTCTGTCTCCCTCACGTCCTTTCTAACACCGTGACTGAAGAAGCAGAGGGGGGATATACAAAGTCTGAGAGCCCTCAGTATGTTTTATTTTTGGGGTGACCAGGCTGTTATTGATATTTTTCTTCACACTTGATGGAAACGTAGAAAATATTTCACAAGTTATTTCTGAGTCTGGATTCTAAGCTTTCCCAGCTTCATAGAACCTGCCAGAGCTTGTACTTTTCTGACATTGCCCTCAAGAATCTATTATCACTTCCATTCCATGATGAGACATCAGAGAAGGATTTTGTAAAGAAGGAAAGATGATGAATAATAATAAAAAAGATGAAGATTACAAGTTGAGATTGGTATATATTCTTTTTGGCATTTGTTGTGTTAACTTTCCACAAGTAGAAATCAGAATGATTTAAAAATACTAGAGAGTGAAGGCATCACTTAACCTTGGCTTGACTCAATTTCCTCAACTGTAAAATGGAGACAAAAATAGTACCTACTTGTTAGTATTTTTGTGAGGATCAAATGAGAAAATAAGTTTAAAAACAAATGAAATGTGCTTAGCACAGTGTCTGGCACTTAGTAGGGGCTACACATATGCTTATTCCCCTTCCCCACAGTAGTTCAACTTAGCAGCAGCTAAGAAAAAAGCAGTTTAAAGATTTTACATCTTCAGGGATTTAGGTTCCCTTGAGGAAATGCACTAGTCAGTTTAGATTGGTAATTGTATTTCTTAGCACTCCCAACTGCTTGCAAAGAGAAAACTAGAATCATTAAAGAATTAAAATGGCATTAGCACATACTAGAGGCTCTTTCTCAGGTAATTAGGGGAAGTGAAAGAACTTTCAGAAAAGGATAGCCTTGCAAAGAGCCATAGACAGTCACTCTAAGTAGTGAAGTGAACAGAGAGCCCTGGTCTTGGAGTCAGGATGACTTGATTCTGAATTCTGCCTCAGACATCATTCCTTATGCCAGTAGGCAAGTGACAACTTTTGTCAGACACAGTTTTCTCGTGTGAAAAATAGGAATAATCATAGTACCTATGTCACAAGGTTGCAAGTTAACCTCAAATAAGCTAATATATTTAAAGTGTTTTGCAAACTACATAAATGCTGACTATTATTATTTTGTCAGGATCAAATTTCCCTTTATTCAAGGATCATTATTGGATAGTACCAGTATCTGTAGGTTTGTCTCTATGCCTCAACTCACATTTATGCAGTATATGAAAGTTGCCAAAGCACTTTTCTTAAAACAATCCTGTGAATTGGGCAGTAGAAATATTTTTTTCCCCATTATAATGATGAGAAAATCAAGACTTAGAGAAATTATGGCATTTATCTAGCCAGAAAGGGTTGGAGCAGGGAAATGTACTCAGCTTTCCTCACTTTGATTCTAGGAACTTTCAACCAGTCCATGCTGCATCATTCCTTCCGAATTTGCCCTGTGTTGACTCTCCTGAGGCAAAAAGATGTCCAAAGATATAATTTTAAATAAATGTCAAATAATAATGTTTGCCTTTCTGTAGAAATCAAAATAGTTGCTTTGAGCTGAGGAAAAGTAATAGATTAGATTTTCAACCAAAGTTTTAAAATGACATAATGCGGTAATTGGTTATCTGCAGGAGCAACTTGCTGACAGCTGTAGCGCCAATTTTAGTAAATGCAAAGAGATAATTGCTTATGTATACTTATCCATAATCAAATTTTTCTTTAATTTTATTTACATACATAATCACTTTTGAGTTTTCCATTGAAACCATGTATTGCCATGCTGTTTACTATAATTAATGTGAAGACAAAAGTACATTCTTTTTAACTTCTCCATCTTTCCCTGGTTTATTTTCTCAGAACTTGTGTTTATACACATACATATATACACATACACACATATTAACACAAATACTACATCAAATGTGTTCTTCCTTTGAGAGAAATTATGATTGTTTTAAGAAAATATATCATCTTGGTGCTAGGATTTGTAAACAAAAGTGTCCCATAATTTCTGTACTAGACACTACTCATTATCAAAATAACTCTTTGTAAGTTTAATAATGCTTATATTTCTTAGTATTTTATCTGCTTTACCTGAAATATTACCAGTTATTCATATCTAATTATTTTATATTCCTTTTCCTAACCCATTCTTGGTTTTCCTCCTTTTCTTGTCCTCCTCCTTTTTGTTCTCTCTGTTCTATTTAGTACCTTCCACCATCATATTTTGGGAATCATCTTTCCCAGAACATCTATGTTATTTTAGTGTTTGCCTTCTCTCTAAGAAGAAAAATACCAAAAGGGAAATGACAATCATTAAGATCACAATGTCAAGGAGAAAAATTCAACTGATTAGAATCAACAAACAGTTATTAATAACTTACTATGTGCAAGGCACACTACAGGGTTAATCATTAAAAAAAAACCCACAACCCTGCCTTTAAGAGGCTTACAGATTTATAGAGAAGATCCTAAAAGTACAAAACTTACAAGAAAAGAAGAATGTTATAAGAGCTGATATCTTTATGTCTTTCTATTTTATAAAGTGATTTCCTATCCAATAAATTTGGTAACACAGTTGGTATATCTCTGTTCTCTAGGTAAGAGAACTGAAACTTCAAAAGTTGTTACTTGCCCAGAGTCACAATCTGTTAAGTGACTGGGCTAAGAATCGAACTTAGGTTCACTGATTCTGAATTTGTTTTTCTTTCTGCTATATCACAAGTTCCAGTAAAATGAGGCCTGCTCTGTTCTACACACATTCTCTCTCTCTCTCTCTCTCTGTCTCTCTCTCTCTCTCTCTCTCTATCTCTCTCTCTCTCTCTCACTCACACACACAGAGGGAAAAGTAACTTACAGCTGTGAGGATCAGTAATAGTATTATGAAGATAAAATTTACCTTGACTAATTAGACAGGTAGAATTGAGGGTAAAGGAGATGAGTTATAGACCTTTCAAGCAAAGGGAATATATGAAAATGGAGTCAGGATAGTGAAGATCATGACATCCAGTTTTGCTAGAATATTGGGAACATGGACTAGCAAGAGATTAGAAGGAAATGATATTGTTGTAAAAACATCAATCATTTTGAAGTTGGTCTTTTAATAGAGAATTGGGTGCCAACGGAAGATTTATAGCAAAGGAGTGACAGAATTATGCTTTAGGAAGGTCTAATAGCTGTGAGTCTAATTAGAGTTGGATTAGGGAAAGGTTTCAAATAGGGGAGAATCTTTGTATTTTGGAAGGCATAGCTATATCCTCTCCTTCATAGTAGAGTCTAAGATTTCTCTGTCACTGGTTTCCCAGGGTTTCAATTTTATTCATAGCTTCTTTGAATATCTTCCATATTATCCTCCTTTGAAGTCTTTTTCAGGGTACAGAGGTGACCTCAGTTTACCAGAGGCTACAATAGGAAGCTCTTACAGGTTCTACCATGCTTGAAATATTTCAACAAAGGTCCTAGTGACAGGCTTATATGTACTTACTGAGAGCCAGCCTAGATAAGTGTGAAGCAACTTGTCCTCACTAGACTGGCAAACTAAGTAGTCATGAATTTTCTTCCTATAGTGTGCCTATCATATAACGTATAATTATTTCTCTATAGTGTATCACCAACAGTGTAGCACTGACAGTGACTATGAATATGCCGGTGTAGTTCTGAATTGCAAAATTTAACAAACTTTCCACATAGAAGACAGAACCAAAACATTTACTTAGGCACCAGAAAGCTGAGCGCCAACACCAAGAAAGCCAAATACATCATAGCAACAAAGAAGTTAATACATATTATCACTGCAGAGGGCACAATCATCCCCAAGCCTTTGCCCTGCTGGGGCATTCCCAGAAAAAAATACTCACTCTCTTGGCTGTTTGCTTTCCTGTGTCCTCTCTCTTCCTCAGCTCTAACTGCTCTAACTCATTTCCTGCCCATCCCTTTCCTTCTCTACCCATTTAGCAAACTCCTACCACAGGCTCTATGTGATTACATTAGTCCTATTAAGGGGCAAGGAAGATCTTCAAATTCCCATTATCATTACGTATAGCAACATACAATTACATTTTTATTTATATATTACTATTATTTTATATTTATATATGATTATAGATTTATATACATCATGTATACATATGACATATTTTATGTAATATACATAATACATACACATGCATGTATATATGAATGATGTCCTTAAATCCTAAGCAACCCCACTTCCTGTGTAATCATGAGAAAGAGTGGAAAAAGTAGACAGAGAATGCTAAGTATTGCAATTTTTAGTTGTACATAAGCATTAAATTATAGAGATGTTGGTATTCTAAATATGAAGTCCTTGCCCAGTGACCAATTAATGCAAGTACTATTGGAATAAGTGAATCATAATGATCTTATCTGTGGTAGGCTCAATATCCACCAGAATCTGCTACCTTATAGGTTGGTTTAATTCTTTTCCTTGAAAGATACTGAAATGGTCCTTGAAACTTAATTGACTTGGGTTACTAATGGCTTGGGCCATTGATGTTGCTTCCTAGTCACCTTAATAAAATGCCAGAAAAACAAACAAACAAACAAACAAAACTTCATACAATTCCTGATGCTTGACTGAAAACTTCTATGGGCAAATCAGAGGCAGGGTATTTTCATTCAGCTGAATCTACTATATCATTGTTGCATATCCTTAATAAATATTTTTCCCTACCTATGGCTAAATAAATCTCCTTTTGTTAACTATTAATGGACTATGACTATTTCTTTTTATTCAAATGTCAAATTTAAACTACTAGGGGAAGTCTGGTCAGCTCTACACTGAAATATCTATAAACCAGAAGGTATGACACAGTGACTATAAGTAAATAGATAATCTTGAATATAATTGTTTCTTATGTGATCATATCTCTTCTAGCAAATGAGGAGACAGAAATTCTACCTAGGACTTGATAAAAAAAATACGAATCAAATCACCTTATATTTTGAAACTCAATAAACAACGCAGATTTGAATGGGAAGGATGATGCATTAAAAATACCTGGAAAGCAAGGTTTATAAAAAAGAAATAAGAACAACCAAGGGTTTGTGGCCAATATGGTAACACATTAATTACATATTAATATTCTCTTTAAGAAAACAGTCTGGCAGCACTGGGAATGACAAATATTGAACAAAATTGAATTACACCCCCCAACCACCAGCAAAAAGAAATTATTATATTGCAGAACACTGGTAACAATTAGTTTAGTTCAGTTCTGCTTCTACCCAGAGAGAAGTAAGAGTTATAAGTAAGAGTTGCAGAGATGTATATTTAGTTTTGATATATGGAAACAAAAAAAAAAGCAAACAACTTTTAATAATTAAACTTATCTCAATGCCTCAAATTCCTCTTCATCCTGAAATCTATAGGGAAATGTTGGATAACCACTTATAAGATGCTATAGAGAAGAATCTTTTCCTTCTACATACTATACTAGATGGGCACTGAAATATTTTAATATTCTGAAATTTTGTGATTCTGATTATGGCTATAGAAATGGGAGTCACATTTGGATCAACTAATCTATGTATAGTAAGGGAAAGATCAGAATCAATAGCAAATTGCAGGGGAAGTAAAAATGAGAAGACAGGGTGTGCAATTGAGGAAACTATAGAATGACATTTAAACATGCTGATAGAAACTTTAACACAAACTATCAACATTTCTTAAGGAAATTTCCACAATTGACCTCATGTAGTAAAAAGATATGATAGCTAAGGACATCGGTTAGTAAGTATAAATTTGTGGAATCATATAAAGGATGGTAGTGATTAGGAGGTGGTGTACTGCTTCATAAAGATGAAAGAAGCAATGGAGAAAAAACGAGTTTAGTGAAATCTTGGTGAGAACCCCACTTAACATCAAATTATCCTAAGAAGTTTTCAGGATAAAAATGGAGGAAGGCAATGAATAAATGAAAAAAAAAATTGCCAAAATTTACATAGTACAATCTCTTTTTTTCCCATCAACAAAAGTAGAACTACTAAATTTGGACTCTAAGTTTACGTTACCAGAGTTTCTATGTGAGGAAACTGACACAATACTAAAGCAAATAAAGACAGGAAAAACAGTTGGATTAGCCCAAGTGCATAGAGCAGGAGACTTTGATGGAGATAACAAAATTTTTATTTTATTAAGGGATTTATTATCAATACATCTAAAATAAAGGAGAATACTAACTGGCAAAAACATTTCAGATCAGTGGGATATGATGATGTACCCCTGTAATCTCTGCTGTGGGCAAAGACTGAGGCTAGGGAATTGCTTGAGCTCAAAGTTGTGAGCTGCAGCAGAGCTAATATCTAGTCCATCAAACTTCTGTATTTAAAAATGCTTTCTTTCTTATTGACCTAACCAACACAGCCTTTTTCTCTCTGTCTCTGTCTCTGTCTTTGTCTCTGTTTCTCTCTGTCTCTGTCTTTCTGTCTGTCTCTCTCTTCTTTACCTTCCTTTATTTTCAAGGATAGCAGGAAAATTTTATGGAAAATAGTATATAGAAGAATTAGCTAGGTTGTATAGTGGATACAATACTGGGCCTACTGTAAGGAAGACCTGAATTCAAATCCAGTCTCAGAAGACTACTATCTGTGTGGCCTTGGGCAAATCATTTAATCTGTCTGCCTCAGTTTACTCAACTGTAAAATAGGGATGATAACATTTGAATGAGAAATTATTATCACTTATAATAACACACATACAACCATTTAGCACAATGTTGGTCAATAATAGGTGCTACATAAATGCTTATTATTAGTATTCATTAGATTATAAGCTTCTTGAGGGCAGGGGCTATCTTTTGCCTCTTTTGTGTCCTTAGGGCTTATTGTAGTGATTGACACTTAGTAGCTGCTTAATAAATATTTGTTGATTAATTAATTGATAGGTCACTATTCTGATAGGGGGAAAAAGGAGTAATAAATAATTTTTTTTCTTATTCTTATCACATCAAGGTATACCTAAACAGCAACATTTTTTCCAAAAATTTTATGCCTTACATTTTTAGGATTACTGTTAGGAATTCTATTATCGTTATATAGGAATCTTTTTTTTTTTTTTTCCAAATAGAGTTCAGTACTTGTACTAAGCTTGGATTTTTTACTGGTAGTCTATATACTTGATGGTCACTACCAAATCTCTGTGTCTGTCTGTCTCTATTTCTCTCTCTGTCTCTCTCTCCTGTACATACACATACATACAAATTGTTGTATATGTTTGCTTAGTAGATTTCAATCCATTAAATATTCTATTGGCAGGCATCTAGGAGAATGTACTGGGTATGGATTCTCAGCAGATTTATGGATTTCAGAAGTGTATCATTATATCCAGATGATATGAGATGTTTTTAGCAGTTAGTATTCTACTTTCTTTAAGCTACTTTAATAATAAATCCCTTGTAATTTACGTTGTAGCAGACTCTTTGAAAATAATAATAGTAGTAGCAGTAATAATGACTAACATTTACATGGAATTTTAAAGTCTTAGAGGAACTTTATATATATATATGTATATATATATATATATATATATATATATATATATATGTTTGTTATTTCATTATATCTGCAAAACAACCCTGTGATAATACCATTATTATCTCCATTTTACAGGTACAAAAACTGAAGCAGACAGACATTGAATGCCTACCCTAGGGTATGAGAAAATATTGAAACTCAGGTCTTACTGACTTTAAGCCCAATGCTCTATCTACTGCATAGGTAGCTGGCTTTTTATCACCTCCCAATTATTGCCACATCATTATGCTCAGAAGTTGGTGTTAAGATAACTCATCCACCTCCTCTAGCCCTGTATTTTTTCTCTGTGACTCTGACACCGAGGAGGTTCATGTAAGAGCATGAGTGTCCTTCGATCATTCCAGTGTCAAAATTCTAAATATGCATTCCATATATTCTTAAACTTACATCAATAATAAATTATATATCTATCATCCTAACATTTAAATGCTTATGTTTCAGTCTATAGTCTTTCTCAGGGTAATAAAGTCCATATATGGACTACCTTTTGTGTGAAATAACACTTCCTTTTATTTGTCCTAAAACCATTTCTTTCATCTTTCAAGAGTGTTTTTAGGGTATTTGGGGATTTGGTTTATGGTGGATATTCCAAACTCTGCATGATTTAACAACCCATGATTCCTTTTCAACTTCTACCTTTCATCTTTTCATCTTTTATAACTTTCATCTTTTTTTTTTTAACCAGAAAAGTTCTCTTTCTTTGGTCTGTTTTCATTTGGCAGTTCTTCTTACCCCTTGACAATTTTTTTTTTTGTAGTTCACCTGATATTGTCCAGCTGAGTTTTGTCTTTCTTAAGAATTCTTGACCACAGCTATACCTGGAATTAAAGATATAGATATCCCATGATTTTTTTATATTGTAACATTTGGTTTGATACAAGTTGTTTTTTTTTTTTTAGCTTCATAGACTTTATGTTTGCTACTAAACTAAGCATTTTACAACATGCAAGGAAGTGTTCTCTGCATTGAAATACCAAGACAGAAATATAACCATCCATGATTTTAAGATGCTTAGTTCTGTTCAATCATATTTCTGCTGATATATAGAATACATCAACATTTGATAGAGATTTAAGATCTCTGATAAAACTCTATCTATTTCTTGTTTAACTAATGGAAACTATACATTCTTTCATGATCTTTGTGTTGGTTTCCTTAAAGGAGAATTAGAAAAAAAGGGAAAAAAACCCTCATAAAAAAGGAAAAGTGAAAAGGAAAAGAAAAATAATTTTAAAATGTCCTAGGACAGATGATAACACCATAAGTGTTACAGAATTTTACTGGTTATTAACCACAGTTATTAATGTCTCTAATTTAGTGCAGCACTCACAACTCTGCAGACCAGATAAAACTTTCCCTCCTTTCAGCCATGCAACTCACTTGAATTTCTCTACTTTCACAGACCTGGTGGTACCAGAACCATTAAAGAATGAAGTAAGCCATCTCCCAGTCTCCATTTACCTGCCTCAATATTTAGCATTTTCCCTTACTTTCTCTTCTCCCCATACTATGGATCAACTGAAGAAAAAGTTGCCACTCTATCCTTTCTATCCATTCACATGCATACCAATTTCCCATGATGTATTCATGTAAGTTACACATGAAAAAGCATTCCCTCACTTTCCATTCTCTAAGCCCCTCAACCATTGTAACTCAGTCATTAAACCACTACAGCTCTGCTAATCACTCTATTGATAGGAACAACTTTCCAGATTTTAAGTAGTCATTTAGCTAAGTGGCTATTACCATGTTCTATCTTTTATCTTCTAGTGATTTCCTTCCTTCCTTCCTTCCTTCCTTCCTAACCTCCTTCTTTTCCTCACTCTCTTCCTTACCTGCTTTTCTGCTTTCCTCCCTCTCTTCCTCTATTGGATATATTAGTTATCATATTAATATCAATTTCTTTCTATTCTACTATCCTTCTTCAACTGCCAATACTTGGGCCTCATCCACGGGTTCTTAACTCTTATTTTTTTCTCTTTCATTCCCTGCTTCACATGCTATCACCTGAAGATGGAGTTTATTTCGTTTATGACTATTAGAGGAGCTGATTGATAGATTTTCTATTTTTCACTTTGCTTTTCAGTTCTAAAAGTTCTTGGGAAGTTATATTCATGATTATTTGAAGAATGATATCTAATTTATGGTCAAAGTTTTTGGGAGTCCAGTGATTTTTAGGTTACTTCTCCTTGACCTATTTTCTAGGTGTTTTTTTAAAAAATTGAGATACTTTATATTTTCTGATTTTTTTTCGGTCTCCCAACCCCATAGTTTTTCATGTTGTCTTAAGGAGTCAAGTGTTTTTACTTGAATAAGGTTTTGAACTTCATATGAAATAGTTTATTCATTTTTTAAAAGTCTTTTTCTCAGTACTCTAATTTGTTTTCTCATTCTTTCTCCTGGAGCTCTCTTTTCATTTATATGATCATTAAAAAACACATATACAAACAAACCCCACAAACTCTTGCTTTATTCCTTTCAGGAATTCCAGTATAGTTTGTGACTAATCTGTGATTTTCTTTGGAGACTTTTTTTTGGATGATGTGGGGTTTCTTTTCTTCTACATTTGTTTCTTGGGTATCTCTGGCTCAATAATATTTCCCTGTCAATAGTATTTTTTTCTCTTTACTCATTTTTCCAGCCCTTCCCCCTGCCCTTTTTAAATTAGGACTTTGTGTCAGAGCTAGACTCTATTGGGCATTTAGAAGGAATGGCAAGACTTTCTTTGATATTGATCTACATTATCCATTGTCTGGATAATGAGTAATATATTCCTCAAGGACCTCATGAGAGGCTTCAACCAGCACTCATCTGTGATGACCTATGTGTGTGGAATAGGTGAAGTCTACTATGGGCCAAATGTGCTGGGATCTTCTATAGGAACTGGTCACATAAATAGGGGGATCTGATAAAGGTAGGTCAAGATCTTTACCTTCCTCGTCCTATATCCACAGTATTCTAATTCTGATTTGGGATCAGAGGGATGCAGATGTAGGCTCTATGTGTCTTTGTCCAGACCAGTGGTTCTCAACATGTGGGTTATATTCAATTTGTAACAATGAAAATATATCCTGCATATCAAATATTTACATTATGGTTCATAACAGTAGCAAAATTACAATTATGAAGTAGCAACAAAAATAATTTTGTAGTTGGGGGTCACCACATAAGGAACTGTATTAAAAGGTCATAGCATTAGGAAGGTTGAGAATCACTGGTCTAGACCATGATCTAGGTTCTCATTTCCCTTTGGCTACCACATGCCTACAAGGCTGCAGGTTTTCCCATTTTTCTTGTCCCTACACTGGAAAATTTTCCTATAAATTCACATCTGGGCTGAGCTTTTTGAGTTGTATCCCTCCGTCCCCTCCCCTCCCCAGGTACTGTCTCCTTGAAGACTTGGACTAGCAAAATATACTTTCTGTAATTTTACCAGTCTGTTTTTTTCCTTGATAGTGTAGTTGTGAGAGAGCTAGACTTTTCTATTTCTTCTCATTCTAGTTTCTTGAAGACAACTCACTAATCTTAAGATAAAATCTTATAAAATCAGTTCTTTGATGTAAATATAAAACATTAAAATTGCCTATATTCATGATGGATAATAAAACATATAAATTAATTTATTATGATGAAACTAGAAAATAAAGTTCCAGAGGAAAGTTTTCTTTTTTAATTGCAGGTATAACCTTGTCTATATGCATGATATACCATATACCTAAACATATACCAGGAAAAAAATGATTGATACTGTCAATAAAACTAAATTGGTCCTTTGAATAATAAAGTTGACAAGCATCTAGCAAACCATCAAAAGAGGAAAAAAAACTGATCAGAACTCATCAGAAATAGGATAGCTCAGGAAAAACACAAAGGCATTAAAATATCATCATAGAATATTACAAAAAGAAATATGCTAACAGATTAGAAAAGTTAAATGAAATAGATGATTATCTACTAAAATATTAATTACTGACCCTGACAGGAAATTTATCATTTAAATAGACTAATTTCAGAGGAATAAATAAGACAAAGCATCAATTATTCAGATCACAAAAAAGTTCCAGGCTCAGATATGTACAGGAATGACATTTTTAAACCTTTAAAAATTAAAATATAATTATTGAGAATATTTACAAATGAAAATAAAAGTGGAATGCTACTCAATACCTTTCATGAAGCAAATAATGATGTTGGATTTACAAAATGATAAAATATGACACTATGGAAGAAAAGATTATGTTCAATTTCCTTAATGAACACAGATACAGAATTGCTAAATAAAATTTCATTTAATATAATTTGGTGCTGTATTTTGCATTTCATAATGATTAAATAAGATTTATTCTAGATATGCGAGTCTGATTCAATATCAGAAAAGATAACATATAACATATTTCAAACACACTAAATATACTCATATATCTTAACCCATGCTTTTAAACAAGGAATTTAATAAAATCCAGCATTCATCTAAAGTTAAAAGAAAAATAATGCCAATAAAAGCATGATTGAAATGATATTTCCCCAATG
>CM053591.1:123328402-123342265 GCA_028646515.1 Pseudochirops corinnae
CTGGGGGAGGGGGGACACACTGGGACTGCTGCTTTGGGGTGGTGGGTGGGGGAAAGAGGGGGAGAAAATATGTAACTCAAAATCTTGTGGAAATGAATGATGCAAAGTATAATAAAATTAAAAAAAAAAAAGAAAAAAAATCACAAGAAAATGAAAATGACTTAAAGCCCAAATGTTTGAGTATAAAACACAGATGAGATATGTGAAGATAAGCTGAAAGAAAATGCAATGATTAACGTTGATGAAGAAGGGTATTTCCAAGTGTGTCATTTCTGAGCCAGATGCATTATACGAAGTGGAAATTGAACTTTGGAGACTCATGTTAACACTTGCTGTTCAGCGTTATCAAGGCTAGTAACAAAGGGAGAAAGGTGTAACAGGAAAAAATGTAATGTGATAAGACTGCCATCATGTAATATTACACTGGTCAGCTCTTCAGTCATTTCAAATGGCATCATTTGAAATGCATTTAAAATTATTTGAAAATGATTTACTCCTCAAGTTAAAAATTCTTTCCAGTCAATCACATGAAGACTTTGCTGATACCCGCCCCACCAGCAGCTAGTGTGCTCTATCCCCAAACTATCTTGTATTAATTTTGTGTAGAGAATGTATACACACATGTATACATACACTTATGTGTGTATCTACACATATGTGTGCATACACTCACATCCGTATATACACACATGTGTATATATGAGTATATACATGCAGGCATATATATACATATACATACATGCACACACACAGATTCCCCCCCCTCCACATATATATTCATGATCTGTACCAGTATAATGTAAGCTCCTTGAGGGTGGAGACAATTTTACTTCTGTCTTTATTTTCCCTGTTTTTAGTACATAGTAAGCCCTTTCAAAATGCTCATTGATTATTAAATAATATAAACTAATTATTAAGTTGGGCGGTGTTTTAAACTTTATTATTTCTCCCAGAAACTTGTATAATGGCCTCCAAAAGGTGAGCATTTAACACAATTTGTTGAATGAAGCAACAAAGTTTCAATTTACTCATTTTTAAAGGTGATAATGGTACCTATAATATCTATCTCATAGCATGCATATAAAAGTGTTCTGCTCAGCTTAAAGGCTATAAAAATCTCAGTTATGTCATCATGATCATTCCTGACTCCTTTTATTTGTTGTTTATAGTGACATTGCGTTTGATTGGGGGCCATCATTTCGGGTTTCATTAAGATGATGAAAACACTTTTAATTATATGCTACTGAAGGGGAAAAGGAGTCTCACAATAAGACTGCTCTTTGTGTTAATTGGCATAGTAAATCAGTATTCATTTAATTCTTCTGCATTAATTGCAATTAGTAGTATAACCTCATTTGTTCTCTGTCTGGGCCTTCTCTATCAGTCTTTCCCAACTAAGTTGTTGCTTAGGAACTCCTCATTGCATACATGCCCAATTGAAAGCCAATATAAAAAACAACATGCAAATTATCAGGATGCTTTAGTAAGCCTAATTACTTTGGAGTTAACAAAAGCTAATATTTAAATATGTGGTTGATAGAATCAAGTTCTTTTTAAGGCCCTTAATGCATATGACTTAGAGAAAAAAAATAATGATAATATGAAAAGAAATACTATGACCCATGTAGATAGAAATATCATTAGGAATTTATACTTGTTTCTCTTCTACACACTTGCTAAAAATTCTTGAACAGCTTAAAAATGCAATAAGAATTTGGTGCTATACTATACACATTTTGTCATTATCTGACACATTAAAAAAAAAAATTTAGCTTTGTTAATGGCTCCATTCCCATAAATATGTGTTAAACAAATAATCTGAACCAATTAAAATGCTTACCACTTTAACAAAGAAGATTTCAAACCATTTTACAAGTAACTTTTCTAATATTTTGCCTAATGGGTTGTCATAATTATTTCCTTCCATTCCTTCCTTCCTTCCTTCCTTCCTTCCTTCCTTCCTTCCTTCCTTCCTTTCTTCCTTCCTTCCTTCCTTCCTTCCTTTCTTCCTTCCTTCCTTCCTTCCTTCCTTCCTTCCTTCCTTCCTTCCTTCCTTTCCACCCCTTTTAATTGTTTGTTTTCCTCTTTGGCATACCTTGTCAATAAGTCGAAGCAATATACACAATTTCAAAAATAATACTAGTTTTACCATTCTTTTGCTTTAAAATAAGCCATTTCGGGTGAAGAGGTTTTGATGTTATAATTCTTTATTATATATTCTCTTAAACTTTGTTTCAACTTATAAATTTCTCATTCATTCTGCAATGACCATGATGGTCAGGTGACGATTCATTCTAGAAAAAATTCCATATAGTTTTCTTCTTACAAATTTTTTAGTCTTCTCAAGTTAAACAATCTCTAAGTTTTCCAAATCTGTTCTTATGGAGTGTGGTATAACTGACAGTTTTGGGCATAAGGTCAGGAAGACTTGGGCCCAAGTCTTGTATCAGTCAGCAATTTAGGCCTTTTTTTTTTTTTTACTAGATCATAGATGGATTATGATTTCTGTTCACAAAGAAAAAAACAAACCCTTTTGGCATTTTTTTTATTTTCTTACTGTTAGCGAGAAAGCCATGTTCTTTGCTTTTGACCATAACCAAAATGCCTCATCCTGCCATCATCCCTTACATTCTATACTTCAATATGTTTCTTCAAGGTGTCTCATCAATCTGTTTTCCTCATCTTTTCTTTTTTTTTGACATCTCTTCTTAACCTTTTTTGTGAGGCAAGTATTTTGTAAAATTCAGCTTGTTTTATGTAAATATAAGTAAATGTAAGTTTACGTGGTTATTATTTTGTACCCATTCCCATGGCTGTTTATTTGTAGAGAAGCAGGAAATAAAGTCAGAAATAAAACCTGGACACCTTCTATTTCAACCACCTCATTTGCAGAAGGCTCTGAGTGGGGTGGAGTGAAATTCCTATTACTGATAGAGTCAGAACTATAACTCCCCCCATTCCAATTCTCAATCCCAGTAAACTGCAATACCTTTTTTATTTGATTTGGTGTGAGTATTTCAAAACACAGATTTATTTTGTTCTCTTTCTTCATGAAGTGAGAAGAATGGGGAGGAGTTGAGCAGCAAGAGGAGACAAAGACTGACTTTATGATCCAAAGATCTTACCATGTTGTGCCTGCAGTGATGAACATGGCAGAATCTTGTACCAGAAGCTGGTCAGTATTCGGCAGAGTCTTGTTCTATATTCTGTAAGGCTGACTTTAGTATGAGGAATGGTATTAAACACATTATCAGGGATGTGTATTATTAGAAAAACAAAAACAAAAGCAAAGGACAGACATACAGTGAAAGCAAGTAGTAGCAGATGTATGTACACCTCAAGTGCTGTAGCGGTATCCACAAATAATCAAAATATTCAGATTATGCCTATTAGGTCATATTAATTTGCATAATGCCATTTGCATAATGGCAGAGGAGAAGGAATATTAGATTTGAGGTTAAAGGACCAAGTTTCAAATCTTGTCTCTTTTGTTTATTACCTACTATGTGGTCATAGGTGAATTATTTAACTATCTGATCCTCAGTTTGCTCATCTGTAAAGTGATGGGGCTATGCTACATCTCCTTAAGTTCTCTTCCTATTCTAAATTTATGATTTTAGGGACATAGGTATGAATTGCACAGGAAGAAAGAATGTGGATGGATCACAATCTGTGTCAAAAAAAGGAATTTTCACATTGATGTTATCACAGATGCATTTAGTTATGGATACATATTTCCTACATGAGAGCTTAAGTGTGATGCTTAGTTTTTAAACTAATCTAATCTGGTAAGGGTACTATTATCCATTACCTTTCTTCCTTTGAGTATTATATCCAAAGATTTATGGGAACAGGAATAAGATGACAACAGAAGTCTTCACATTCCTTAATAAAGGCTTATTAAATACTATTATAAATGATACATAATTGATATATGTACAAATATATAAACAATGTTAAAACCTTAATAAATTGTCAATTTTCTTCCATACTTGTAATTGTATCCACAAGGGAAGTCTCAAAAACAATTGATTTTATGTGGACTAGGTGAAAAAGAATGCCTAACATAATTGATTTAGATTGCAATGATTGATTGATCAAGAAGATGTATTTAGAATGAATGATAAAATATTTGTTCAACACCTACTTTGTGCCAGGTACTGTCATAAGCCCTGGTGATACAAAGAGAAGCAAGTAAAATAGTTTTTGCCTTCAATAAGTATGCATTTTAATAAAGGAAGACAAAATAAAGGAAAAGTGGATCTGGAAGAGGGGAAGCTGAGGGTATGTGTCATAGTGTCAGTTTGGAAATGGCCTGGAAGTGACTTAGTGGCCTAGTTCCAAATAAGGTTCATCTATCAGAAGAGTCCTAGGGGCAAAGTCTAAGTTCCATGGGTAAGAAGAGGTCCAGAGTGAAGTGAAGTGGCATATGGTTTCCTAGAAAATCTAGGGGGTTCTGTAATGGCAGCCAGAAACTGATCCAGCCTTAGTTTCATTAGAGATATTAGTTTGGGGAAGTGTCTTTTTGCAATGTGTTTTTAGTAAAATCTCAAAGAATATTACTACCACACTCTATCCCTGTAAATTTTACTGTGGAGATTTACTGGCACTTTTTTTTCTTCCTCCTTGAAGACTACAGTTTTTATGTATTTTGTAAGTTAGGTCATAGGATTTAGAGCTGAAAGAGACCTCGACGACCATTTAGTTCATTATAAGTGAGGAAGCTGAAGCCATGAGAGGTTAAATAAATTGACCAAGATGATATTCACAATATGGAGTCAAGTTGAAATTTGAATCCAGATTCTCTGACTCCAGATCCAGTGCTTTGCTACAGAATTAAGAGCGGTCATGGGATGTCATGGCATTTGTCAGGGTGTCAAAAAGAAGCAGCTTTAGGCCATGGGATACATTCTACAATTGCTGAATTGCATTCCTATAAATTGATTTCATATAACATATTGCCTCCATATTACTTGTAGCAAAGCATTTGTTTGGTTGTCTCAGACTCTTCATGACCCCATTTGGAGTTTTCTTGGCAAAGTGGTTTGCCATTTCCTTCTCCAGATAAGGAAACTGAAGCAAAGTGCCCACACAGCTAGTAAGTGACAGTGGCTGGATTTGAACTCAGAAAGATGAATCTTCCTGACTCCATGCCTGGTATTCTGACACCTACCTGCCCATTATTATTGTAGGACTTCTCAAATTTTAGAATTTATCTAGCCTGTGTCTCCTGTCACTGATTCAATGTTTTGTTTAAACTCTCTCTCCCTCTCTCTCTCTCTCTCTCACACACACACACACACACACAAATGCACAAAAAAAAAAAAACCAAAACTAAAAACCTGGTGGAGGCATTATCAATTTTTTTTTTTAATTTCTTCCTCCTCCAGATTTGTCTAGCCATCTGTTTATTACTGCAAGGCACTGTTTTTCAGTAGGGGTATGTTTCACAGGCATCCCCCCCACTTAATGGTATTAATTAATTCTGTGAAAACATATTAGGTGAAAATAACATTATCAGGAGCACTTAGTTTCAAAGGGAAATATCATAAAAGTCGTAAATACAATTCAGACAATCAGTAGAATGATGTTACAACAAAATTTCTCAGGTGTTGGCGGTGTTGCAAAATGATGTTGGTCAAAGAAACACGTGGGTGGATCTCAGGAAATGAGAGGCTATCTCAGTAGAAAGCACACTGGGCTGGGAATCAGAAGGCCTCACCTCAGTTCAAATCCTGCCTGTACTACTTAAAGTTGGGTTGGGACAAGTTTCTTCTTATGGGCCTCACTTTCCTCAATTCTAATGTGGAGATTTTAGGTAAGAGAACTTTTAAGAATCTTTCCAACTTTAAATCCTATGAGATCAAAGCTACCAAAGCTGATTGTTTGGCTCTCACAATGTGCTATGGGAAACAAGGTGGTCAGTGGCATAATGGTTTTGTGTTGTGAGCCAGCTCTGACAAACCCCTTGCAATGCTGCTGCCTCAGCAAGAAAAGAAAGACTGAAAACAGATCATTATGGAAAGAACTTCTTGTTTCTTCTTTCGAAAATTATATTTTCAAGCCAATGAAGGATTTTCCTTTTCTATGTCTGGAGCAGCATTCTGAAAAATTTTTAAGTTAACAAGCCTTAGGGTGTTAGATCTAAAATTCTAGACAGAAATTTAGATCATTTTATTACAGACAGCTGGGTGGCACAATGGATAAAATGCTGGGTCTGAAGTTTGGAAGACCCTAGTTCAAATAGCCTCAGACACTTGTTAGTGTATGACACTGAACAAGTTGTTTAACAATCTTTGCCTCAGTTTTCTCAACTGTAATATAGGGATAATAATAGTGCTTACCTTGCAGGCTTGATGTGAGGATGAAATGAGATAATTGTAAACCAGTGGTTCTCAACCTTCCTGATGCCGCGACTCTTTAATATAGTTCCTCATGTTATGGTGACCCCCAACCACAAAATTATTTTTGTTGCTACTTCATAACTGTAATTTTGCTACTGTTATAAATCGTAATGTAAATATCTGATGTGCAGGATGTGTTTTTCATTGTTACAAATTGAACATAACCTCAGTTCTCAGGTTGAGAACCGCTGTTGTAAACCATTTAGCATGGTGCCTGGCAAATAGTAGGTGCTATATAAATGCTTACTCCTCACCTTTTCCTTTTTAATTCTAGGTCCCTTTTCTACCCTCCTCCATTTACAAATGAAAAATCCTGAGACTCAGACAGGTAACACAAGAAGTAATCAGTAAAGTTTCAAACCAATATCCTCTCTTTTCCAAGAAAATCCACAGACGACTAGTCTGACCCCTTCTCTTTCTCAAAATGGAGATTCGCAAAGGAACTTAACACTGACCCAAATGAGCCACAGGGGAAGAGGGAGAGGTAAGATATGGCAGCTAAGTCCAGGGCCTCTACCTCAAAACAAAGGAAAAATATTCAGTCTTCTCTTTTCAACTTTATCACAGGGAATGCAAAGATTTATTTGGTCATTTTAGTCCGTTTGGAAATACATATTTAAATTTGACAGTATTTGCCAATCATGTTTTTGTTTTTATCCTTAAGATAGCTTACGATGTAGAAATGCTTCCATATGCTAGCAAATGGTATCACAATTCTGCTGAAGGGAAAAATAAAAATGCTGTCTATTGGCTACGTTACATAGAAATGCCAAGTTAGAGAGTGTACACAGGCAGTAGTCATGTCCCCTTAGAATTAATTGTAAAATATTTTCCATCCCTCTAGGCTTTACCTTGCTGCTAAGGCAGGTTAAGTGATTTTGCCAGAAAACACAAGTTTAATAGGAATCCAATTATTATTTATGTAGATTATAATAATGTGGCTAAAATTGAGTTTAATATACTAAATTCAAGTAAATTTAAACTATTATCTTTCAATAAGAGAGGCAGTGTGGAAGGAAATATGCATTTATTAAAACACTATACTAAGTGCTGTAAAAATATCTTGTTTGATCCTTACAATAACCTTGGAAGTTAGACAATATTATTATTTCCATTTTATAGTTGAGGAAATTGAGACAAAGAAATGGCAAGTGACTTATTTAGGGTCACATAGCTAGGAAGTATCTGAGCCCAGATTTGAACTGAAATCTTTCTTCGTTCCTGGCTGAACAGTTTATCTTCTGTGTGATCTAGCTGCTTCTATTTATGGCAGAGGGGAAAGAGTGCTAGCAAGGTTTGGCATCAGAAAAATCTAAGTTTTAGTCTTGCCTCTGACACAAACCAGATGTGTGGCCGTGGGCAAGACACTGAGTCTCTCAGGAAATGGTCTAAGAATGTAAGTTTCAGCTAAATTACTGATCTGCATAAGGTGAAAGGGTTGTTCACACTAGGAGTCCTATACACCAGTAAAATCACAAGTCTGGATCAAAAACAAAAACAAAAAATCCTTCAAAATCTTCCACAAGCCTTTCAGGAAAGAGAAATTCTAATTCTTTTATCTCCAGTGTGAATTTTAAGGACATAAGGCTGGGAGTGGGCTCAAAGAATCACAGCCTTAGAGCTGAAAAGGATCTCTGGGATAACATATAGCTCAACTTCCTCATTTTACAGATTAAAAAAAAAAATGGGATGTAGGGAGATTAAATTATTTGTTTAAATTCACAAAGGTTAAATCAAGCAACAGAGCTGGGACACATATTTCCTTCTATGTTTACTCTTATTACTCTTTGAATGGAACTTTTAAAAAAATTGTTCATTTTTTATAACATTTTAAGTTTCATAAAGATTTTGGCAAGCATGGCCTTGTTTTTAATATCTAAAGACTACTTTTTTCTTAACTGAGATCCAGTGAGGAGGACAAGAGCATATCTAGCAACCTGAATCACATTTTAGTGGTGTGGGAAACCTGTAGCCTGGAGGCCACCTGTGGCCTTCTAGGTCCTCAGATGTGGCCCTTTGACTGAATCCAAATTTCACAGAATAAATCTCATTAATAAAATGATTTGTTCTGTCAAACTTGGACTCAGTTGAAAGGCTGCACCCAAGGACCTAGAAGGTTACATGTGGCCTTGATGTCACAGGTTCCCCACCCCTTGCAAGTTCAACCCATACACAAAAGGAATCCTGACTGTAACATATTTGAAAAGTGGTTATTCAGTCTTCACTTGAAGACTTCCAGAGACTATGTCTCTAGAAAACCTATTCCACTTTTAGGAATCACCACTTTTTGAAAGTCTTTCCTTACAAAGATTAAATTGGTCTCTTTTGCACCTTCCATTCACTGTTCTTGGTTCTACCATTTGGCACAAAACTGTGTATTTCATGACATCCTTTTAAATACTTTAAGAGGGCTATCATGCCCTCTTTCCCCAACCAGAGTCTACTCTTCTCCAGGTTAAAAATGCCCATTTTCTTCAATCAATACTCAAATGTTGTGGACTCAAGACCCTTTTCATCTTGGTTGCTTGCCTCTCATCAATATTCTTAAACGATGGTGTCCAGAACTGAATATTACAGGTGAAATTTGACCAGGCCAACATACATTGTTTGCATCATTTCATTGCCACCAGGAAGCATCAAAGTAGGTCTTTTGTGGATTTATCTCAAGAATCTTAGGTATAGAATTTATTATGGATGACATTACAACATAGATGTATATGAAAATCAACTTACTGGAATGAAGATAGGAGAGACAAGGAGCAAGAGGATCAATTTGAAGGCTGTTATAACAATCCATTACCAGCCTAGGTAATGTTATAAAAACGTACATGGCAGGTCTGGTTATCACATGAGTTTTATTGGTCAAGAAACTCATATACTAAGATGTGAAGGGATTGCCATCTGTATCTTTAGAGAGACAGTGCCCTTACCCATGAGATAATGGTTGCTTGAAGTATTATATATAAATATATTTTTCTCAAGGAAAGCATGAGTTCTAATGCACTACTCCAAAAGGTGGAGAATTCCTCTGCAACCACTTGATACTAGGAAAGTTAGTTGTAGCTATTAGCTATTGTAATGAGAAGGAACAATTATCCAGTGTTCTTTGGTCTTAGGGTGATTACATCTATTCAAATTGTTTTAATTTGATGCAATTTAATTCAGTAAATATATTGAAGTAACTATAATATGCCAAAGACATTGCTCCCTACGGGGAATAGAATGATAAAACCTAAAGAGTCCATTTCCTCAAGGAGTTTATATTTAACTGTGGGAGGGGGTAGGGAAGAGTTGAGAAAGAAAAGCTACAATTATAGAGTCTCAGAGTAGGAAGCAATCCTAGATGCCAACTAATATTTGAACAGTAATTCCTTCCTACCTGATTCATTAGTGCTCATCCATCCTTTGCTTGAAGACCACAAGTGACAGGGGTCCCAGTAAATCACAAGGCAGTCAATTTCACTTTGGAATAGTTCTGTTTTTCCTCTTGTCAGGCTTAACTAAATTTTTCTCTGAAACTTAAATAATTGTTCTTCGTTCTGACCTTTGGAATGAAACAGGACAAATCTAAACTTTCTTCAAAGAGAAGTCTCCAAGTATTTGAAAATGGCAATTTGCAGTCTCTCTTCTCCAGACTAAACATCTACCTCTTTTAAATGACTCTCTTGTATTTTGATTTTGAGATCCTTGATCATCCTGGTTGCTATCCTCTGAGTGTTCACCAATTTATCAACAGACTTTGTAAAATGCAGCGTCCATATATGGTCTGACCAATATGCAGTAAGTCTATCACCTCTTGGTCAAGGACATTATGCTTTTCTTGATGTGGCCAGATAGTACATTGACTTTTGTTTTTTGACTGCCTATAGTCATAATGATAATAGGAGCCCCTAATTGTATAGTACTTTAAGTTTTGCAAAACATTTGCATTTATTATCTCATTTGGTCCTCTCTGTGATGCAAGTGCTCTTATAATCCCCAGATCATGAATCAGAAACCTGAGGCTTAGAGAAGGTTAAAAAAAAAACAACAAACTTTTTCAGGGTCTCCCAGAAATCAGGTGTCCCGGTCAGGTTCTATTTTAGGTACTCTTGACCCTGAATCCAGCACTCTCTTCTCTCTTTCTCCCTCTTAATTCAATTTGAACTTGCACTTATCAGATGTAAATACTTCTGTACCACTTATTCCTGATACATTTTTTTTCCCTAGAGAGAACCCATGCTGATTATCTACTAGGTGGAACAAGGTTTTTACACCTTCTTGAAGTTTATTTTTTTTTTTAAAGATATTTCAATTAGGTTCCACAGCAAGTTTTATCATGTCACCCCCTGAAGAGCATGCATGAAAGGAAGAGCTCAGTCAGAAACTGAGAAAGATGTCAGGGACAGAGATGAACAAGTGTAGACATCAAGAGCTGAGTATGAAAGAATCAGCAGCCCATGACCAACCAGAAAAAGGAGAAAATGGGCCTGAGCCATGACAGAGAAGCGAGAGATCCAGGAGGGCATCTCAGAGCTGAAGACCTGAGCAGAAACCACCAGTTGTCCTCACACCCTCTACGAAGGAGGAAAATTTCACCAAAATAATTCTGTATTTTCCCAATTTCTTTTCTCAGTGTCAGTCTGTGATCAGATACAATAATATATTTTTTTGCTTCTTCATTCATTTTTCCCAGTAACCTGAATTTTTACCCCACTACAAAAAGGCCAGGAGTTAATAAGAGATAAATAAAAATGAAAATTGAGGCAGAGATTAAAACTTCTGCCTTAATATTAGGAATTTTCCCTATTACATCTTGGAATAATTGATGGTGTTTCTAACTTTTCATTTAATATATAATTCCTAATATAGTATAGAAAGGCATCTACATTGGAAGGGCCATTATATTCCCACTTGTCTAATAAGGAACTGATTTGTATAAAGCATTAGAAAATCCAGGATTGTCAAGTACAGGACACCATGAAACTTAGGAGGAAAAAATCTTGGGAAGTAAAATAGGGAAGAAAAAGATTGTCAAATGCATGACTAGTCTATAGTAAGGGAAGAGATTTACCTAACAAGTGAAGTTATGGGTTCAATGTGTGTGTGTGTACTGGATGGAGGTTGGCATAAAAAGTGTATTATCTAGCACAGACTATGAGCTCCTATGCTAAGAACTAGGGTTGGGGTAGAGGAAGTAAATAGTGACTCATTCAATAGCTTTACCAAATAGCACCTGTCAAAAAGAAACCTAAAACTGACTGAATATTATATGATCAAGAGAGAGGATACTGAACCTGAGGACAAGACCTGCTAGAAGGGGATTGCTCAGAGATGAAGAGGAAATTTAAAAGGACTAAGGAATTCTTGGCTATACGTCTGTTGACTCATAGATCTGGAGCCGACAGGAATTTAGGAGACTATATTGTCTAACCTCTTCATTTTATAGATGAGAAATTTGAGGCACAAAGAGGTTAAATAACTAGTCCAAAGTCATACAAGTCAGGTCAACAAGCATTTATTAAGCACCTACTCTGTGCCAAGCATTATACTAATCTCTGGGGATGCAAAAAAGACAAAAAAACCCCTCAAAATGAAAATCAAAAAATAATCCATGATTCCTAGTTACACATGGTCCAATGACAACATAAAAATAAGTCAAGGCATACAAAGGACAAATTGGGAGTAATCTCAGAGGGAAGGCAGAGAAATTAGAGATGATTGAGAAAGATTTTTTTTCAGGTGAGACTTAATGATGCTTAAAGGAAGAAATTAGAGATGATTGAGAGACTTTTTTCAGGTGAGACTAACATGGTTAAAGGAAGCTAGGGAAGTCAGAAGACAGCCACGAGGAAGCAGAGACTTCCAGGCATTGGGGGACAGACTCAAATTGTTGTTGTCATCATTGTCATTGCTGCTGTTCATAATTGAAGAGGACCAAAATGACATCACAATTTTGGGGTCAATATATAGTGAACTGTGGATAATCAAACCAATATGAGCTCAGAAGGCTCTATGACAGATCTGGCATTAGTACAATTCTGCCTTGCTTATAAAACACAGCGACTTCTTTGATTCTGGCTCACCATGCTGGATGATCCTGTGCTAGTGTCTCCCATGTCTCACAATCAATCCCAAAGTTCTTCACAGAGACCTCGAGAATATCCTGCTATCACTTTTTCTGACCTCCATGGGAGTGCTAGCATTCTGCCAGTTCTCTGTAAAATAGTCTTTCAGGCAAACTTAAGCTTGACATTCGAAAAACATGGCTAGCCCATCAGAGTTGTCATCTCTACAGTAGAGTTTAAAGGCTTGATGAAGGGACCTCAGGGCCTGATAACTTATCCTGTCAGATGATCTTCAGAATATTCCTAAGACAATTCAAATGAGAGTGATTTAGTTTTCTGGCATGGTGATGGCAAACTGTCCAGGTTTCACAAACATACAACGATGAGGTCATCACAATGACTCTGTAGAATTTCAGTTTGGTAGGCAGCCTAACACCTCTTCTCTCCCCCATTTTCTTTCAGTGCCTCTCAAACACTGAGCTAGCTCTGTCAATTCATGTGTCATTCCTATCATTATGTGTGCATCCTCGGAATGTTGTAATAGCCAACGCCTTAGCACACCCAGGATGGGCTGCGAGCACAGGTTCTTTTAATCTGCTTTATAAGGAAAGACTGCTCAAAAAGGGGTTAACAATCCTACTTTTAATTACATTCACTAATTCAGGGGAAAGGTCAACACCCTGAACTGAACATGGAGAAAATACAAGCAGAGAAATTAGCACAAAGACTCCAACTGTCTGAATAAGGCAATATTGCTATACACTTTACAGACATCACTGGATCAAAGGAGCACAGACATCTAAGCAGTTGGCAGACTCTGAACATATGGCTACTCAGAGTCTTGACTGGGAAATCAAAACATCCTTCTCATGAGCAAAATACCAACCTCCCAAAATATGTAACAAAGACTTAGTCCCTGATTGGCTCAGAGCCAGAAGGCATGGAACCTACTTGACTCAGCACAGCTGTGAATTATCAGAGTTCGAAGACTATTAATCGTTCAGATGTTTGCAATTTAGCCTGATCCAATTCAGAAAACTGAATTCCTAAAAGAAAACAAAATCCGACCTTGCTTGAGTTTACAAAAGTGTACTGCCAGAGTAAGTCAGCTTATTCACAGCATTCACATTTATTTTTCTATTTGCTATAAGTGATGGTTCCATGCATGAATGGCATGGTTTTGGCTGATGGAGAGCCTCTTTTTTGGGGAGTGTTAATTGTCAGGCCAAAGTTAGCACAAGTAGCAGAGAACTGAGTGCACAACAACTAGTGAACAAAAAGTTACATACCAACTCTCATTCCATTTTAGTCTTGCCTTATAGGTACATTTTCTACTTAAATAATTTTTCTAGTTAAATAATTAACCATCAGGCTGGTAGTTGTCCTTGATGACCATCTTCCAGGTAAAGGAT
>CM053591.1:123342365-123371595 GCA_028646515.1 Pseudochirops corinnae
CCCCCCCCCCCCCCCCCCCCGCCTTATAAATCTCTGCTGGAATAGAATCTGCACCAGACACTTTGCCACACAAGACAAGCATAATGGCATTCACAACCTCTTCTTCAGTTGTAAGTATGACAAAAGAGGGATTGACTTCAACCTGAGGTATATATGATCAATGGCTTCACTACTGGCTGATGATGGTCTGTTGAGAATACTATGGAAGCCTGTCCCTCCAGGCTCATGTCCTTATCACTCATCAGTGTGGCTCTGTCAAGTGCTGAGTAGTTGAGATGCACCAAAGGTCTTTGGTCCATAAATAGTCTTCAGGGCATCACAGAAGCACTTTGGATTATTACTGTCAGTGTAAAACTGAATTTCATCTGCCTTTCTACTGTGCCAAGAATCCTCTATCTCTCTAAGCTTTGCTTGTACTTTACTTCTGATGGAATTAAACACTGCCTTCTTAGAGACAGATGAACTGTTCTGCTGGCAAACGGTATTTAAGCATGAGAGATAGCCTGGAGTCAGGAGATGGAATGTCTCATGGGAGGAATGTCAAGGAAACTAGCATTGCTGGATTACAAAGAGTATGATGGAGAGTAAAGGATAAGAAGACTGGGAAAGTATGAAGAGGCCAGGTTATTAAGTGCATAAAAATAATTTTCTAATTGATCCTAGAGCCACCAAAGGTTATTGAATGGGAGTCAGCTTCGATATAGTCAGACCTGTGCTTTAGGTAGATAATTTTGATAGCTGAGAGGAAGATAGATTGTAGTACAGAGAGACCTGAGGCAGGGTGACCAACAAGCAGGTTATTGTCATTGTCCACGCTTGATGGGATGAGGGCTTGCACTAAGGTGGTGGCAGTGTAAGGTAATAAGAGACAGGGTGGGAATTAAAACTCAGGTTCTTAAACTCCAAACTGGGTGCTGTTTCCATTTCATCATAATACTTCTTATAGTCTGCATGTAGGATCATAATTCACTAATAAGAACTTTTTCTATTGTAAACTCTTTGTTCATGGCACATTACTATAATCTTTTCCCTTTATGTTCTTTTGTTGTTCGGTCCTTTTCAATGACATCGGACATTTTGTGACCCCACTTGCAGTTTTCTTGGCAAAGATACTGGAGTGATTTGCCATTTCCTACTCCTACTTATTTTGTAGATGAGGAAACTGAGGTAAACAGGCTTAAGTGACTTGCCCAGGGTCACATAGCTATTAAGTGTCTGAGGCCAGATTCGAGCTCAGGAAGATGAGTCTTCCTGACTCCAGATATGGCACTGTATCCATTGTACCACCTAGATGCCCCAATGTTTATTTGTAGGTCTCAGTAATAAAACATTTTAAAATACCCAAAGAAAGGCTATCTGCCATTTCCAGGGAAAAGGACAAGGGGACATAGTACAGGGCCTATCTCTGTGGGTGGAGTTGAGAGATGATATAGTAGAAATAGCATTAGACTTGAGTATTGCAAGGCCTGGACTTAAGTTTTGGTTATACCTGCTTTGTCTTCTTTCCTCCTTTATTTATTAATTATATGACCTTGTTACTTCACCTATCTATGCTCAAATGCCCTCCACTGTAAAATAATGATAATACTCTTTGCAATACCTAACTTATTCATAGTGTTGTAGCAAGGAAAGAATTTGTAAATATAGCCTTCTATGAATTTTACTATTATTATTATTATTATTATTACTATTATTATTACTATAGAACCAGAGTGGGGCGTTAGAGAGCCAGGTCCTGAGTTTTGCTGTTAGGAAAATAGGATCCCTGGGTAGAATGTATATAAAGGGGATTCTCTTAATACCATGGTTGGAAGCTGCTATTTAATACTAACAATTGCTTCCATAGTCTGATGCCACCCACCAGAATCTTCTGACCTGTTGACAATTGAAGAGGATAATAATGGCTCTTAAAAAAATCTACATGAGCATTTCCCCCCCTGCTTTCTTAGTGCTTTGCTTGATTTGATTAAAAACTCCATAGCACAGCCAACACAAAGCTCAGCATTCTCAGGGAGAAAAAGAGTAGAAAGTATAATTCTTTGGGAAGATTAGTGGATATGTGAAATCATAAGCAAAAGCAAGAACCAGTACTCAGAGGGAGAGTAAATCACCAGAAAAACCCTAAAAATGATCCTTAAAGCCCTGCGATGCTAATAATGTTCCTGAAAGTTTTTCTTCTGTCTGCTTATTCTGAAAATCTCCATAATGTACCATACTATTGGTATGTTTAGCATGTATTTAATTACATTTTTCTAAAAGAAATCCTATATGTCAGATTTTGCTGGTTTTTTCATATTCTTAAATTCAATTATCTGAAAATTATCAATTATTTTTATTAGTCAATACTTGAAATTGCATGCATATCAGTATAATTATTAATGCCAGCCTATTTGCTGGTTCATTTAACCCTGGCTATGCACAATTATGTGTGACATTTAAAAAAGAAGCACTGTTTTAATAATGATACAATCATTTTCCTGAAGATCAACAGAAGATGTATTCATTTTAATTTCATTACTTGTCTTTCTCTTGCTTGACTTCAAAGAGCAAGAGAAGCCAGATGGTAATAGGAAATACAACAGTGGTAGCCAACTTAATTGCTACCTTAAATTGTGTTTTTTCCCTCTATGTTATTCCTTGAGAAACTAAATTATGTGACTTTTATACATATTATGGAGAAATGAAGAGGGAAAAAAAATCCTAAAAGTTTTCTTTCATTAATATAGTACTTCTACATCCATTTTCTCCAGTGATTTTTACAATAATGAAACCATAGTAGGTATTATTTCTATTCTACGAATGGGTAAAACAAGGTACAGACGATTCAAGGGACTTGCTAGGGATACATAGCAAATGAGTAACAAACTTAAGACCAGAATCCAGGTCTTTTGCCACTTGTCCTAGTGCTCTTTCCATAGGAGTTTACCCACCAATGTATGAAGCCTTTCATGATGATCTCAGAGGTCATCTAGGGCAATCTCTGCATTTGCCAAATGAAGAATTTGAGGCCTAGGGAGCTAAAAAGATACTTGGGAGCTAAAAGATACTTTCCTAAGTTCCCATTGCAAATAACTGGTAGATGTGGGAGTTAAACCCAAGCTTCTGACTCTAAGCCCCATCTTCTTAGCATTTTATTATACTACCAACAATGATCATTCCTTTCTTTAATTATTGCTGCACTTAGTTAGTTAGTGACACACAATTTAGCTATGTATAATATTCTCTTGTTTTAACATCATTTCAAGTTCTTCCATGATGAACTGAGCAATAAATTGTACCTTTGAGGGGGAAGGTGGGGTGAGGGGATGTCAGGAAACTGAAGGAATAAACATTCATATAGAGCCTATTATATGCCAGGCACTGTGTTGAGCACTTTATTAATTTATCTCATTCAAGGGGCATGACAGCCCTCTGAGGTAGGTGCTTTTATCACCTCCATTTTAAATGGAAGAAACTGAAGCAGACACCATAGTCATATAGCTAAGTGTTTGAAGACAGATTCGAACTCAGGTGTTCCTGATACAGGCTTAGTGCTCGATCCACTGTACCACCTAGCTACCTATAGGGATTAGATGGGGTGAACCAGGACCTTCCAGGTTAAGGCTGAGAGTATTCCACACTGTCCAATAACTCCCACCCTTCCCCCACACCCAGCCCCCAACTAGGGTAGTGAGAAAGGAGTCTGAAGAAGCCAAGTTTCAAGTCAGTTGTATAACCAAGCAGAGTCAGTAGCTAATCTAATAAAATAGTGAACTGAGGGAACAGAGACTGGAATCCAGGTATAGAATAGAAGCAAAGCCAGTGCCAGGTTCAAAAATAGCTATTGAGGGAGAGAGAAACAGTCATTTTGAGACTATCTGGTCCAGGGTTTCAGGGTCTTATAGTAGGATGATTGGTCTGAGTTCACCAAAGAGCTTCCCCAGTTTGTTGCCTACAGTTTTCTTCAGATTTGTGTTTTCCCCCTCCCCACACCTTCACGCTATATTTCAGTAAGTGACCTTTCAATTGTTGCTCATGTATATTTCCTCCCTCCGTGCCATTTCATTGTTTGTCACCACCAACCCACTCACAATCTGTAGGGTCTGGAATGCACTTCCTCTTTACCTCTGCCTCTTAGAATCTCTAGTTTCTCTCAAGATTCAGTCAAATTGCCTCTATCTATATGAAGTATTTCCTGATCTCCACACATCCTTCTCCAGTTATTAGTGCTTTCTTCCCCAAATGTATATATTTCATGTGTATGTATATGTGCATATACATACACACACGTGTGTGTGTGTGTGTGTGTAGTCTTTCTTGATAGAATGTAAATTTCTTGAAGACAGGACCATTTCACTTTTGTTGTTTGCATTCCTAGCATTTAGTAGAGTGTCTGCTATACAGTAGAAAAATAATACATGCTTATTAATTACTTAATTACTGAGCTTGCTTGTCTGGCCACATTTTCCAACTTCCTCTAAAAATTATGCTGCTGAACAGATACTGTTTTAATTTCCCACATTCCTCTCCATTGACATGGGCTATTTTTAAGTGGCAGTGGACAGAAGACAGGACAAGAGTTATGTATAGATTCTGTGTCCTTCAAGTACCCAACACAATGTTGAACATATAGTAGCTATTCAGCAAATACTAGTAGTTTGATTTGTTCATTTATTTTTCACATGCCAGCTACAAAATACGTTAGCATTATAAAGGTATTATGTAGCATCTAAACTGCATTTGGGTCAATATTCAAGAGATCCATGATTTTATCAATGGCTACCACCTATCTAACCCATTTAGTAACCAATTCATGAAATTTTATGGCCAGAGAATTCTTCACCTAGTGGTCAAGCTTCTGATAATGAGCCTTTCTGAATCTGAATATACTATTCTTTGGATTTTAGACTATTCCTGAGCCTTTCCAATTTATGCCCTGTTGGCATTACCTGTAATAAATCAGGGTCATAGTCATAATCACAGTAGGATTTTAGTGGAAATATGGTGTCATTCTATTCTAGGTATTGATAGAAGCATGTTTAAGTTTATTTCTTAGTGAAATATATGTCCTATACCATTGCAGGAGAATATTGAAAACCTCCAGAACACAGATCCATTGGCATGTGTAAAATAAAAATTCCAAATAGGGGAATCAATAATCAATGATTTTTCAATTTAAAGAGTCATAGAATCAAAGTCACAGACTCCTATGGGGAAGAGATAAGATAGACTTCAGCTTAGGGTCACATGATCTCAATTGGGTTCCTTTATCTACTACTTACTAGCCAGGGCATTATTTGCAAATCGTGTATCTTTTCTGAGTCTCATTTGTCTCATTTGTCTCATCTATAAAATGGGGATCTTAATACTGTGATTGACCTGCTAGAAGAAATATACTTTCTAAAGTATAAAGTGTTATAAAAATAAGACTTTTCTTGTAATTTGAAAAAGTCTATAAATATTTATTAAGCCTTTAATATATACAAATGATCATCTTGGGCACTGGGAATACAAAGACAAACATAAAAGAGTCCTGCCCTCTTGGAACTTACATTTTATGAGAGTTGTAAGGATTGGTCAATTTTATTTTAGAGTTTCCAAGTTTTTGTTTCTCTTTTTTCCTTCAGCACATATTGTTGATTCCTATTTCCCCTAAGTAAGTATTTTACTGTCCCTTGAGTATTCTAAAATAATGGGTTATAGCCTAGTTCTGTTAAGTAAATCCACTATAATAAATGAATAATTTCCTATGGGAGAATAAAAATACTTATTGTCTCTATATGACACCTGAATATCAAGATGAAAAATGAAAAACCTACTCAATACTCCATTCCTCTGCTCCAAAATAGGGGAGTGAATATTGTCATCCAGGTTATTGGTAATTCATAGACAAAACCTTTGGAAACAAGATTACTTTTTAAAAAGTTCTTCCTTTAGGGATTTAAGATATTCTAATTCAACATGGAGAATGAGGGACAAACTCTGCCAAAAGGAGTTGCCTCATACTAAAGGAAAAAATTAATAACATGAAGAGCATTGGAGTATATATTTTTTTAAGAATAGGGTCACATTTTTAGTTGCTACGAGGAAATTTTGCTGTAAAATGGAAAATGCTGGGGTGTAGATGGCTAACTTTGGCCTAACTGCCCTTTGTACTGACTCCAAATTAAACATTTTACTGTTGTATCTTCTGAGAGTCAATCCAATTACTTACTGTTTTCCTTTGTGGGAGGAAGAGAAAAAGTATTCACCTGAAACAGACTAACAACTTGTTGGAGCTCTATTCTTGAGGCAAGGTTGTAATGAAACACAGCAGAGAGTTGACTCAGAACAGTCATTTAGCTCGAATTTCAATATTTTGAACATGATATCTCTTTTATAGCAGTAGAGAAGACTTCTGGATGTTTGTTTGGTCTGTGACATTTGGAATGGGGGGAGAAGCATATTTCTGGCAGTTGTTGGGAGTGAGTTTAATTTTTGTGATGCCAATTAGTACTAAAAGGATCATGGTGTTCATGTTTCCAGACAGATTAAATAATACTAGTTTCAGTGAAAATGGCCTTGAATTTATTTATTTATTTATTTTTTAATCTTTCTTGTCTATTCCAGAAAAAAAGAGTTCAGTTGCTGATATGTTCCTGACAGGTTGATTGCTTAGAGAGATAAAGCTTGTTTAAACAGACAAGGAATTTGTTTAAAGTCCCTGTATGCTTTTAAACAAAGATAGATTTTTAGAATAAACAAAGTATAAGTGAATTTTTCAAATAACCATGGCTGCAAGTTTTAGCTATCATCCAAACTATATTTAGCTTCACAATATAAAATATTAACATGGAAAATATCTACTATGGTGAAATGGTAATATTTCACTGAACTGATGTGGCCCACTATTAATTCATGGCCAACAGCCTTAGGCTCTGTGGAATCATGAGCGGAAAGAGTTTAAAGATATGAATAATGAGAGGAAATGTCCCATCACCTATATTCATAGTGTACCAACACAAGGACTTGCAGAAACTACTTCAGTTAGTCTCAAGATTTGTAAAGCTATTGGTCTGAGAGTAAATAACGTGAATCTGTCAAGAGTTTTAAAGGTGAGGTCTTAGGCAACTGAAGCAACTTCATATACTAAGCACGGATTCCAGCTTATAGGCCCTATGCACACCATGAGGCTAGGCAAAGGTGGAATTGACAACATTGGTCTGTTATACTAAAAGTTCAAATTAGGCAACTATATAGGAGATTAGAAACTACCATCTCCATTCTGATTTAGAACTTGAATTCTAAATCTCGTTTTCGATTCTTCTGAGGGCTAATATCTTAGATGTCGTGATAACTCAATACATGGTTATTGATTTGAAGTGACTGGCCTTCTTGAGTCAGCATTCTACTTATTTGTCTATTGGCACCGCATGGAATAGCTTGCTTTCTAACTATCAGAGGACTTTCAGTGTTATATTTCTGATAGAAATCTGTCTGCTTAGGTCTCCCTAGTGAAAGCTAAAGTATGACTGTTATCATCGATAACACTGAAACCACTCTGAAATTGCTTTTTATGTCAGGTGTATACAACATGTTAGATTCTACCTCCACTCCTATGCCTATCTCCTGTAATTTAAAAAAAAAATCACATTTATGTATATTTTGACAGTATTTTTACCCTCTGAGGTGAGTGGCAGAGTAATTATAATCTTCACTTTGTAGATGAGAAAATTGTTTGGAAAGTGCCAAATGATTTGCCTTTGGTCATGTGGCTGACAAATAGTTAGACTAGGGATTCAAGTCATATGCTACAATATCCCTTTACATTCACTTTAAATACTTCTTCCATACTCTTTGCCCACCAATTCTTCAGTAGTTAACCTTCAAAATCCATTATAATCTCCATTTTCTTTAAGAATTCTCTGATGCTTCCCAACTCTCTGTTACGATTTTTTTTTCTTTTTCTTTCTTCTTTTCTTCTTCTTCCAACTCTTCCCTCACTTATATGAACACTTCAATTAGTATGGTGTCATTTATATTGTAATATGTTTTTTTACAGTTACTTTGAAGTAGCTTTCGCCTTACCCCCCCCCCCCCAAGGTCATTGTGGTCAAGGAGCATATCTTCAATTAATTTATGATCCAATTCAACAATTAATTTTGGTTTTGTATCAGTAAAATCTATCTTAATGCCTTTCTAACATAAGGTAATTAATAATTAAATGCTACTTAGATTAGAACATGACAAACTTTTTTATAACACATTTGTAAAGTACATGTGTTTGTAGGAGATAAAAATTCTAGGTGGCACAAAACCCTACATTCAAGGAGAAAACTGTCTAGCTTGTTGTTGTCATTCTTGTTCAGTTGTGTCTAACTCTTGTGATCCCATTTAGAGTTTTCTTGGCAAAGAAACTGGAGTGGTTTGCCATTTCCTTGTCTAGCTCATTTTGCAGATGAGGAAACTAAGGCAAATAGGGTTAAGTGACTTGCTTGTAGTCACATAGTTAGTAAGTGTCTGAGGTCAGATTTGAACTCATGAAGATGAGTCTTCCTGACTCTAGGCCTGGCAATCTATCCAATGTGCCACCTAGATTTCTTTGCTAATATTCAATGGTCATTTAGTATAGAATTTTTGACTTAGCAAATATTTAATTAATGCTTTTGAATTAACCATAAAGTTAAGTCTAATTATGCCTGTATCTACCTATATCTATGTATGTGTACATTTGTGTTGTGTATATATGTGTGTATTATGTGTTACATCTTTTGCCGTCAAATGAATACATATGTTTCACCAATTTCTAGCATGTAACTCCATTTCATTAGGGCAGTTTGTAATACTGTTTAGTAATTTGTAGTCAGGGAATGTTCAATGAATAGTAAAGCACTAATTGAAATGGTCACACTACTTGAGCTATGAGAAGGAATAACAGAAAGTCAAGGGGAATCTGACATTTGAGATGATATTAGGACAAAAAAAGATAGGAATTTCTGGATTCTGAAATAGAGTTCTAAAACAGAATAATATCCAGGCTATTTATTATTTGTTTGTATGTACCTTTAGGGTTATTGAATTGCAGTATTTTTCCTAGCCTCTCTCTTGTTGTTATGAACATAACGGGAAAAGTATACCTCTGTTACCCATCTTAGTTTCTGACTTTGCAACAATAAATAATTCAACAATGGATATGATTATCAGGTTTTCAGGCACCTGAAGAAACAGTTTCTCTATAAATTTCAATAGTTTTTCACTTTTCCCCTTTGCACTACAGTATTCATTTGTGAAACTGCCTTACTATTCCTCTCAAAACGTTATGTCCCATTATATAAAGTTTAGGCCCAATTTGTTTCTTTAAATTACTATCATACATCATTTTTCTGGCTTTCAAAATAAATATACACTAAGTTGGAACATATAATCCACAAGCAACAAAGGGGAGAAATAATTTCCCTGTAGCCTCTATTCTCCTTTAGATTTTAACAACATTCTTTAATTCAAATGCCATTTTTTCTCCTCTTCACTATGAAATTTTTAGTGGGTGCATTCCAAAACAGAATAAGAAGATTTCAGTTCCAAAGTTGCAGAATACCAGAATATTGAACTGTCACTCTCAGTTAAGAAATATTAAGGGAGTAGGGGACTTCCTTTTAAGATGGATGAAAAAGTTATAAATATGATAACCATAATCAAACTTTGTACCTTTTTTCTATATGTGTAGACACTACATGCATTCACATGCTAACATACATAATGTATAGTATTTCTGTGTATGCATATGTATGTATATATTATAAGTATGGAGAGAGAGACAGAGAGAGGGAGAGAGAGAGAGACAGACAGAGAGAGAGAGAGAGACAGAGAGAGAGGAAATTTAGTTCAAGTCTAGCTTCAAACACTCTAGCTGTGTTGGGTTGCTGTCAAGATCAAATGGGCTATTTGTAAATGCACTTATATAGTGTCTTACACATAATAAATGTGTCTTAGATTTCATGCACACACGCACATATCCATACACTCATGTGCATATATGCACATGCATGTTATATGTGCATGCACATGTATGTATGGCTATGATATAGCATATATGTACAAATACACAAAATATACACATACACTTACATATATCTCTACATTTAAACTCAGAGTCTTCACCTACTATTTATTAGCTATATATCCTTCAGAAAGTTTCTTTACCCCATTTTCAACATCTATAGAAGTTTGTACTACGTAATCTTACAAGTTTTCAATCAACTTTTTAAAAAATGAACTAATGAGACAATATATGAAGCATGCATAAAACTAGTTTATTAATTTAGTCATACTTTGTATATGCATACACATGTGTATACGTATACATGTATGTATGTATGCATGTGTGACTTTGTGACTGCTTTATAGCTTATACAACAAAAGTTGACAACTTGTCAATAGACCTGCTTGAATAATATCTAAGATAGATGAATGAATGGATGGATGGATGGATAAAAGATAGGGAGGGCACATAATAAGTGTTTACTATGCTCATGGCATTATACTAAGCTCTGGGAATACAAATACAAGTACAAAACACAGTGCCTACCCTCAAGGGGATTATATTTTAATAAGGGATGGTAACATAGTAGGGAAGTAGAAAGGTTGAAATATCTATAGAGAGTCAGGAGTTGAGCTAAGATTGAGGTAGTCAGAACTAGTCTGAAAATCTTTTCAAATGTTGGTCCGAGTTGTGGGGACACAGCAGTTTGAGCAAAGGGTTTGAGGCATCTCTAGGATAACAAGGCTGCAGATATGGAGGTGGAGAAAATTGAAATTGGAGTTGAGATTGAACTTGATTTTTTTCAGAGAGAGATTTGATTCAAGGATTTAAAGTTACTACGACTAAAAAAAACCCAAACAAACAAACAAACAAAAAAAAACAACCCACAACCTTTGGTTAAAAAAAAACAAATCAATAAAAACCACTTTTATTAAATTTGTGGCAAATTTAAAAATAGAGCATATCTGCATGTTGGTCACACATATATGTGAGAGCATCTATTTATGTATATATAGAGATTCACGTTGTGTATAGGTTTGGCAAAAAAAAGAAAAAACTTCTTAGTTCATTAATCAATTAGGGCACTAAAGTATTTTTCATCAAGTACCTTATGATTTATTGACAGGCATTAAAAATAGGGAAGACTAGAAAATATATTTCAAACAAATAAATTATTAACTTTGCCAGAGTAGTATAAATGATAACTGCATTAAGATATTAATTACCATTCCATTCTCTGCTATGTATCACTAGCCCTTATGTAACCTTCCCTCCTTCCTTCCTTCCTTCCTTCCTTCCATGTTTTGTGTGTGTGTGTGTGTATGTGTGTGTGTGTGTGTGTTCTTGTACTTTTGGGAGAATTTGAGTCTGTGTTCATTTTTATTAGCACTCCCAGCATGGAAACTCCCTCTACCAATGTAGAGTAGCAAATTATTTCTAACTAAGATTTAGAGAATTGATTGTGGGAAATGAGAGGTTAAATAATTCCCCAATGGTTAAACAATTAATTTCAGTCAGAATTAGAAACTGGGTTGTCAATAGCCAATCAATTAACCAATCAGTCAATTAACAAGAATTATTAAATGCCTACTATGTGGCAGTCTTCATGCTAAGTACTGGATACACAGAAAAGACTTCAAAGCTCCTTACTCTCAAGAGCCTCCATTGGCTATAACATGTTACATTTTGTATGCATATCATATAATATATATGTATGTATACATATGTATATGAAAATATTATATACATATATAGTACCTATGTTCCCAGTTCTTTTTATTCCAATTTGACCTTGGTCCAGACACTTTTATCAAGAATCCCCTATCAATCTATATTTAGTTTACTATGCATTCTATTAATGCTGCTCTGAGCTAGCTGGAGGGTATCTACTTAGGAGAAACTAGAGGTGCTCCCAGTAGGGGTTGGTGACATGTAGAAAAGAGTAAGCACAATTCTTCATAGAAATGCAGGCTTAGAACAATTTTGCAGCAGAAGTGTGAAGATTTACAGTAGGAAATAAAGGACCTCATGCAGCATCTGACTCAAAAGCTTCCCCAGAGAAGCCAGCACTTAGGCAATCTCTTTTATCCTGGAGGCTGAGTGCTCTGTCTCTGATGGAGTTTAAGTCCATATTAACTAACTGGCTTAATTATTTTTAACCAAACCGTTAACTACCTGTGGGGAGGGGGGAAACTGTGGGGAGAAGAGGATAAAGCAGCTCCCAACCAGGATTCCTTATTCTTTCATGAGGAAATTATTGCTAAAGCTGTTAACTGAAAAAGACTTTCTCCTGGGGGAAGGCCTGGTTTCTTTTCTCAAAGAGAGACTGAGCAGTCATATAGATACCTTATAGGCAAAGGCTGCTGCTGCAAGAGATGGGGAAGGAGTCAGTCTGGCAGCAGCAATACAGCTTGTTTACCATGAAAGAATTCTTTACATTAACTTTTAAAAATTCATAATTTGGAAAACATCAAATAGTAGACGAGAGACATGTTAATTAAGATGATGGCCTAAACTCTTCAGAGAACATAAGTGTGAATATTTTATTGAAAGGAATTCAGGGAAAAGAGTCAGGGAAAAATCAATGTGGTAGTTTTCATTTTGACCATTGGTTGGGCAGCATTCATTAATTTTAAAAAAATCTGTGGTCAAGGATTAGTTTGTCTTCTTGAAAATTCATTTTTAAGCATGAGTATTATAGCTTAGCTCACTTTAGAAAATTAAAATGTTGAAATGTCTCCAAATTATAAAATATGATACTTGTGGCTGATGAAGACATGAGATTCTTAATCAGAATGCAAATGTGAAAACCTAACCCTTTATGAAGAAAATTTTATTTCACATAACGATACTCACAGTATATAGGGATGATCTAGTTTTGATACTTCTTGTGAAACAATGGAAAATAATATTTCATTTCTGGATATTTAACTGAAATGTACATTTATCTGCATCTACGAAATACATTGTTCCCTTCAATATTGTTGTAACCCTTTGCATATTTTGTTTGTTAAATGACTGGGTTTTTTTTTTTTTAATGCTGGCTATTGCTGGTTTAGTTTATCAAATGTGGAAGAGACTTTAGAGGTCTTTGAGTCCAACTGTTTCCTTCTTAAGGTGAAGAAAATTATACACAGAGAATGTTAGGTGACTTTATTAAGGTCACACTTTTAGTAAGTGGCAGAGCTGAGAATCAAAGGCTGGTCCTCAGACTCTAAATTTGATATCATTTTCCACTCTACGTTACTGAAAGGCTCTTTTCTAATCTTAATTCATTGCCTCAAAGATTTTTGAATACATTAAATCCAAGTAGAGTTCTTTAATCAATTTTAAACTAATCCATTAGATGTCGATTAAGTGCCTACTATGTACAAATATACCGTATCAGGACCTGGTTAATTTTCTGGCCAATTAAGTTGGTCAGATATGACTATGGAGAGTTTGAGAATAGGGCTGGTATGAATAAGAAAAGGCAGATGCCACAAAAATATTTGAATCAATTGCATCTTATTGTATTTCATAACAAAATAATTGACAAAGAAATGTGTGTATGTGTGTATATATCATGACCACTTTTCTTCTAAGAATACTGAAATTATAGATAGGTTTTAGATTCCTTAGCAAAGCAATACCCCCAAACTGATGAATCCATCTGTCAGTCAGTACATTGTGATACTAAATAATTTGGGAATATAAGGCACAGAGATGTTAATTTTCCCAGCCACCCAGTAAATTAACAGCCTGAACTTCTTTATCTGGTTTCTCTGTTTATAGCCGTCCTTGAGCAGGCTATTGTTTTTAGTAACAGTGATCTTTAACACATTTGATGTGTTCTAAGTATATATGTTGTGACTTAACATGGAGATGTTACATATCTTGAGATTTCTCTAAGTCTACTGTGACTAGAAGTTTGGTTGGCCAAATAACCATTTCCTTTTTCCCATTCAAGAATGTGTGTCTTCTTTGAATACTGCTGACCGCATCTTTGACAAACTCGATGTTTTTTGAATTTTTAAAATTAACATGAATTGGCTTATATGGTTTCTTTATCCTTATATTCTACTCTCAATTTGTTTCTTTAGGGAATGATTTGAGCTCTGCTCAGTTACTTCTGGGATTCCCCTGGGACTCATTCTAGATCCTATTTTGCTTTATATTTAGATATTTTTAGTGAGTAACATTATTCAGTGTCATGGCCTGCAGTGTCATATGTATGCAGACAATATTCAGATATTCTTTCCAGTCCCTGCAGACCTATGAAGCAGCTTGATGCTTTGCATAATTGTCTGTGTGATATTCAAGCATGGATGTCTTCAAATTTCCTTGAATTTAGTAGAGATAAAATTGAGTTGCTACTGATTGGTTCTCTGATGTAAATGCCTAAAATGTAATACATGCTGCTATTCTTAAAGAGGTAATTCTCTTTACCTCTCTAAGTATACTTCTGACCTTGGGGTTACTGAAGAGTTGGAACTTTTCTTTTGGAATTAACCCTACAACTGCCATCATTAATGAACTAGTTATATTGAAATCTCTGATCTTTGGGTTTCTATCCACTACAGTGAGTTGACCCCCGACTCCCACCAATGTCATGTTTCTGTCTTTATCTTATAGATTACAAACCCTTCCTTCTAAACTCTGCCCTCCAGCTCCAGAATGCAATTTTTGCATGTATGAGGAATTCAAAATTATTGTTCATTTATAAGGCTAAACTAAAAACTTATTTGTGTGATTTACTCTTTTAAATATTTATCTTATCTGCTTTTTATATTAACTTTACATCACTCCCTGAGATGCACACATGAAGGACACTTTATAAATGTAAATTGGATTGATTGATAGACTATGTGGAATGTTTGCAGAAAGTACTATTTTACACTGAAAAAGGATATTAATGAAACCATGGTGACTCTGAGTTCTGAATAACGGCATAGGAAGCATAATGCTCTCACCAGGCAGCAATACAGTATACAGCAGTTTGGGTACTGCCGCTTATAAATATGGGAGCATAAAATGCTTGTGAAATGACATCAATTCATCAGTCTAGGATGGTTTAAGCATCCTTCTGCTGGGAGGCAGGGAGATGCCTGAGCTGACCTCTAGTGTTTCCTTCTGTTCTTATAATTCTACATTTAAAAAGTAGGTGTATCTGCAGTGGCCATCAGTATGGTGTCATAGCTAGAATACTGGGTTAAGAGTACTGGGATCAAATCTCACCTCTGACATTTATTGGCCTTCTTACCTGATAACATTTTTAGTGACTTAGGAAATTTTCGAAAACTGTGGATCTTTCAGTAGTTGTTGAGAGGATCCTTCACTCTGTATTGTCTGGTATATATATTCTATGTAAAACTTCTCTGACTTTTGTTTTGCTGTAATTTGGATAAATTACTTTCTTTGTTTTGCTATTCTCTTTGTGTGTTTATTCTCTTTGTGGAACTGGTATAAAATGAGAAATCATTGAATTCTTGGATTTAAAGCTTGGAGTTTCTGTTCCTCCCCAAAATGACAAAGTGATCAAAAGTTAAAGAGCTAAGAAGGACTTCAGAGATCAAGGAGTTCAACCCTTTAATTTTACAAGTGCGTAAACTAAGGCTAGGCCTTCCTGAGTCTAATATCAACAATCTATTCAATAGACCCAACTGAATCTTTGCTGTAAGGCACTGTGTGTAAAAGACATAGGACTCAGGGCATGATCCTTACTTGTAGTTCTAAATTTTATTCATTTTGGAAACAATCTCACACAGGATATTCCTTTGAAATTTTTGTGTCACATCTCAAGATACACCACTTGGATGCTACTAAGAAAATACAGTATACCTCAGGGAAGTGCCTTTGGGCCCAAACAATAACTTCATACTATGAAATGCTGAGTACAGGGTTGCCATAGGCATAGGTGGACTATGAGTCATTTTGAGTTGAATGAGGAGTAAGAAACAGCCACAGAGCAGAGTTTGGATTACAATTGGCTGTATTTGCATAATCCAGACCAGAGTAAACAGTGGAAGGCTATATTCATCCCGAGTCAACCCTGAGGGTAGTGAAAAATAACAAGAAATGTCCTCATTAGCAGTAGACTATAGAAGCACTGGGGCTACAGCCCACAATGTTGTTGTTGTTATTTGTCTCTAGTTTTAGAAGAGGACATTACACCAGGGAGCTGATGCCACCATGAGCAAGTGAATTAGATTCAAGTGAGGGAGGGTTCTACTTTGTTTTCTGGAGCCATCTGGGTCCAGTAGCAAGACAGAGATCAGGATGATTGGAGATGGCTCGGGATGCAATGGGGGACCTTGGCCTTTTTAAGTTAAGGTCTTTAACAGGTCTCAGTTTGACTGAGGCAAGGCCTCATTCAGTGATTAAGGTTAGGTAAGAAATAAGGCAGAGAATCCCCTCTTTTACCTAGTCAAAAAATAAAAATAAAAATCAATCTGGAAGGGGAAGACCCTCAGGCTTTCTGGTCAAAACAGAAACAATTGCTATTTACATTCACTCTGAGCAGATCAGGGCCCACACAATGACCAGACCAACCAAGTTGGCCTAGGACCTACACTAGCTCTTTTACAAATTATTTTAAAACGCTCAGTCAGGCCTACCTTCTACACCAAAGATAACTTCTAGACTCAGCCTGAAAAGGAAATGGGCCTCTGTATGTGAGATACATTTTACAAGATAGATTTACATATTGTAAGGAAAAAAAAAAAATTTCAAAATGCTCTTTTAGGTTTCATTTCAATTTAGCACATATCTAAACTTTTATACAGGATGTAGGATTTGATCAAGATATTTATGATATCCCTTTCATTTCTATGATTCAAAAATTGTTTTTCTGCTTTAAATATTTTATTTTTCCCAATCGTATGTAAAAACAAATTTTAACATTTAGTTTGAAAAATTTTGAGTTCCAAATTCTCTCCCTCCTTTCCCCTCCCTTTCATCCCTGAGACAACAAGCAATTTTATATAGGTTGTACATGTACAATCATGGAAAACATATTTCTATATTGGTCATGTTGTAAAAAAAAAACCAGACAAAAAAACCCCCCACAAAAAATAGAGGGAAAAATAATAGGCTTTGATCTGCATTCAGACTCCTTCATTTCTTTCTCTGAAGATGGATGGTATTTTTCACCATGAGTGCTTTGGAATTGCATTGGGTATGATCCAATAATTCTAAAATGTGCAGCATGAGTGTTTTGCAAAGACTCCACAGAGAATTCAGCCTGATGCAACAGAGGAGTGCTGGATTTGGAGCCACAAGATCTAAATTCAAATCCCACTTCTGTCACTTATTATGACTGTGACTTTGGACAAGTTACCTAACTTCTCTGTGCCTCAGTTGGAGGAAATGGAGGATTTGCATATGAGAATACATAAAATGAAGGACATAAAGTTCTGTTTGAGCTCTAAATCTGTGTGATCGGAGATGTATATGTGACAATTCCCTTAGCATGATTAATAAGTGGACTGACCATAAAAGATAATGAAGGATGAGAGAATCAAGCATTCAAACCATAAGAACTAATTGAGCCTTATTAAGGACCAGCAAATATTCTATGAACAGAGAGTACGGAAAAAAAAAAAAGAAAAAATCCACAAGTGAAAAAAAAAAACATCCCACAAAACAGTCCCTGTCCTTGAGAAGCCTACATGTCAATTGAGGAGAAGGCATTAATAAACACATAAGAAGGGACTGAAAATTAGAGAGTGGTGAAAATCCAGTGAATCAAGGTTGGATCTAGAACCTTTAGTCTTGGCAAGGGGAAAGGCCACCTCTTCATCAGAGAATGAAGTGAAGGAAGATATTATGGGAGAAAAGTCAGAGGAACACAAGATGAAAGGACAGCGATCTCTGTGAATGGCCTCAATATTTTCAATGACGTATGAGAAAAAATTCTAATCTGAGAGAGTGTGGAGAGGTACAGTGGTTAGAGAGATAAGGAGGATAAGTTTGAGGAGAGATAAGTAGCTTTAGAAAAGTCACTTTGGTGAGATAGATAATCAATTAGAGAAGAATAGAAGAATTGCCTTACTACTATGACATCCCATGTGGAATTAGATGAGATATATTTGTCATATTCCCACACTGTTATTTCATGACTTCCTCCCATTCCATTCAAGATTTGGGAATCATATAAGAGAATTTCTCAGTTGAGTATAGAGGAATAAGGGAATATTTTTAAAAAAAAGTAATTAACTGAATCTGGTTATATTGATTCTGAATTGGTTCTGAATCAGTGTATTGACACTCTAGCCAAGGGCATGAATATTTAAGCTTAAATCAAAGTCAATAAAAGAATCACTGGTCTCTGAGTTTTAGTGTTACCCATTGAAGTCTGTTAGAGAAACAGTTTGGTTTGGAAGAAAGGCAATTAGGCCTGCACTCACAAAACTATACCTCACTCAGACACTTATAGTCATGTGACCTTGTACTTGACCCTTAATCTTTGTGTCTCTTTCTACACTGGTAAAATGTAAATGTTAGATAAAATAAACTTTGTAAACTTGTAAGTTCTACATATTTTTTTTAAGTTCATAGTAAATTCCCTTTTAGTTTTGTGTGGGATATAAGCCATAATACATCACTGGAGGGAAGTAGGATTCTACTATCAGTGTAGTTCCATATAGAGGACAACATTGGTGTTAGATGTGGGATTGCTACCTTACAAGTACCTCTGACATATCTGTGCCACAGGAGACTTCAGCTCACTCAAATTGAGAAATGCAATAAAATTATTTTAATGCATACTGTAGAAAACCAATTTCAAAGTACCCTTTGAGGTGGCATTTCAACTACCAGACACCTAAACTTGCCTGTCATATTACCAGTTCATTAAGAGAGCATGGCATTCAAAGTTGTTCATTCAGAAAATTACAATTTGGAGCAGGGAATGAACGTATTATTATTTTATCATCAAAAAGAAAATATCATACATGGAAACAAAGAGTACTGAGAAAGAGACCTAGCCCTTGGGTACTTTTTCCAAACTCAGTATGAACAAAAAGGAAGAAATGCTAATGCATAACATGGCTTCTTGAAGTTAATATTGCAGAAGGAAAAGAAAGGAAGGAAGGCAGGAAGGAAGGAAGAGAGAAAAAGAAAGAAAGAAAGAAAGAAAGAAAGAAAGAAAGAAAGAAAGAAAGAAAGAAATTCTGTGGTGGGGATATTATAAAAAAAAGTCATATCTATATCAGATCTGGGAGAAAGATAAAAAGGTTTTGTGTGTTCATTTTCCTGAGCACCATTGGCATTTTTCTGCTTGTTCAGTTAGACAACTTGTGAGTATTAAGAATTCCCATTCTCAAGCCTGTATGGAAGTTGTTTTTACTAGTGCACATGGAAACAGGATGACTCCTACATACAAAATGCTGAGGCTGAAGGTGGGAGTTTTGATGGAAATTTTGTAAAACAAATATTCATTTCGATGGAATCCAATTTGTGAATTTTTCAGCAGTTTCATGAAATACTGAAAACTATTTGTGAAGAATAAATGAGTAATTTCACACAACTCTAGTTTGCTTCCTCTCGTTTCCTGTTTTGCTCTGTTATGCATGATAGAGAATCTTATCAAAAATGCCTTATACTACTGACCCAGCTCTTTCTGAAAGCTGTTTTGTCATCCTTCAAGTCCTTAAAAAATGAGATGGAAGTTTAAAAAAGAGAGAGAGAAAATACTGTGTTTGAATTGAGAATAATGAAAGTTGAAAGGCAAGTAGAAAAATTGGGAAAATGTCGACTGTGGATACTGATAGACATTTAGCATTTAATGAAGAGTTTGAAATGGAAATTCGGTGAAAGAAAATGGTGTATTTTAATGAGAAAAAGAAAAAAATAGCAACTTCTGTTGAAAAAAACACAACTGATTCAAATTATTAAAACATATATAATAGGATTATAGCCAATGGAGCTATTGGCTCTGATGAGAACTATACCTGGTACACTTCATGTATCAGTGACAAATGAGAAGTTATTATGTATGTACTTTTGAAATACAGGAATATACTCAAAGGTCAGAGGTAAAAGAGAGGGCATCACAGTTCAATTGCTATCAATGGTTAAATGTTACTCAGGTAGATTCTCCATTTTAAAGAAAAGCGTCTAATTAATTAATATACATTTTACAAATGTAAGCAGTTGCTCTGAATTTTTCTCTATCATGGACAATTTTCTTTTGGTATTCCTGAATGGGATCATTTGAAGTAACCAGTCACTTCTACCTAGACTTTACTGACTTTAGGTAAGCTTCATGCACCTCCTCCACTTTGAGGAAGTCTTTTTAACTTTTCTAAGGACATCAGTAACAACAACAAAACAACAAATTCCCATAAGGAAACTTCTGACTCTTAGTTGGCCACTTGAACAAGTGAAAACCCTCTCATTTCCTTTATGGGGTGTACCAGGACTGCTGGTCTTTCTATTCTTTCATGGGGTATTCATTTCTCTCCCTTAAAGGCCATATTAAGTGCTTGTGTAATGTTCTACCTTCCCTGCATTTTTCATTGTCTAATCCACACCATCACAGCAAAGGAGAAATCCTGTCCAATGGACTCTTTCAGTCACAAAAAAAGTGATTAGTTCATAGCACTTTTTTACTCTTCAGTTGTATCATAGACCATGAAGACTATCTGCGATTTCTAGATTTTCAGCAAATTTGAATTGATAATATACATAAAAAGCACAGTGATCAGGATATGTGCTGTATATTTTTTTATTTTGATGATGCTACATTATTTTAAAATGTAATGTTCTAATCTCTTAATATGAAAGGATTATAATAGTTGACGATTTGTTTGCTAGATGACTGGGCATTCACTTAAATTGCAATGTAATTCTCACTTCATTTTCAGTCTACCAAAACCTTTTCAGTTGAATAAATTGTCTAGTTTCTACAACTGGTATTTTGGATTAAGTTAAATGAGTTAAATTTTATAAACTATTCTGTTTTTCTGGACAGATGGTGCAGTGAATATGATCGTGAAAGATATCCTTGGGACTTTGTTTTAATACTTGTCCTGATGTGATTATTTTAAGATGCTATGAAACTTTCAGGAATAGTTTTGATGAATGTGAAATATTTAGATGATGTTATGAAATATGTTGAATGTAATGATGAGACTTTCTGCTCCTTACCATTAACTCTTAATTATAACTTCTTAATAAATGACTTCTTTTTTGATCTATAACACACTGATGGTTTCATAGACACAGAGGAATGATCCCTATTTCCTTAGCTCCCCAAATTTATAAGATGTGTGATGAAGTAGTGCATATTTCACAGTCCTACAGACTGTCAGGAACCTCTTTAGATCACTCCTTCATTCTTCAGAAACGATCAATAGAAGTCACTTATTGTGCTTTTTGTGGGAGGAAGCAGAAGAAAGACCAGTGATGGGCATAATTTAAAATCACATACTGTATGGTTAAGTATTTGGGAGCCACTGGAACAATGAATAGTGGCAGCCTGTAAAAGTTATTTAGATTCATTTGAAGCGGTGAATGGTAGAATTATCCACTGCATAAGAGCAGTCTGTCTACATAGACATTTTAACGGCTCGCTATGATAAATGTGGACCTGTGTGGCCCTTCTTAAGGTCTGAATGATCTCCGTAACTTGTGGATGAGGAGTAGCTTGTAAGTACTTCCACTGCCTGCTGATATCCAAAGGAAGTCATAAAAATACAGAACAAAAGCATTTGAAGGTTATTGAGAGGCGAGGGGAGGAAGAGCTTTCTCCAAATATCAACAACTATTTATAGGAACTAAAAGAATTATATGTTATGGGAAGATGTGGTTCTAGCCCTTAAGGCACTTATAATTGTTCTTTTCCAGCCTTTCCACTAAAACATGCTTAAGATGTTTTGCTAAGTACTGATTCTTTTTCTGTAGGTATTATTATAAATAAAATTGAATTGTGTCAATTTGGTAAGCACAGACCTAGGTAAACAAAGAATGGTAAAGGAAAAGGAGGAGCAGTAGAATTTAAGAAGCACACAGATGCAGGGCAAATCAAGCTAATGCTAGCATCTTTCTCTCATACCCTTTCCCCACCCCCAGATTTTCACCCATCACAGATTTTTATGTGTCTCTTATGGAGCTGCATGAAAAGGATGGTATATGCATTGGCAATGTATAGCAGTTAATGAATGTAGAAACTATTTTAAAACAGCAAAGTTCTACATAAGTATAACTAGTGTAATTTCATTGGTCTACTATAATGAGCTCTGGACTTAGATTCAGACTTAGAATGTGAATCCTAGCCCTGCTGCTTACTGTGTAAGTTTAGAAAATTATGGAAGCTGTCTTCGCCTCACTTCAATCACCTGTAATACAATGGGGATAATAATACTTTCACTATTTCTCTAGGATGTTGTAAGAGTCAAAGGAGATAATGTGCAAGAATGTGTTTTATAACGATTGATTCCTAAGTAGATGTAATATATTAGATTAAATCCAGTGATATATTCAGAGCTTCTTTCTTTTCATTTTATTTCTTTTTATTTTGATGCAATTTCTTTAGGAATTAGACTTATGAACCTAATATGTACTCATATTGGATAAAATACATATATATTTTAGATAATATACTTTTCTCCCATTTGAGAAGAGAATTTTAGAGACTGAGAAAACAGCTGTAACTTATAATTTTAGAATTTTTCAAGGCAGGAGAAAATAATGGATCCAGAACTGCTGACTGGTTGATGGATGGGTTGGGGGCCCCAGGGAAAAGTCCTAGGTGAAGTAATGTGAGAAGGTGGGAGCCAAGGGGGGGATGCTTCATCAAAGCCAATTCATTGAGGGCAGGAAGCCTTTTGAGCAGGCCTAGGGTGGCTATTGGATTGCTCTTGGGCTGTATGTTAAATTTGCTTTCCCTAAGGACAAGTTTGCTAAGGCTGTGCCTCCAATTGTCTTAGTCACTAAAGGCCTGGGGGAAAAATGTTCTTGACACTGAAGTTCTTGGCATTGTAAAAGGGTTTAACATCAGAAAAGCATATGGTTTGTATCAGTGGAAATTACATTGTAGAAGTTGCGTTTCTATCTACTTTATCACAGCCCCCAGAAGTTCACTGGGCCTTTCCATCCAACTTATAACTGAAACATTCTATATGTCTTGTCTCCCACATTAGAAGGTGAATCTCTTAAAAGCCTCCACAATCTCTGCTTTTCTATGTTTTTAATCCAAAGGATTTAGCACAAAGATTTTCATATGCTAAGTGCTTAATTCATGCTCATTCATTCATTGAGGAACTGGCCCATAGTCAAGAGATTATTATGTCAACGGTTGAAGATGATATCTTCAGGGCTCCAAAGCTGACTGTATATGCACTGTACTAAGCTGTCTCTCAAATGAAAAGATGTGTGTGTGTGTGTGTGTGTGTGTGTGTGTGTGTGTGTGTATATATATATATATATATATACATACACATATATATGTATGTTTTTGTCCATTTAATTTATTGCTGCTTTATTAGCTTACTCTACTAATATGATAGGAACTCTTAAACTGCTCAAACATATTCTAAAATAAATCAACAGAAAGAAAAAAGGCAAAAAAAAAAAATTAAAATTCCCCACTAGTGGAGACTATATATACTTCAAAGCCAGAAGACAGGCAGACAACTAATTAAAGCAGAAAATAACTAATAGGAAACTTGCAAACACTTAATACACAAAAGAAGGCATGACACCATAAAACAGGTGAAGCATAAACAGCTATTTGCAGTTGATTTCATACAAACTAAACATGAAACACAAGGAGACTCATCAGGGAGCCACATGGCATAAGAAAGCACCATTAGTGGTGACATTCAAGTCTTCAGTTTCAAGCTCTGTGCTAGAGCTCAGCTCCATGGGAGTTTATGCAGGAGCAGCTGCCCACTGAGGATGGGAATGTGAAAACAATGGGTTGGACAATTGCTGACAACATAAATACAACAGATCATTCTAAAAATTTGTACCATCAGGTCTACAGAGTGATACTGATGCCAAGATGGGTCCCCTGTGTTATGCCTTCTACATGGCCTTCATTGTAATTGTTTAATTAAAACAATGAACATTGAAAATACTTTTAAAGAAATTAAATGGGCCTGAATACTTCATAGAAGAAAGTCTGCTATGGGTTTTACTGATCATTCTTGTAAGACAAAAAAGCTAATTTCTTCCTGAAGAAAAGGAAAAAATAATAATTCTAACACCTAAGAAAATCTTGCAGTAATTTCTGAGTGGCAATGTAAGCATAAGGGAAGTGGACTGATAATTTTCTCTTTTGGTTCATTTTGCTAAATTTAATTTTTTAAATTTTTATTTTTTGGGAGAGGGGAAGGCAAGGCAATTGGGGTTAAGTGACTCACCCAAGGTCTCACAGCTAATTAAGTGCCTAGTGTCTGAGACCACATTTGAACTCAGGTCCTTCTGACTTCAGGGCCAGTGCTCTACTCACTATGCCACCTAGCTGCCCCTAAATTTAATTTTACAGGAGTAACAGATAAATAATACAAGAAAGGGCAAAAACATCACATTAAGGTATGTGTTTATATGACCTAATAGGCATGTAATTACTCTACCTACTTAATGGCCTAGTCAGACATGCTAGTGAACTGTCTGAACTGTCTTGCTGCTACCAATTATATATTAAAATAGGCATGCTTCAGAGTTGCATATCATATTTCTCACCTCTAGAATTTTATGACTCTCTTTCATTGTAATGCCCTTCTCACTTCTAACCACCTATGGAAATCCTACTAGTCCTTTCCAACCTAATTCAAGTGCTACTTGCTTTTTGAAGAAGCTCCTCCCTTGTGATATTAAGGGCAGCCAAGGACTCAAAGCTCAACCCTGCATTCTAGTACCATTGAAATAAACAACAATAACAAAAAATGCTAACTGGACATTTTGAATGAGGTGTCCCCACATACTTTAAGCTCATTATTTCAAAACTAGGACTCATTGTTTCTGAACTGCCCACATTGCTCATCTAAAATTCCCTGCTTCTGTATAGGGCACCATCATCTTTCCAGGCATCCACCTTTGAAACCTCAGTCATCCTTGACTTTATTCTCTTCCTGATTACACATATTCAATAAGTTGCCATATCTATGAATTCGATATTCAAAATATCTCATATCCATTCCCTTCTTTATTTTCTCAAATTCCTCCTTTCCTCTAGTGAATAAAAGAAAACAACTTTAAAAAGTTTAATAGCTACACTAAAACATAACAGAACCTAGTTGGCAGGTTCATGTGTCAGGGATATGATATTTAAAGGAAATGGAACACAGTGAGGCAAACTTTTCCATTATTTAGGCATTTTGCTGACACAAAACAGAGCAGAGATTCTAAAATCTATAGTGAATGCTCTCCTCTGCCTCCTGGACATTAAGAAACTCTCCCCTTTTGGGTATATCTTGACATCTCTGATGACTACCATATGGGATGGTTTCATTTCAACAGCCATCAGCAACAACCATTCTGGGAGAAAGGATTTTTTGAAAGTAAATGCAATGAGTAAATATTAGGAAATAATCCCATCCTCCCAGAAACCATTTCTGTTAGGTTTGGGAGAAAAACTTGAGAAAACACAATGTTTCTGATTTGTCAAATCACCACTGTTAGAGTTAGAACTAATGGTAGCACTTTCAGTTCAGCTTAGATGGGGGGACAAAATGGGGTTCTCAAAAGTCATCATTTAGTTAACGAAAAGAGGTTTAATTTTTGCATAACATAGCAAGGATATGGAACAAAGATACAGTGGCACCTAGTTCCTCTGGACATGGCCGTCTATTCTTCAAATGGAAATGTATACATCAAGGTAGGATATGATGGAGGACTTGGTGAACCAAATAATCTTCAGAAATATGCCAGGTCAGAGGGGCCCCAACTGTTTGTATGTGGGGACTATTATGTTCCTAGGTAACCAGGAAGCTGCTTCAGAGAAAAGGGTCAATGACATTGAGGGATCACTTTTTCTTTCCTTTCAGGGAAAATCAATTCCTGTTATAGTGGGGTAGGAGGAGGCGAGGCCCAAATGCTTTTGTGGGGAAACACTAGTTGGTATTAGTCATATCAGAATGACTCAAGTTATTTTGGGCTTCTTTTGCCATTGGAATGACTATAGCCTCTTGAAAAGACTGAACTTACTGGCAGCCCTGGCTTATAGGGATAATTGGGAAAAGGTGTTTTACTCACTTCCCCACACGGCTAACTTCTTACCATGTCCCTGTCTCCAACCCCCAATCAAGTCCTTATTGAGTCAAACCATACTGGAGACATTTTAACTAATGTGAGTCAAGGTAAAGGCTACAGGTTAAAAACAAATAATCAGATTGTTCTGAAATAGTAAAAAGATGAGAAGTGTCCTCAACCCTCCTCCTGCAGCTATGTCTTGATCCCTAAAGAGTGGTCAGTGTGTGGAGCAGGCAGGGAGGAAGTATGGTAAGTAATGGTCCAAGAAGGGCCTGGCTATTGCTTGCTTAGAGGCTAGCCTGCTTTTAATTATTGGCTTTACTTTGGGGCCTTACTCCCCTAGGAATAGCATGGATTTTAGATCCTCGTCCACCTCAGATGAGAAAGCTATTACTGTCCTGTCAAGGCCTGTCAGATGCCCAAGAGTGGGAACACTAAGTCCTCACTACAGGGCAAGCACAGAAAGTCCCTGACATTTAACATAACCCAATGTTTGATTTCTCCTTTCTGAACTGAGGTGAAGCAGATGTATTCATAGCCAGCGTCTCACGGTTCTCGGCTCTAGTGAACCCAGTTTCCTTATTCTCAGTGCAGCTCAGGTGCATTTCACATTAGCTGCTGAATGGGTGCTTCAGGTTCAAGTGCTCTCAGTTGGAGCTTATAGGCGGCTGGGAAGGGAATAAGTTCTTGGCTCAGGGATGAAAGACATGTGGACAAGCATAGATATTCAGAAGGAACTCTCACCATGCCTCTGACTCCCCATCCCATATCCTGTCCCTATTTCCTTCTTCTTATTCACCCAGATAACTCATATCCCTACTCAATGTCAAGCTTTCATAACCACTTCCCTGGGTAATTGCAATAGTCTATTAATTGATTACCTTCTGAATGGTGATTTCGTATGTCATGTAGACACCTGATGCTTTGCTTTCTGATTCATATTGTTTGTATTAAAGTAATAAATAAACAGAAAATAGCTATTTGTGTTTTGCCTGTTCTATGAAACCATTTCATAAAATGCATTTGTCTATTAGGTGTTTGTAATGCTCTCCCTTTTCCAAGTGATCCTGGACACAGCCCCCCATTGTAATTTTGCTAAAACACAAGTCTGACCCTGTCATTCATTTACTGAGATTGTCTCTAATCACAAATTCCTTCGATATTTGAAGCCCTTCACCATATAACCCCAACAACTCTTCCAGCATTCATATATACTGCTCCTTTCAGAGGCATGCTAGTCACACACAGTGGAGAGAGCACTGGGCCTGGAGTCTGGAAGACTGGAGTTGAAATATGGCTTCAGACTGTGTGGCTCAGGTGTGAGATCTTGAGCAAGTCACTTCACCTGTCTGCCCCAGAGCAAAACAGGGATCATAACAGCATCTACTTTTCAGAGTTATTTTGAGATGAAATGAGAATATATTTATAAAATGTTTAGCACAATGCCTGGCATATAGCAGATGCTTAATCAATGTTTATTCTCTTTCTTTCCTTCCTTCTCAAATGCTTCAGATCACATAAAATATACTTCTTACTCTTAATCACAAGCAGTTTTCATTCCCATCTCACCTCGAAATCATTGTCTTTACACAGTCTCTCTCATGTCTGGAATTCATAGTCCTCTTCATTCCCACCTCATAAAATCCCTTGCTTTCCTCAAGAATCAGCCTTTCATCTGAAGGTGATCCCCATAGCTACTAGTACTAGTAGCTTGTACTACTACTACTAGTACTAGTACTACTAGTACCACCATCACCCCTTACTTTATTTTGAATCTATTTAGATATTATCTCATCAATAAATGTAAGCTCATTGAAGGCAGGGAGCACTTTATTTTTGTCTTTGTTTCCTTCATTCCTAGAATTCTGCAAGATGCTTAAGATCATTGGTTACTTGATGAGTTCATTAATAACACAAGCTCCTCTTGTAATATATGCCACAGAGAGGACCAGAGAAGGTACCAAAGTTCACATAACTAGTATTGGTAAAAGAATGACTAGAACAGGGCTAGGGAACGTGCAGTCTCGAGGCCCTTTGACTGAATCCAAACTTCACAGAACAGTAAAAGGATTCAGTCAAAGGGCTACGCTTGAGGACCTAGAGGGCCACATGTGGCCTCGAGCTCACAGCTTCTCCACCCTGGATGAAAAGCTCTGTCTCCTGATGAGTTTTTCACTATACTATGATACCTTAGATCCTCTGTAACATGGTTGTGTGTGTGTGTGTGTGTGTGTGTGTGTGTGTGTGTGTGTGTGTGTGTGTGTGTGAAGGTGGAGTTAGAGGCAAGGTAGTATAAATAAAGAAAATTTTGTTAACACGTTCTTTTTGTGATTCCATGGTTTGACTTTTTTCCTTTGTAAACCTGTTCATATTTTAGTTCCAAAAAGTGTCTCCAACTAAACTCACCTAGGGTCTAATAAAATTTAGAATAAAAATTAGCAATAAGTGACCTCCCCTCACCTGTCTTAATATAAGATTTAAACATAAAAATTATTTGGCAAACGTGTGGATGTGAATGTGTTTTCTTCAAAGGACAGTGAGAACCACTCATCCCTTTGTATTTAGAATGGAAGATTAAGAAAAACAGACTTCAGTTTGGGGCTTTTTAAACTTATAACCCCTGTAATTCTTACTGGCTAATATTAATACATTACAAGCATCCTCAAACATCTGAGAATGTTGGATTTATCCTGTAATAGTGTTGTAGGATTCTTGGGAATATATTACATGAAACTAGAGACCCATGGATTGAATCCCAGTATCGTAAGGCTTACTGAAGATATACACAGTGGTCAATCTCTCTTTTCTTTCCAGCGTCAACTTCTCCTTATCCTTCATATCTTTTCCTATTATCTACAAACATGCTTGCCACCTTTTTTTAAAAAAGCTTGAAATATATTATATATTGAAATATAATTATAGGGGCGGAGCCAAGATGGCGGCATAGCAGCAGCGACACATCACAGCTCTCACATAGCCACCCCAAAATACCCATAAAATAGGACTCTAAACCAAACCTACAATCCCAAAGCGCACACAAGGTTACTTCCCACT
>CM053591.1:123372095-123390120 GCA_028646515.1 Pseudochirops corinnae
CTGTATATGTATGTGTATATGTATATGTATATGTATATATAAATTTGTATTCCTTTCCCCTATCCTCATACTAAGAAAAGTTTCATCAGTTACAATTGTCGCTTTTCCGTGATGGCATGTAAATAGTTCAACTTTGAAAAGTTCCTTATGATTTCTTTTCCATGTTTACCTTCTCATGCTTCTTGTATTTGAGTGTCAAACTTTCTTTTCAGTTCTGGTTTTTTCAGCAAGAATGTTTGAAAGTCCTCCACCTCACTGAATGACCATATTTCCCCCTGGAACACTATACTCTATTTTGCTGAGTATGTGATTCTTGGTTTTAATCCTAGCTCCCTTGATCTCCAGAATATCATATTCCAAGCCCTTCAATACCTCAATATAGAAGCTGTCAGATGCTGTGTTATCCTGATTGTGTTTCCACAGTATTCAAATTGTTTCTTCTTGGCAGCTTTTAATATTTTCTCCTTGATCTGGGAACTCTGGAACCTGGCTATAATATTCCTAGGAGTTTTCTTTTGGGGATCTTTTTTAAGAGGTGATTGGTGAATTCTTTCAAGTTCTATTTTGCCCTGGTTCTAAAATATCTGTGCAATTTTCCTTGAGAATTTCTTGAAGGATGTTTTGTAAGTTGTTTTTTTGATCATGACTTTCAGGTAGTCCTATAATTTTTAAATTGTCTCTCCTGGATCTGTTTTCCAGGTGAGTGGTTTTTTCAAGGAGATAATTCACATTGCCCTCTATTTTTTCATTTGTTTGGATCTGTTTGATAGTATCTTGTTTTCTCATAAAGTCATTTGCTTCCATGCGCTCCACTCTAATTCTGAAGGAATTATTCTCTTCAGAAAGCTTTTGAGATTCTTTTTCCAGCTGGCAAATTCAACTTTTTAAGTCATTCTTCTCCTCATTGGCTTTTTGGGTCTGTTTTGCCATTTGAGTTAATCTATTTTTTAAGGTGTTATTTTCTTCAGTCAGGTTGAGGACCCTCTTTTCATGATTTTCTTGCATCATTCTCATTTCTCTTCCCAATTTTTCCTCCACTTCTCTTATTTGGTTTTAAAAATCCTTCTTCAGCTGATCTATGGATTTTAGGAAGTCTTCATGTTTCTTGGAAGCTTTTGGTGTGGGAATTCTTACTGTGTTGTCTTCCTCCCATTCCATGCTTTGATCCTTCTTGTCCCCAGAGAAGGAATCTAGAGTTTGGTTGCTGTTCTTACTTTGCTTCCTTTGCCTGCTCATTTTGACCAGTCAATGATTTTTTAGCTCTGTGGAACTCTGCTTCCAGAGGGGAAAGCTCTGTTTCAAATTGCTGGGGTTTTTCCAAATGCCAGGGCTATTAGGGGGCTGTTGTTTTTTTGCAGCCCCCACCAGCTTTGGCTCACTGAAAATCTACCCCAGGAACACCACCCAAGACCGTGATCTGGATCCAGGCCACTCAACACAAGAGCACTTGGCCTCTGAATGATCACCTGGTCCCCCTGCAGTCTGCAGGCCAGCAGCCCTGAAGCAGCTATGAGGAGGCAGCTGCAGGGCTGTCACTTCTGCTGCTTCCTTGCCCTGGAGGAAGTTTGGCCAGAACGCTTTTCTCCCCCAAGTTTAGCTGAGTTCCACTGACCTTTCACTTAGTCCTTTTTTCTTATGGCTTGATAATTCTGGAAACTGCCACAGCTGCTGCTGATTTATATTTAATTTAATATTTTATTTTAATTATTGATAAACAATAATTTCTCCTGAAGGCTCCAGCTTGTGGCTCATCCTGGCTGCACCCCGGGCCATGCTGTGGTTTCAGGCTGGGCTGGTTTCAGCTCCCAGTGTGCTGTGCTGAGCCCTTTATGCTGAGCTGCCTTCAGCGGGAGATGTGTTTTTCTGTATTTTTATGTGAGTTTTGGAGCCCTAAATTTTGTTTAGAGTCATATTTTATGGGTATTTGAGGTGGCTATGTGGGAGCTGTGATATCTTGCTGCTCCTATGCTGCCATCTTGACTCTACCCCCCAAGTATTGTGAATTCTTGTTTTGAAATATAGAGATAATAGGCTTAGATCTAGAAGGGAAGATGGAGGGCAGTTAGTCCAATTTTATAAATGAGGAAACTCAGGTCCAGAGAGGTTAAATAATTTACTATGGTCATACATGTAGTATAAGTCAAAGGTAGCATTTTAGTCATGTTTTCTGACTCTAAAGTCCAATGAAAAAAGTTGTATCTATGTGATAGGATAAAAGGTTGCATCCAAAAACAAAGTGGTGTATGGATTGTTCTGACTTATCTTATTTGTACACCAAAATTAATGGTTCAAACAATCTTCCTGAGACACTAGGCTTTGATGGGTGTTCCCTTTCATCTTGCCTGGTCTCTTTATCTATGTCTGTCTATCTATCTATCTATCTATCTAATCTATCTATCTATCTATCTATCTACCTATCTACCTACCTACCTACCTGTATTTTGGTATCTGTGTGTATTCCTTTCCTAATAGAATGTAAGCTCCTCAAGGGAAAGGACTGTTTTTACTAACCCTTTTTTGTATACCAAGCACTTTAATCAGTGTCAGAAACATAGTTAATACTTAATGGACAAATGCTTTTTATTCATTCACTCAGCCATTTTTATTTCACTGACTTCATACTTTTTGTTAACTTATTTTAAACTTAAATACTAAAACTTAAATACATAACAAAAAAGGAAAAACATATTACAAACTTAAATAAAAATAAGGAAAAAAGTGTTGTAGGTGCACAATAGAACATGAGAGGATTCAAAATATACAGCAATAAATTTCCATTTCTAGAAAGCCTTATATAAATACTACACACTGTGTTCAGAGCTGTCCATGTTTGCTTCCTTGTAATTTTTCTTTGGTTCTTTGCTGTGTACTTTTTACTTCTTTTTTTCCTTCTTTCTGCTTTCCCTCTCCCAAGAAGGCTGAAATTAAGTACAGATTTTATACGTGTGTGTGTGTATAATATCTGCATACATATATACACATACACACATATATACACACATACACATATAGATCTCTACACACAAACATATATATGCATGCATGCATACAAACATACACTTACATGTACTTAGATATCTATAATCGTATTCAAATATAGGCATATACAATCATATGAATCTAAGTAAGACCATGCTATATTTGTTGTCTTTTATTTCTCTGATGGTGGGTAACGTTTTCCCTGATAAGTCCAAATCTTTCTACATATTTTAAGTTCAACAACTCATCATTTCCTAGACTTATATTCCAACCTTATACTCTCTAGTTATTTTAAATAATCTAAAACAATATTTATTAATATGGCTGACATATAGGTAGTATACTTTTCTTTTAGTATACTTTTCTTTCCATTATACCTATCCACTTCTAATTTTACTTCCTTTTTATTTTGATTACAACCAAGGCTTTTATCATTTCACACATGAACTATCTGAATTATTAATGCAGTAAGAAGACTAAAAACTCTGGGGTATGGAGCTGGAAAAAAGCACAGGTAAAATCTCTTGTTGTCTGTGAGAGTACCTCTTGGAATACTCCTACTACTATTATTCATGAATAACAGCTAAATGCACTGAGAGTGGATTGCACTGGCACTTCTACCAAGATATTTAAGGGAAATTAGATAATTATAATGAGGCTGGTATGTCATTAACTGTACCTCTATTTCTAGTTGTAAATGAAATAGGTAGTAAAATGAAGTCAGTATAAGGGAGACATTTTAAGTTGGCAAGGATGGTGAAATGGTAGTATTTTCATTTTGGTAAGCATGAGGGTAAGGGGTAGTCATAGAGACCTTTGTCAGTATAGGGGATATAGATTGTTCAGTCTCAAAGACACTAGAATTAGAGAAAGAAGCAATGGTAGAGAAAAGTCTCAGTTCTATACTAGAGTTGCCTATCTGAATTATACAATGTGAGGTTTCTCATGATGAGTAGCCAATAGAGAATAGTTTTTTGGGTGTATATATATATATGTGTGTAAACACACACACACATACACAACTATAATAAAAACAATAGTAGTAGATTGTCCTTCTAAGAAATCTTGTGTCCTTTTGCCATAATAAATACCTCCCTAAAATATCACTTTCATTTTGACACTTTTGTTCACCAATCCCTTTGTTATTTTCCTAAAACTGAAGGGAATAAAATCTCATACCATCAATTCGATATTAAGGCTTCTTCACTATCTGGTCCTACCTAATTTTGCCTAATTTTAATTCAACTAATTTTTTTTATGTTCATCACACTTTTTTTCCCATGCATTCAAGAAAACATAGTATTCTCAGTCCTGGCCATCAAGAAGCATGTGATTCATCTGACTAGACAGGGCATATGTACGTGCAAAGTTACATGGTAAAAGAACAAGATAAATAAATACCATGACAGGGTGGCTAGGTGGCACAGTGAATAGAGCGCCAGCCCTGGAGTCAGGAGGACCTGAGTTCAAATCCAGCCTCAGACACTTGACACACTTACTAGCCATGTGACTTTGGGCAAGTCATTTAACCCTAATTGCACTCCAAAAAAACCTCCAAAACAATGAAAAACCAAAAAAAAAAAATACCATGAGCATATATATTTGCATTTATGAAATGATTGACATATGTAGGTACTATAGGAATTCAGAGAAAGAAAAATCAACAAAATGATCTTTCTTAGCTAAATAGACTCATGAAAATAAGATAGAGGAAAATGCACAGTTAGTAATTGTAGCTGTGAATGTAAATGGGATGAACTCACCCAGATAATGGAAGCAGGTCACAGAATAGATTAGAAATCAGAATCCAACAATACCTTGTGAAACAGAGAGACACACACAAAGTTAGAATAAGTGACTGGAACAGAATCAATTATGCTTAAGCCGAATTTAAAAGAAAAAAAAAAGACAGAGGTAGCAATCATAGACTCAGACAAAATAAAAGCAAAATTAGTCCTAATTATAGGGGATAAGTAGGGAAATTATGTCTTACTAAAATGGCCCATAGATAATGAAGTAATGTTAATATTAAATGTATATGTACAAAATGGTATAGCATACAAATTCTTAAAGGAAAAGTTAAATGAGTCATAGGATGAAATAGATACTAAAACTATACTAGTGGGGGACCATGACATTTCTTTCTCAGTGGTAGATAAATTTAACCATAAAATAACTAGGAAAAAAGTCAAGGAGATGAATACAATCTTAGAAGTTAGATATGATAGCCCTCTGGAGAAAACTTGAATGGGAATAGAACGGAGTATACCTTTTTTATCAGCTATACTTGGCACCGTCACAAAAATTGACCATGCATAACCAGATGAAGAAAAGACATTTTAAATGTACCCTTTTCAGACCATAATGCAATTTGAATTACATTCAGTAAAGATTGTGGAAATATAGATTAAAATTAATTGAAAAATAAGTAATCTAATCCTGAAGAATGACTAGGTAAGAAAACAAATAATAGAAATGATAAATAACTTCATAAAAGTTAGCAATAATAATGAGATAACATTCCAAAATTTGTGGGATGCATCCAAAATACTGCTTTAGGAGAAAACATACATCTCTAAACATACATCAATACATGAAAGAAAAGATCAGTGAATTGGGAATGTAACAACAACAAAAAAAACTAGATAAAAGAATGAATTTAAAATCCCTAATTTAATGCCAAAATTGAAATCTTGAAAAAAACAAAAACAAGATTAATAAAACTGACATTAAAAAAAAAAACTAATAAATAAAGCTAGGAGCTGGTTTTGTGAAAAGAAAAAAAATAATAAAATAGATAAACTATTAGTTAATTTGATTTAAAAAGGACAGAAGAGAACCAAGTATCAAAAATAAAGAGGGTGAATTCCCCACAAAGAAAGATGAAATAAAGCAATTATTAGGTGTCAATTTGCCCAAATATCTCAGTAAAACTGATAATGTAAATGAAATGGATATTTACAAAAATATAAACTATCCAGATGAACAGAAAAGGAAATATAATAATTAATTCTGTCTTAGAAAAAGACATTGAACAAACCAGAATTGAATTCCTCAAGAAAAAACGCCCTAGATTCAGATAGATAAGTTAATTTCACCAAATGTTTAAAGAACAATTAATCTTTCTACTATATAAACTATTTGAAAAAACAGATAAGGAGTCCTTTTATGACACAAATGATGTTTTGATACCTAGCCAGGGAGAGCTAGAGCAGAGAAAGAAAACTGAGGACTGATGTCCTTTATGAATAACAATGCAAACAATTTAAATGAAATATTAGCAAAGAGATTGTAGCAATATATCACAAAGATCATATGCTCTGATCATGTAGGATTTATTCCAGGAATTCAGGACTGGTTCATTATTTCGAAAACTATCAGTATAACTGACTATATCAGTAACAAAAACAGTGAAAAATCATATGATTACATTAATAGATGCAAAAAACCACAACTTTTGAGAAAATATCAAACACTAATTCCTATTAAAAATTCCTTGAAGGCATAGCAATAAAGGGAACCTTTCTTAAAATGATAAGTAATATCTTTCTAAAACCAGGAGCAAGTATTTTCTGTAATGGGGATAAATTTGCATCATTCTCAGTAAGATCATGGGTGAATTAAGGATGTCTTTAGTTACCACTATTATTCAGTATTGTTCTAGAAGAGCTAGTTATAGCAATAAGGCAAGAAAAATATTGAAGAAATAAAAATAGGCAATGGACAGGACTATCTCTCTTTGTAGATGATATGATAGTATATTTATAGAACCCTAGAGAATCAATAAAAATAGTTGAAACAATTATCAACTTTAGCAAAGTCACAGGATATAAAATAAACCCATGTGAATCATCAGCATTTCTATATACTACCAACAAAATCCAGCATGAAGAGATAGGGAGAGAAATTCCCATTTAAAATAATTTCAGACATAATAAAATAATTGGGAGTCAACACATTCCCATGGACAATGTGAACACAATTACAAAGCTCTTTTCACATAAATAAAGACAGATCTAAACAATTGGAGAAATATGAATTGTTCATGGGTAGGCCTTCATTGAAAAGTCTTATACAAAGTCTTGAAATCCCAGTTATATGTTTTGCAGACCAGTTGTTGCTATTCATTGGTGAAAGGGGTTTGCAGACAGAGAGTTTCCCCATGATAGTGAAATTATATGTGCAGACTTCAAAATCTTCAAAATCCACTATTAAATTCTTGCATATAGTTGTTGTTGTTGTTGTTCAGTAGTTTCAGTGGTGTCTGACTCTTTATGAACCCATTTGGGATTTTCTTGGCAAAGATATCCTGGAGAGGTTTGACATTTCCTTCTCTAGCTTATTTTACAAGTGAGGAAACTGAGGCAAGCCAGAGCAAGTGACTTGCTCAGAATCACATAGCAACTAAGTGTTGGAGGCCAGATTTGAACTCAAAAAGAGGAGTCCTCCTGACTTCAGACCTAGTGCTCTCTCTGCTGTGCCACCTAGCTGCCCTCCTCCTTTCCCCTTTGCATTTAGTACTCTTATCAATAAATTCATCTGATCAAAGTTTTAGAGCTATCACCAGCCTTAGAGATCAAGTCCAACTTCTCATTCATAAATGAAGAAAATGAGACCTAGTACCTTTAAGGGGTTTTGCCCAAGAGTATACAAGTTCTAAGCAGATGAGCCAATATTCAACCTCAGATACTCTAATTCTGAATCTAGTATTTTGTCAATTTACCTCTCAAGTTCAGTATTATTACATTTACAATTGAGTAAGCTGCACTTTCATTATATTGTGAATTACTTTGTCATTTCTGATTTTTCCATAGCAAGAATCTTATGACCTCAGTACAGTAAATGGGAACTTTTAAAGAGTGCACATAATTGCCTAAAAGGCCAGCTTTTAATATACACTTTCAAGATGATTTAAATCTGAAATAGTAGTCTTCAGTTCTTGCTCTTATACAATATAGTTATAATATCCAGGAGCATGGAGTATATTTACCAGGTTTCCTCTGTGCTAAGAAATCAGTACACCTTTTTCATGCCAAAAGAATCAATAGACTATAGAGTGAAAACATCCACAGTGGTTGGCCTTGTAACATGCATCTTTCAGTGACCCAGCTTAGTTGTCAATATAAGAAGTGCTTTTTCCCTTTTCATTTTCACAAGTGCATATTTTTTTTTCCTAGAATTTTGGAAAATACTCTGGCAGGATTTGTGTTCTCAGTGTATTGACAATTAACTTATTTTCTGCCATTCATTCTAGTGGGAAAATCCCCCAGCCCTTCAACTGAATAGTTAACATTGTAAAAGCATTTAATCACACATGTAAATGTAGATCATATGACCAGAATTAACATAATATGCCAATCTCTTCTGCTGATGAAAGAACAATCAGCCATTTGAACCTATATTTCTAGAATGGATAGTGTGATAGTAATGAAATTTGAAGATCCCTTTATATTGGAAGCTGACAAGTACTTAGCACCTAGTTTCAAACTGAGCCTCTGTTAAAGAAACAGAAGGTATGAACCCCTGTTGCTGATATAACAGGAAGGTGCTGATGTAACAGGGAGGAGCAATACTGTATATAAGAAAAAACTCTAGCTGGGAAAGTCAGAATTTCCTGGGAACTTGTGGTGGTGGAGATTCTTCTGAGGGCCAGCTGAGTTACTGAGGATTTCCAAGGGCCAGCCAGAGCTGCGAGAGGAAGTATGACTGTGGTATTGGTACTTTGTCTGTTTGTGGCTTTCTTAAGCCTTGACTTCCCAGGAATAGAGACTGTGAAGGATTTAAGGTACTGGACACTGTGGGCTTCAGTGTGGAACAGGAACTGCATGGAGAGCTGGACAAGGAGCTGGGAGCTGTCTGCTTTTGAACCCAGGTTACAGTTTGTTGAATTCAGGTAGGATCTGGACCATGGAAGGGAAACTGGGGAAGCTGAAAACCAGCCTCAAGTCAAGTTGAAAGAAGACTTTACTTGGATACTGTGTACTGACTGAGAAGATTATGATTTACTTTGACGTAGGGGTGGAGTACTTTGACTTTTGTATTTTGTGTCCCTTAAGGAGGCAAGCCTCCTTAAGGATGATTGGATGATTGAGTTACTAAGTGATTGACTAAATGATTGTACTTTGTTTAAAACTGTGTGACCCCTGTCGTGAAAACTATGTGGCCATTTTAGTGATAAGCTGTTGAGCTGTGACACAGTGAATGCTGTATTTTGATTTTCTATGATAAGTTGTCATATTGTGAATGCTGTACCTTGATTTTCTGAATGTTTTGCTTTGATTTTTTATTCAGTAAATAGGGCGTTCACTATACTATGTAAACAGGATCTTGAAAAGCTGTTCTCAGTAGCATTCTTCTGGAAAGCTCCTTGTGCATAGCTTTACAGATGGGGATAGAAATAAGGACCATATCTGTGTATTCACTAAAAGTGGGTACTCTTTGGTGAGCAAAATTCCTCTATTAATGCAAATTGGAACCTTTGCAACTTTTCTGTCTTAGAAAGTTACCTGGAGCAGGGGACTCAAACACACAACCCAGAGAACACGAGATCCATAACACTCCTGAATGCAACCAATACCAGATTTAAATAGCAGATTCTCTCTGACTTTAATGTATTGATCTATTAATAAGAAAGAAATATATAAACATGTGTGGCTTTTGAAGTCAGCATGTGACCTTCAGGGACCTTTTGGGGGTTTAGTGGTTCATATTTCTTTTTTAATTTCAAACCTCTGACCTAGTGGTCTTACTTACAGGCTAAGTAGCTGGACCAAAGTTCCATAGCCAATGTTGATCAAAGGTAAAACCTGACCCCAGTTTACCCTGTTTCTGACGCTGGCTGCCTATCTACCATGCCTTGATGTCTTAATTAATAATGGATAATTACTAATTAAACTAATGACAGTCTAAAAATTACAAATATCGTGCTGCAGGGCATAACCTTGTATCCTATAAAACTGAATGAAATTTAACATTGAACATGTCTTATGATTTTAGTGTCTTATGAAATCTACTCTTGGGGTACATCTGCATTAAATAATATAAAGGAGGAAAAAGGGATATAGACCATGTGCTTTGAGGATGTCACTGAATTGCAAATGTGCTGAATAGAACTTTTTTTTTTTTTAATAGGCTGCTGTTCCAATTTGGTCTGTTCCTTGGCAAATAAACAAACCCAAAAGTATACAGACATTTCTCTTCACTGAGCAATTTCTGTACAGCCTATAATTGCACCACTATTTAGTGATAAATTCTGATTTACAGCTTAATTGGCTGGAAGTGAATCTAGCCTCAAGGTCATTGCTGTAAAGATAGAAACTTTAAGAATGGTATATAAGTTAAGCAGAAGATTGCATGGTAGAGCATCAGGAGGAGAACTGTTTAAAATTTAGATTCAGGATTGGGTTGGATAGCGCACACTGTACTCCACAGATATACAGAAAAGGTCAATTTGAACTGCTCAAAGCATTTCCCCGATAAAAGATTTTATATTTAACAACAAGTCTACGGAGTCTTTCTCCTACAAGGGAAACCAATAATTACATGGTGTCAAAAGGGATTAAAAATGGACCAATTAAAGCCTCCAGGAAAGTTAAGCTTTGAAGGAAATGCAGCAGAAAATTGGAGAAAACAGAAGCAGGAATTTCAACAACTTAGTATTACATACAGAGCAGATTGCTTTTGAGAGAGCTATAGGTAGTGTTACTTTTCCATAAAATGGAAGAAGCTCAAGAGCTTTTTATAATGATTTAAGTTTCTGTCAATCAAACAAAAACCAAAAATTTGTTAATTGGTCATATGTTCCAGGACTGTGCTAGACAATGGGGATAGAAGATACAGTGAAATTGTTCCCCATCTCTAAGAGGGAAATATATAAATTCTATCTATCTACCTACCTATATCTATCTGTTGAGCTATTGAGCTATCTATCTAAAATATCTATCCACAGGTATCATAAGATTTTTTTGAAGGTATGGGAAGATACTGTTATCTGCAGGAATGACAATTTAATTTGTTATGTGAGTTTGGCTATGAAAGAAACTAGGGATTCTAAGAGGTGAGCAATGAGAATGAAATGTGTGTCAGCCATTGGGGTTATATGCCTATGCAAAATCATGGACAGTGAAAGTGAAATGTTATTAGGAATGAGTCACTCCCCCAAAATAAAGAAACAAACAAATAAAAAACAATTCACTGAACCAAAGAGTATATGAAGAGGAGCAATGTGTAATATCACTAGAAATGTAGATTGTCACCAGGTTATGAATGGCTTTAAAAGCCATATAGAATTTATATTTTGTCCTAGTTCAATTAATCAAGCAAAAAATATTGATTACATTCTTGCTATTTATGAAGCACTGTGCTAGGCACAGGGGATACAAACAATGTACATAGAATGAAACAAACCCTTCTGGCAAACTGTGCTTACGTTCTACTGGGAGAATTACCATGTCCATTCTGTTGTCCTTCATATTCAAAGAGGACCAAAATATGTGTTCAGCTGTGACTGGTAAGACCAACATGAGTCCAGAAGAATGTACCACAGATTGGGCACAAACAGTCTTTATGGCCTTTTGGGAGGGAGATGTCTTTAAATTTGCATATCTCATGTTCCCTTTGAACTACTATTTAGGTAAATGTGCATTATATATTTGACATTAAAACACATCCAGGCCCACCTACAATCATCCTGACCTATAGCTTGCCACTGGCCCTAGATGGCTCTGGAGGAGAAAGTGAGGCATCATCACATTCCTGATGCCATGGTGCTCTTAGAGAATGAAGTACAAACGATATTCAAATAATGTGGCCAGTCCATTGGAGTTGCCCTCTCTGCAGTAGAGCTTGTATGCTTGGAAGTTCAACTTGAGAAAGGACCTCAATGTTTGGTGCCTTATCTTGCTAGGTAATCTTCAAAATGTTCCTAAGATAATTCAAATATAAGAGATTCAGTTATCTGCCATAGCTCTGGTAGACTGTCCAGGTTTCATAGGCATACAACAATGAAGTCAGCACAGTGGCTCTGTAGACCTTCAGTTGGGTAGGCAAGCTAATACCTCTTCTCTCCCACACTTTCTTTCAGAGACTCCAAAACATTGAGCTAGCTCTGGCAATGCATGCATCAACCTCATCATCTTCATTTATGTCCCTGGAAAGAATACTGACAAGGTAAATAAACTTTTCTACAACATTCAAAATTTTTCCATTTGCTGTAACCAAAAGTTCAATATATGAATGGTGCCGTGCTGGGTAATGGAAAACCTTTGGCATTGATTGCCAAAATTAGCACAAGAAGCAAAGGATTGATCCATACTCTGTGGTGAAGTAGTTAAATACAGAATAGTCTAGGAAAGAAGGCAGTAGCAGTTGGGGGATCAGGAAAAGCTTAGATTATATGACTGAGCTGAATTGTAAAGAAGAATGAGATTATACAACAGAAGTTAGGAGTATGTGAATAACAAAGATAGGGGATGGCCAGTGTAAAGGCACAGTGATAAGAAATGGGGCCTTGTGGGTATTTTAGAGAGAGAAGGTCCATTTGGATATATCCCAGAATGCAAAAAAAGGAGTAATGTCCAATGAGGCAGGAAAGCTATGTTGAGGCCTGATTGTGTAGGGCTTTGAATACTAAATAGAAGAATTTATATCTTATTCTATAGGTGAGTGGAAGCTAATGGGATTGATGTAGTAGGGAGTCACATGGTGCTATCCACACTTATGGAAGATTACTTTGGAAGCAATTTTTAGAAGGAATTTGGAGCTGTAAAAGACATAAGGAAGGGAGGTCAGTTAGATTGTTAAAAATAATCTAGGAAAAAGGTGATGGAAACTGAAATAGGATGGTGGTTATATTTGTGAAGAGAAGTGGTCAGAAAAGGTAAGATTTGTAGATGTAAGAGAGAAGTATTAGCATTTTATTGAACAAAGAAATAATGTGACCAGACTTGTGCTTTAGGGAAACTACTTCAGCAGCTATGTGGTGGACAGATCCAAAAGGGAGAAAATATGAGCAGGGAGATCACTTAGGATATTATGACAATTCAGGAAAGTAGGGTTGAGAGCCTGAATAAGGGTGATGGCTGTGAAAGTAAGAAGCAAGGAGAAGACACATGCGATGCTCTGGTGCTAAGATCCAGACTTAGCAACTGTTTGGAGATGTGAGTTTAGGAAACGTGAGGCATCTAGGATGACTTCAAAATGGCAAATCTGTTTGTCTGGAAGGATGATGATGCTCTCAATAGAATAGAAATGGGGGAATTTGGAAGAGGAATGGATTTGCAGGGAGGATGATTGGGAAGAAAATAATATATAGGAGAAAGAAATATATAGGAGAAAGAAAAAAAGGGAAGTCATTAGTTAAGTTTAAAGGGACCCACATATCTTGTTGAATTGTAGATACTAAAGATATGGTGATTTTTTTAAAAGAATGAAAAGAAGAATATGTTTATGTTTCTATTTGTGTGTTTGTGGGTATGTATTTATGTGTATGCATGCAAACATGTACAAGTTTGGGAGAAGAGAGTGATACCGATCCATGCGTTATTTGTTTTAAAGTGACTTCCACTTCATTTGGATTTGGGAAGAGATTTACAAAAGAGAGAATAGCATGTGGAATTGTATCAGACTAAGAGTAAAACGAGTCTAGTCCCTAGGGACATGAATAAAGCAATAAGGTGTGAGCATTTTCATCTGCTTACAGTTGAAGAAATCACCAGCAATCTAACAAAGGCAATGCTATTAGCAGTGCTGGCTGTCATCAAGGCCTGTGACATATTTGACTTGTTTAAGAGAAGTCTCTAGAACTTTTTGTGTTATAGAAAATTGGTATTGTAAAGATATTTCACTTTTTTTAAAGAACAAACACTGTATTATAAATTTAATGAAGCAAAGAGTCAGAAAGAATATATTCTCTATGGGTTTACAGGCTGAATTCTCAAAGGCCAAAACATAGACAGGACAACATGGAAATATAGCGAGGTAAAAAAAAGGTTTTGGACACTGAGCAGAGGTCAACAATTATGACGTAGTTAAACAAATTTCAATAGATAGAAGTTAGGCATTTAGGAATGCAATACAGGTAGGAAATGGATAGAATCCTGCAAAGGAAAGAGTATTGGCTTTGGAATTAGAGATTTTGGGTTCAAAACTTAACCTTACCAACTAAGACTTTACCATTAAAGGAACCATATAATCTAGCTCTGCTTCAGTTTCCTCATTTCCAAAATTAAAAGGTTGTGATGTATGACAGCTAATGTTCCTTCTAAATGAAAATCTATGATCATGAGGATTATAGAGGTCTGCTTGGAATCAAGCTTCTCCAAGAGTCACCAAAGTTAGCAAGACTATGAGGTTGAATGTAGACTTCATATGACAGAGAAGGCATGGCATAATAAAAAGAGTATTGGGTTTACTTTCAACATTTCCTGGTACTCTGTGGTAAGTTACTTTAATCCACTGAATATTAGATTCTTCACCTGAAAAATCAGAAGAAAGATACTTGTACTACCTAGGGCACATGACTTATGGGGTCACTGTAATGAAAGTCCTTTATAAACCAGAAACTAAATTTAAAAATAGGTTATCATCATCATCATCATCTTGATCATCAACATCATCAATGGCAACAACAAATATCGACAACATTGACCTCCTCTTTCTATCACATGCACATTTGAACATTTTGCATACTGAAACTGGCCTGTTATCAGAGACAAACACTTATGATCCCCTCACAGCAAAATGTAACATCAATAGTTTTAATATCTAAGGAGATATAGGGTATGCTGGGGTACATTACCAAATGTATTGACTTTTTGCAGGAATTCTCTTAGTCTACTCAGAGTAAGTGCTTAATTAATATCAATTTATTGATGATTGATAAGGAGAGCCTAGATCTGGCTAGTAGTAGACTGATAGAGACTAGAGAAGGGATTATAATCAAAGTTATAGAGCAAAAAATTAGTCATATCTGTTGGTAGGAGAGTCCAAAAGGGGCAGCTACTTGCCTTTAAAGCTTTTCATTACTTGACCATATCCTATTTTTCCAGCCTTATTACTCTACTCAATGTACTTTATCTAGTCAAAGTGACTTTCTTGCTATTCCTTACATGTTGCTCCATCTTCTCTTTCTCTACTTTCGTGTATACTGTTCTTTTGTAAACGATCTCTGATTTCCTTCTAGAGCAGCGGTTCTCAGCCTGTGGGTTATGTTCAATTTAAATACATCCTGCATATCAGATATTTACATTATGATTCATAGCAGTAGCAAAATTATAGTTATGAAGTAGCAACAAAAATAATTTTATGGTTGGGGGTCACCACTACATGAGGAACTGTATTAAAGGGTCGCAGCATTAGGAAGGTTGAGAACCACTGTTCTAGAGTCAATTCAAGTGATACTATCTTCATGAAGTTTTTCTTATTCTCCCAACTACTAGTGCCTTCCCTTCTAAAATTACCTTGAATTTAATTTGTATATGTCTATATATGTAAATGTAGTCTCCTTCAGACCTGGTTTTTCTTTTCCTAATGCCAGTGTTTACCTAATTGACTGGCAAATTTTAAGTGTTAATAAATGCTAATTGATTAATCCCCACATTAAGATGTTTTCTATCTATTAAGGTCTAATCAATTTAATTTTTGTTTTCTTGTGCTCCTAACATAAGTATTCATGCTATATATGTATAAGACTTCTTAGTAATCTATAAACTTATGGTCTTTTTTGTATCTTAATTCTAAAACATTTTTGAACCTAGGTTTCCAACTTTTTCTCTATCTTCATTATTTAAGTCACTGAATATTAATTTAAATATGGACTTGATTTGGAAGACCTTGTTAAGTTCTTAGTAGAATTTCTGTATTTTGTTATGTTCTGTAACAAATGTTGCATTAATTACAATGGTCTTTAAAGTGGTCTTTTCCCTTAGGCTTATAATGAATCTTGCAAGATAAATTAATATCCCATAAAATAACGTCTTTTTTTCCCCTTTCTGAATATACAATTGAACCAACTCTATGAATCCCTTTGTTTGAATATCCAGGGAGAATTTGTGAGTTGTGCTTTCACTTAAGTGAAATTTCCATATGTGTTTTAGCTTTATTTATAGTTGAGATGCTAATATTTATATAGTTCAATCCTTCCATTAGCTTTTGAACTCACCAGATATTTATAAATCATATGAATCTTACATTTATAGTAGTAAAATTAAACTGTTCTTTATACATGAATCTATTTTCTTTTGGCTTTTTGGAGGGGAGAGGGCAGGGCAATTGGGGTAAAGTGACTTGCTCAAGGTCACACAGCTAGTAAATGTGTGTCAAGTGTCTGAGGCCATATTTGAACTCAGATCCTCCTGACTCCAGGACTGGTGCTCTATTCACTGTGCCACCTAGCCACCCCCATATATGAGTGTAAAAATCTCAATATTATCACTAGGTTAAGGAAATGTGTGATTTGCAAAAGGTGCTAAAATCTAAAGAGTGCTCACAACACCCCCCCTTTTTTTAAGCAGAGAAGCTATAGAGCTTAGCACATAGTAAGGAATAATAAAGAATATTTTTGTTTATTTGTTTTTCACATTTGTCTATTTGTTGGTATAGGAAGTTCCTCGAGAGAAAATTGCTCTACTGATGGGGTTTAGTGGATTCTCGAACACTTAATAGGCTTTTGTTGCTTGAGATTCTAAGAGGTTAAGTATCCTGCCAACAATCTCCCTACCTTTCCGTGGCATGCCTTGAACTTAGGACTTTAGACTCTAAAGTCAGCTGTCTATGGGAGGCAGAAAAGAATAAGCCAAAATTAAAAAGCTACCAGATCTTATGCTTTCTTCCTAGTCTCAGCCTCCCATATACATACCTATGACATATTTCACACATACTCAAACACACACACACACAATTGGCAGTTACTGATCTGTAAAAGATGTGTTTCTTTGCATTTGTTCATCTGGGTCAGAACACTCACAAACATCAAGAGTGGTTTCAAGAAAATGATTGGGAAATTCAGAAGCTTCTGAATGAAAAACAAGAACTCCATAGGGTTTACATCAGGCTAATTCATCCCCCTCTAAGAAGGTAACATGGAATTACATCAAAAGTAAAGTACAAGCAAAGCTTAGAGTGATGCATGATTCTTGGCTCAGTAAGAAGGCAAATGAAATTTAGTTTTATGTGGGTAATAATTGAATACACAAAGAGGGAAATACAGTTGCTTGACTTAGTCAATGTATCTTGGAAGGTAGACTGGTACAGTGGAAAGACCACTGGTTTTTGAGTCAGATGACCTGGGTTCAAATCCTGCCTTTGATACTTACCATGCGTATGACTGCAGGTCTTTTAACCTCTCTGGGCTTTGGTTTCCTTATCTGAGGTGCTGGTAACAAATAGCTTCCAAGGTCCTTTACTGCTCTAGTTCTATGAGGTTATAAATTCATATAATGGCCTGTAGCTTCTTCTGTGCTATGTTCTTCAGAAAGTGAATCACAGGCAGAGGGCCCTCAGGAGTACTTAAATAATAATATTCAAAGTTTAATAAAAATACATGTTTCAAAAATAAAATATAAATTACCTTTAAATTATTTGTTATTTTGAATTATCTATGTCAGGCTTCTCATTCTTTGGTGTGGATATTCAAAAGCTGATTTCATCCAATGTTTCACCTTAATTTATAAATTGCATCTCTGTGGTAAGACTCACATAAAAGCATTTTTCTAATTATATGCAACTTGCAAATTCCACACAGTAAAACAAATATTGACATATACTACAAAACAGAATTTCTGATTATCCTGCTCAAACAATTAAGACTTGCTACTCTTTTATCATTTTGTCAATCCACCTCAGGCCATATTTATGCTTTAGATATTGAGTTTTTATAAAATATTATCTTGCAACTGTTGGCACAGTATGCAGATAGGGGGTGAACTAAACTAATAAGCACATAAAATTACTATCATGAAGACAGAGGCAAATTAATTCTTAGAGAAATATGACGTTGGTTAAGGCATATGTAGATGTATAATAAAAGCTATGAGATGAAATATAAACA
>CM053591.1:123390620-123413480 GCA_028646515.1 Pseudochirops corinnae
ATATATATATATATATATATATATATATATATATATATATATATATATATATATATAGTATGTTCATATAGTATGTGCATGTTTTATGGCAGGCATATATACACATGTATATGCTGAATTCATCATTGAGATAGCTATTAGAGAAAAAAAAGTTTAAAAAGATGCCAGTTTATGAAATGGCAAATGAAAGAAATTGAAAGAATTAATAAAATATTCCAATTCTTTAATATTTTAATGTGAATAGAAAATTTATACTATCAATGGATGCAAATTCCATGGGATTCGTTGTTCCTTGGCTTCAAAAGACTTTCTTGATGCATATGTATGGATAGTATAAAAAACTGTCTGGCAAAGTTATGCTCAAATAGTAGCTGAAATGCTCATATTTATACATGGCTATAGTCATAATCACTGGTTTGTCTAAGAAAGAAAAAAAAAAGATCCCTGAAGGATACCACAATTGGAGGATTATTTTTTATATCTCAGGATTTTGTGAAGATGGATTTGAAAACATTAGATTACCAAAAGCAGTAATACTCAACTCTTCAGTCTCTCCTAACTCCCCATCTTCAATTAGCCAAGTCTTTTTGATTCCAGCTATCCAATAGATCTCCTATCTAGCCCATTCTCTCCACTCACATGGCCAGCAACCTAGTTTAGGACCTCGCAATACATTGCAATAGACTCATAATTAGTCTCATTGTTCTCAGTCCTTCCCTTTTCTGGTTTAGAACTGCCAAAATAATCTTCCTAAAGCTCAGGTTTGATTATGTTATTTCCTTGCTCAATAAACTGTGATGACTCTTTAATACTTGTAGGTTTAAAAAAAAAATCTCTGCTTCACATTTAAATCTGGTATATGGTTCCATCTTATGTTTCCAGGGTTATTACTATATAACTCCTCATCTAAAGTGTCTTAATTATAGTTCTTCTAACTTGGTACCCCATCTTCTACTTTTGGGATATTTACTTAAGTTGTCCCAAATGCCAGAAACATACTTATTTGCCTCACTCTCTCAGAATCATGAGCACATATGCCATTTCCAATGGGAAGCTTTTCCTAATCCCTTTAATTTTCAGTGCTTTTTGCCTCTTCCTCAAATTATCCTGTATAGACTTCTATGATTCCATATTGTATCCCTCAAATAGAATGTAAGCCCATTGAAGGCAGGGGTTGTTTTTTTTTTAACTGTGTCTTTATAACTCTTTTGCCTAGAAAAGTATTTTACACATAGTAAGCACTTAAGATTTGTTTGCAAGATTAGATTCAGTTGTAGGTACACTTTTTTTTTTAGCAACTATAATAATTTTGTCTAATTTATTCATAATTACTTTTGTGTCTCTTTCCAGGATTAACTGTTTTGTAATTGCTATTTAGAAGTTCTTCAAAGGATATTGAAATTTGGCATGATTCTGATTTTATAGCTGTGGAGATGATGCTAAGGCCTCAATTGTCAAATGGGTTCTCAGAAGAGGATGTACTCAGCAGATTTTTCCTTCTTCAGTGATCTATATCTATATCTAAATAGATATATACATGTAAACACATGCACACATGCACACACATATTACATATACATATGTACATACACAAACACACACGCATTCCTTTTTACTTTGCTCTCCATTATAGACTTACTTAGTCAGGCTTTGAAACATAATAGTTTGGATTAGAAGGTATAGTATTTAAATTTGAGGGATGAAGACCTAATAAATTATTTTATATGTAAGAAAGGAAATAATGCGCATTTAGAGAAAATTAAAAGGGATTTTGAGATCATTTAAATTTGAAAGTGGGTTTTCATGCAGTTTGCAATTTTGATATCTGTTTAATTAGGAGTTTATTAACTAATATTTAAACAAATATGGTGATTAAAGCATGCACTGAAACTTTTGAATAAAATATTTGTGAAAACACAAGGCATACTGAGATTTACTATAGTTTTAAGTTACAAAAAAATTGATAATAGTCATTCTATTAATCAATAATCATTTATTAAGCACCTGTTATAAGAATGTACTATGCTAAGTGCTACAAAAAAAAAAAACAGCAACAACCAAAAAAAAAAAAAAAAACCCTGCCCACAAGAAGCTCACAATTTTAGCATTTATATAGAAATATTATGTGCTGAGCTCAATATATTTCATAGATTATGGAACTAATTCTTTTGATGAATTGAGTAAATTGCTCATTTTAGGCTATATATCTAAAAAAAATAAAAGCTCTTTTGGACAGCTAAGGCCCATTTAGTAAATTACTTCTTATAGTGTGCCTAATGATTTTATGGTATTCTAAAATAATGAAGTACAAATGTCAAAAAGATATGAGTCTAATTTCTCCATACATAAACATCATAATAAAATGTAACCACCCAACACTGATGTGAAAATTGATTGGACAAAGCCTATGGAGCACGAGGTACAGAGATACTATATTATGGATCTCAGTACAACACTGAAAAATGTATTTTTTTTCCTTGGGAGAAGCTGGAGATTTAAAGTAATCTCATACTAAGATAAAAATTCCACAAGCACAGCACATTAGCATCAGGATGGTTTGATTTAGAATTCGTTGAGTATTAAGAAATTCCTGTCTTAAAATGTGACTTGGTGTATGAGCAATAGAACATTTCTCAGAGTTGGATGGGTACAGGAAATCAGTAGATTAGGCCACTTTGCTAGTATCTGACGCTCAAGATGTACATATATTTGCAAACTGATTTCAGCACAAAAAGCTCACCCTCTCACTGGTCTTGACATCCCTCGACATTTATGTATGTTAATAGGGTATATTCCAAAACTCAAATTTATAGTAGCTTTGTAATCTTTGTTACAATATACCCGAGAGGTACAGACTGAGGTCTTTTATACATCATTATTATTTAAAAACAAACAACAATAATTTAAAATACCTCCTATACTTTAGGCACTATGTTTTGTGTCTAAATATAAGACAGGACTAGACCTTGCATTTAGGGAATTTTATAGGGGAAGACAACATGTGAACATATAAAGTTATTTTAAAAATACAAGGTGTTTAGGGAAGGGCACACATCAATTATAAGATAAAGGAATTTCTCATTTAGGGAAGGAGAATTTGAGTTGAGCTTTGAAATAACCCAACAAATATACTTTTCCATCTTTTTTTTCTCTAATTCTTAACCATTAAAAAAGAAAAGTTACAGTACTGGTACTATTTAGGGCAATTCCAAAAGTTCGTGATAATATGTGATATTCTCTCTCTCCACCTCTTATACAAAGATAAGTAAAAATACACATGTGTATATATCATATATGTACACTTATATACACAGGCACACATATATTTCTAGATAAATGTCTTAATCTACATATATATGCATATATGAGATTTTGCTAACAACTTAGTAGCTATGTTATTATGTCATCTTGGACAGTAGAATTCAATCCAACACAACAAAAACATCAAGTGTCATCTATATGCAAGGAACTTCATATTCAGTTCTTTGAGATTGAGTTTCCTCATGTAGGGGCATAGATTTAGCAATGGAAGGAATCTTCAGGGTCATCTCTCCCACCCCATTCAGTTTCCATTTGAGGAGACTGAGGTCAAAAAAGGTTAACTGAGCTACCCCAAGTCTCACAGGAACTATGTGATAGAGCCAACAATGGAATGCACATCATCATCATTTTTCTGACTGAACCATATGGGTACAAAGGAGGAATAATAATAATAATCAATTTCACAGGGTTGTGAGAAGCATTAAAAATGCTAGGAAGTGAAAATTATTTTAAAAGCAAAGTTCTGATACATATATAATACATTATTAGCATATTGAATATAAATTTAATAAGACTTTGAGGCTTATATAAGTAGGCAATGAGACCTCACTATCAAACTCTTCCAAATAGGGCCAAATTTGCTGTGAGGATGATTTTGAAACTCAATGAAGGTAGTTTACTTACTTAAATATCCAAAAAATCCTATACTTATAAAGAGGACAACAGTGCAGTCCCCTAAGGACAACATTATAACAAGCCTCCAGTGTATTAACTCATGGGTAGTAAGAACACTAGTGATTTAAAATAATTGAAAGTCACAATTCCCTTGTGGAAACCCACAATCTCCAGTAATCCACGTTACCCTTGTAACAAAAGTCTCCTCTAAGGTCTCTTAGACTCCATGAGCAAGAAACAGCTTTTTGGAACTCTGCGGGCTGGATTACTCACGATTGACATAGTTTTCATATGTTAAAAGGAAAGATTTCATTGGACTGGACATGGATTGTGGAGGAAAGAGCCTTGGATTTTGAATCAGGGCACTCTGCCACTAAATAACCAAATACATTAATACTGTTTCTCAGTTTTTTAATCATCAATTGGAAATACATATACTCTCTCCTTTCAAAAGGATGATGAAAGTTGAAGCTTTGTATAAATTATATGAAGATAAGTTCAAAATGCTTTTCACACAAGTAAATACAGATCTAAACAATTGGAAAAATATTAATTACTCTTGAGTGGGCTGTAAGGGTCACAAAATAGTGCCAGATAGCAAATGGTAATGTTGAGACACAGGGATGTGTTTGAGGCTTGGAATTAGTTGGGTCACGTGGAAGTCAGAGCATATTGTGCTGTCCCTGGCCACGGGATGTTGCATTGCTCAGAACTTTCTTGCGTGGGATGCCTGACGTTCCGGAATGATGTCTCCACACCTTGGGGTCTTCATGCCCTTGTGATTACAATTCCCCTTTCACAATTTACCTCCCCTCTCTTAATCCCGCTCAGCTGGGCTGTGTCATGTGGGGGGGGGGGGGGAGGGGGGGAGGGGTCTAGATCTGGGGTAGATAAAAAGATCCAAGCCTTGGAGGGGAGCAGGGCCTTAGAGTCCTGCTGCAAGGTTTCCCGGGTGTAACTTTAATAAACCCTCTTAAAAACATCTATCCTCTGGCATTACTTTCGTTAAGGAGAAAACACCAGCGTTGTCTCCATTGAAAAGGCAAGTACCTTCTGCCCCTTAGGGCAGGGCTTCGGGACGTTGACAAACCTTAGGACAGGGCTGCCAAACCCTGACAGTAGGCCAAGCCAGTGCAAAAGATAATTGATAATTCTACCAAAATTAATTTACTTATTCAATGCCGTAACAAACTAGCAAATAATTATTTTATTAAGCTAGAAAAAAATAACAAAATTCAGAATTAATCAAAATTATCAATAGTTATATGAAAAAGGCTTTAAATCATTACTAATTTGAGAAATGCAAATTAAAACAACTCATGCCTATCAGATTAGCTAACATGACAGAAAAGCATAACAGGTAAATTTTAGAGGCGATGTGGAAAATAAGTATATTAATGTTCTGTTAATAGAGTTGTGAACTAATCTAACTTCTGGAGTACAGTTTGGAACTATGACCAAAGAGCTATAAGACTCTGCATAATCTTTGACCTAGCAATACCACTACTATGTATCCCAAAGAGATTTAAGAAATAAAAAAGACATATATGTATAAAAATGTTTATAGCAGTTCCTTTTGTGGTAGGGAAGAATTGGAAATTGAAAGGATGCTCATCAATTGAGGGATAGTTGGACATGTGGTGGTATTGATTGTATTTGAATACTATTGTGCTATAAGAAATGATAAAAGGAATGGTTTAAGAATAACCTGGGAAGAATTATATGAACTGATACAAAGCACAGTGAACAGAACCAGAAAAACATTACATACCAGGCAGGGGCGGGGAACCTGTGACCTCAAGGCTACATGTGGCCCTCTAGGTCCTCAAGTGTAGCCCTTTGACCAAATCCACACTTCAAAGAACAAGTTCCCTTAGTAAAAAGATGTTCTGTAAAACTGGGGCACAGCTGAAAGGTCACACCCAAGGACCAGGAAAGTCACCTATGGTCTTGAGGCTGAAGGTTCCTCACTCATGTTGTATACAGTAGTAACAATATTGTAAAGATGACAAGCCATGAGACTTAGCTACTCTGAGTAAGGCAATGATCCAAAATAATTCTGAAGGATTCATGATGAAAAAAATGCCATCTTCCTCCAGAGAGAGATCTGGCAAAGACTGAGTGCAACCTGAAGCATACTTTTTTGCTTCATTTTTCTTGCCTTTTTTTTTTTTTTTTTTTTGCAACATGGCTGATATGGAAATGTGTTTTGCATGACTTCACATGCATAATTGACATCATATTGTTTACCTCCTCAATGGCTGAGTGTCTAGAAAGGGAGAGATAATTGGGAATTCAAAATTATTAAAATGAATGTTAAAGTAAATAAAGTATAATTTGTAAACATTTAAAATGAACATTAAAAATAAAATATAATCAATTCATTTTCATTCTCTCTTTCTCTCTCTCTCTCTCTTTCTCTCTCCCTCCCCCCCTCTCCCTCCTTTCCTCCCTCCCTCTCTCCCCCTCCCTCCCTCTCCCTTTCTTTCCTTTTTTTTAATCTCCAGTGTGTAATTTATTCAAAATGGCCTCTTTCTACTATGGAGTCTAAGCTTCCATTTTGAGAAACAAGATTATATTATGATTTGAGTGACACTGTATTTTTTCAAAATGTTCTGATACATACTATTTCGTTTGATCCTCAAAGCAACCATTTAGGAAGTACCATTATCTTTATTTTACATGAGGAGAAATGAACAAAAATGTAAAATAGATTTCCTCAGGTAGCTAGTAGCAATTAGATATTGGCAGAGGTGAGAAGTCTCCTGACTTTTGGTCCAATACATTTTCTATCAGCCTACAGTGAATAGACAGAGAAAGTAAGAGAATGCCTTTTAGTTTGAAGGCATTTATCTTTATTTATAATTTTGAGGGTTTTTTTTTTTTGTAGTTTGATATACTTAAAGGCAAACTTTGTGTTATCATGTTTGTCCTGTCTACAGTGGAGGAGATGGGATCAGGTTCATATTGAGCAGAGAAACCAGATCAGTGTTTGAGAATACATATGAAAGGGAAGCATGTTTCCTCTGCATAAATATGAAGACCTTAGCTTTATTCAGTGTAAACCCCAATTGACGTGTGACCTGAGACACATATTAGAGGATTAGTAGAACAGAGATGGTCTGGAGAGCCCCAAATGCATCTCCAGGTAAGGATTTGTCTACTGATTGATAATTTATATAACCTCCTCCTATCTACCCAGTATACATGGCTATTAATGAATAATTACTTATACTTACGTGGCACTTTTTAACAAAGCAGATGGAAAGGTGTTCTTTTTTTTTTTTTAATAACCTTGTTTTCGAATTATCCTCCCTTCCTAGGTAAGGATACTAAAGATTTGGAGAATATCATTGTACTCAAACAATTAATTTTGCCAGTAGTCAAAAGTTAGTACTTAAATAAGGCAGTAATTGCACCCAAATCCAGCATGAAATCTGTGCTAAACTTCCTCTCATTCTGAAAGCTCTCTCTACACAATTTTAGTTTCCAAGTCATTTTCCAAAGAGTAATTCTTTCAGAAGTAGGACAGAAGGAAACTTCTTTCTTCCCTGTTAGTAAATAGTATGTATAAAATTAAGGTCCTGCACTAGGGATAATTGAACATGGGCAAAATTGCTTTGGTATGATTTCATCCCTTTCTTCAATTTCCTTTTCCCATTTTCTCCCTGCCTCCTTACCCTGCTCATACTCCATGCCCTGCATTCTTTACTTAAATGCCGTCTCTGAAGCAAACATCTCGTTTTCAAATAGACTCCATTAAATCCCAAAGATACTGACTGATAAAGCCTTAAGGTACTCACCTTGGGGGAATTTTAATTTTTATATTTGACTTTTAAAGATAGAAAGACCTTCAAACCTTAAAGGATTGAATCTCAAATGCTGGAACCTCATTTGAGTGACAGCATGTGATGCATTTCGGGGTTTGGCCTTTTCATGACACTAATCACACATCTTCAGTTTGCTGCACCTGTGTGTCATTTAATGATTAGGGATTCCATTATTCTCTGAATAGGAAGAGGAGAATTGTCCGAACTGGAGAGGGGATATGGAACTTTTTCATAGGAGAATACTTAACAAATATAATAGTCAAGCCCATTTTCTAAGAGAAATATGTTCTTTTTCATATATGATGCCAGTTCCTTTTGGAGAAGGAATTGGGAAGGGGGTCTATCTTCCTTGAATTCCATTTTTATGTACATGGCAGATATGTGTGTGTGTGTGTATCATATTATATATAATGTGAAAAATGACTAGTCAACATGATGTTGAATACAATTTATTTAGAAATACTTGAATGTTTAACTTTAAAAAGCTATAGGTTATTGCGTAAAATAACCTCTTTTTAGGTGGGATGTAAGACTTTTTAAAATTTATGAACACATTTTCATTTTAAATCTTTCCAAAACCGCAGACCTTTAGACTTTAGGAGGGAAGAGAACCAGTTACATTCAATGATTAGAAATTGCCTGATTTGTCCAAAACATTGTCCTAAGGACTGGGGACAAAAAAACACACATATTAATATGTACGCAAACATATAAACAATCATAATAAGACATACATGTGCTTTGCTCTGCATTCCCAGAAGTAGCATGTTTACTTGTATGAATGATTTATATGTTGACTAATTTTGCCAAACTGCCTTTTCCCACCTTTTTTTATTTTTTATTATAAGAGATTGCTCTCTGGGAGGGGGATGTAACAAGAAATGAAGATGTACAAAAATATATCTTTTTTTTTTTTTTTAAGGAAAGCTATCTTGCTAATCTTGTGGAGAATGGGTTGTGGAAGGAGGGTCTGGAAGCCCATGATCTTTTATTACAGTTGTATTTGGCTCTTTATAAGCATTTCAGCATCACTGCTGTCTCCACAGCCCTCCTCCCCACACCCAGTCACATAGATAACAACAGCTTTTGTGGACATTTGAAGGTTTTTGGCAGGATCTATGTCTGATCCTTAAATTCTGCATCTTGCCTCACACACTGTCAAAGTTCAGCCCATGTTAAATATTAAGAAGAAAGAAAAGTGATATTAAGTGCAAGAGTAGAAAGAATAGTGCTGCTTTTCTCCCATAACCTTTTAAAAACACATCTTCTGATGTGTGCTGCTTCAGGAAGCAAGCTTAATAGTGGCAGTAATGCCTTCTTGGACAAAAGTTGATGTGTAAGAGAAGGTTACAGTCTCAGAAGAATTGCTTACAACAATTCAGACACATTAACGGAAGGAAAATGCCCCGTTCACCCGCTGCAATGTTTCTGACCTTTGGGAAGAAACAGCATAGTAGAATATTTATATGTGTTTATGAGATTTGCTTTTTGGTTCTCATTCTTGACAAAATGGGCCACACACAAAAATCACACTGTCTATTAAGATGTCCCTTGGATAACAAGAGAAGTTACTCAATTCCAATGAATCAGTTGACCACAATATCATTTATATTAATATAAAATTAATATAACATGTAATCATATCTCATGTATCTTTCTTTCTTTTTCTTTTTTCTTTCTTTCTGTCTGTCTGTCTGTCTATCTATCTATAATGATGTTGTGGTCAACTGATTCATTGGAACCAAGTAACGTTTTTGTTTCCTGTGGATCATCTTAACACACATTATTAATATACATATTTTTGTTGTTCAGTTGTTTCAGTCATGTCTCTCTGTGACCCCATTTGGAGTTTCTTGGCAAAGATACTAGAGTGGTTTGCCATTTTCTTCTCTAGCTCTTTTTTTACAGATGAGGAACTGAGGCTAACAGGGTTAAGTGACTTGCCCAGTGTCACACAGTTAACAAGTATCTGAGACTAAATTTGAACTTAGGAAAATGAGTCTTCCTGGCTACAGGTCTGGCACTCTATCCACTGTGACACCCACCTACTTTTAATATACATGCACGCATACATACAAATAAACATGTATATAATACATATAATTATGTATATAATTATATATATATATACACACACACACATATATGTCTGCATGTGTATATCAACAATATATGTTAAGATGATCCACAGACAAGGTAAGTTATTTAGTTCCAATGAATCAGCCACAAAATCATACACATGCAATTTCACATGTATATAATTGTGTATTATGTATTTATAATTATATGTACATATACATATATAAATATATTTGTTGTGTAAACTGATTCATTGGAACTAAATAATTTCTCTTATCATGCATGGATTATTTTAACATACGTAATTAACATACATAATATACACGTACATCCATATATACATCCACATAAGTACATACATATTTTATTCATAATGACTACCAATTTTATCTTGAGAGCCTGACATAATCAGTTATTTAGGAGGTTGGGTCTTTCCACTGAATTAGTGGTCCCTGAATTAGGCTAACTAGGATAAACAGAGAGAAAAGCAACCATCAAATGCATAACAGAAAATCTTTATTATACTAGATTTGGTTGAGTAAAACAAATAAGATAATTGATTATCACTTTTAATATCTTTGCTTCAATTGGTCCCCAGAGAAAATACACAAATATACAATTTCACCAGAAAGTCATTGTAACATTGATGTTATATGCCAGCTATATACATTTAAGCAATGATCATCTTTGGACAACAGACCAAAATTAACACTGTTCTTTTCTTGTAGCAATTAAATAAGAAGAAGACTTAAGTAGCTTGCATATGTTGGTGATTTAGGAATTTTTAGTCAGCAATTTTTATCAATGCAGTTTCACATGGTCTAGTTATATAGTTCATCCTTGCTCATTAAAATAAGAACAAAAAAAGCAACCTCTATATTTAGAAACGACATTCTCTGTATATTTACAGTACCTAATGAAAAACAGCAAGTTATGATACAACAGAAACATCATTGTATCCTTCGCATTTTAAACTGTAAGACAGAAAGATCTTATCAAACCTAAATGGTCAGATGTGGGGCATAGGCTAATTAGGGGCAGGTAGATGGCTCCATGAGTAGAGCACTGGATTTGGAATCAGAAATACTTGAGTTAACCCCACTTTTTATACTAACTGCTCAATCCTGGGGAAGATAGTGCCTATTTTCCTCAGTTATTATAAGGATCCAAAGAGATAATAGATGAAAGAACTTTGGGAATCTTAAAACTCTATATTAATGCTACCTATATTCCTGATCTCTATCTTTTCTGATGGCCTAAATTCCACTGTTGTCCTCTCTCTTGACCTTGTAGGGCATTTAGTCTGTACCATACAGCTTCATATTTGTAATTTTTTGTGTTATTTAATGTATTTTTTTTTCAAATTATTACCTTCTTGAAGATAGGTCTATACCTTATTTCTACTCCTACAGAATCTAGCACAATGCTGAAATTAGCACCATAGACTCAAAGACTTGAAAGGTTTTCAGAAGGCATCTCCTTTGAAATGTTTAGGAATAGATATTCCATCCACAAAATCCTGATAAGGAATCTACCATCCTCTCCCTAATTCTCCCCAGCAACCTCCCAAGGAAATTCAATCCTTTTTGTGATAGCTGTAAAAATTGTGGTGGTTGTTCTTGTTGATGATGATGATGGTGGTGGTGTGGTAGCGGTGGTGATGGTGATGAAGATGATGATAGCTACCATTTATGTAACGCTTTAAGGTTTAAAAAGCATCTTACAAATATTTTCTCATTTTGTCCTCAATGTCCCTGTGTGGTAGTTGCTATTACTATCCCCACTTTTGCTCATGAAGATACTGAGGCAGGTGGCTGCTAGGTAGTGTAGTGAATAGAGCACTGGCCTTGGAATCAGGAGGACTTGAGTTCAAATCTAGCCTCAGACACTTAACACTTACTAGCCCTGTGACCTTAGGCAAATTACTTAATTCCAATTGCCCTTCCTTCCCCCCTGCAAAAAAAAAAAAAGAAACTGAGGCAGAAGCCACATGACTTATTTTAAGTAGTTTTGAACTCAAGTCTTCTTGATTCCAGGCCTAGAACTCTATCCACCATATTTTTACATATATTTTTTTTTGTATTGAGCTGCTTAATTCCTATCTGTAACCTCCACCCATTTCTTATAATTCTACCTTTTTTTGTACAAGAAAATTGATTCTATTTTTATTTCATGGTAATCCATTAGTATTTGTAGATGGTGATCATCCCCTTACCAAGAATTTTTTTTCCATATTAAATATTTTCACTTCCTTCAACTGATTATCTTTTGGTATAATATCAAGTTCCTTAACACTGCTCTTCTGGGTCTCACAGAATCACATAATTATAAAGTTGGAAGGCATCTCAGCATCCACCTATTAAAATTCAATCAATTAATGATCAATTAATAAATATTTATTAAGAATCTACTATCTGCCAGGCATTCTGCTAAGTGCTAGATTCATAGCCAAATTGAATCTCTATCATTACATATTAAGATTAGAATTCAGCTTGAGTTCAAATCTCACCTTTGACACTGTCTACAAGGCATTTAACCTCTCTGTCCAAAAAATGGCAATGATGATACCTCATAGCACCGTTAGGGGCCAAATGAGATAACATTCATGATGGACTTTGCAAATCTTAATGCAGCATGCAAATGTCGACTGTTATTATGTAGTGTTCTGAACACTCCTAACACTACATAATTCACAAGGTCCCACTGACAGGTTACCTTCAAAAACCAGTAGACACAGTTACCTTAGAATAGTTATTTGTTCCTTTCTACCTGAAGCTCACTTTACTTTTTCCCAAAGACTCAAAGCTTCAGTAGTAAGAGTGAGCACACACAGAGTTCGGTAGTAGACAAGTACATACATAGAAAACTCACATGGCCAAGTTCACCCATACCTCTGACACTGCAGAGTCCTGATGTCCTTTCATTTTTCATGGTGTTCATATATTGCTCATGGAAGATGCAACACACCTGCTGGACCAGTCATTGTTGGGCTCTTTGGGTCTTCTCTATGAACTTGGCTCTACAACTAGACTCTTTAGCTTTTCTTTATTTTGGGCATGATTCTTACTACAATGTGAGGTATTCAGCTACAAGATGATGGTGGGAGTTGGGAGAAAGAAATCCTTTCCTTATGATACACTTTTAAGTACTCCAAGGTAAAAGAGGAAAAGTGATTTTCTTTGAAGAACTAGGTTCTTTCTCCAAAACTTGATGTCTTCTCAATGGCAATTGATGACTCTATACTCAGAGATTTTGCTCTTCATGCACACCAGGAGTTAAACTGATCTTTCAGTCACTTAATGACTAGCTGCCCTGCAATTTCAGAGTATCATCCTTCAAAGGGGACTTATGTTAAGTTAAATGAGTCATCCCTCATTTTGAGATATTTATACTCTATGAGTATATTATTGTGGTTGTATCAAGTTTTGACTACCCTTTAAAATGCAGCCATTCAAAGTCTGAAACAGATAAACCATGTACATCAGAGTATCTCTGCTACATGTATTTTATGTGCTGTAGTTTCATCAAATGGATAGAGGAGGTGACTCAACTGATTAGGAGTCCCTTGACTAACACCAAGCTATGGTTTTAAGAAAACCTTTCTAATAATAACAGTTCTCTCAAACCCCTAAAAGATAATAAGCTTGCCTCAGGTAAATAGGATTTTCCTATCTCTGAAGTATTGTAAGTATAGACTTCATTATTACTTGCTAAGGATGTCAGAGAATATTTTGTTTAGTTATGATGGAAAATCTCTTCTCTCTAGGTTTTTCTTACTCCTTCTTCTCCTCCTACCTATCTCACCAATTCTTTTCCACACCACACCTGCTAAGGGTTGAGATCCCCAAAGTGTCTGTTGTGGGTTTTCTTTTCTTCTCCCTCAGCTCCCATGGTTTCAGTTTTCATGTCAATTCCCATGAATCTCAGATTTACTTGGCCAGACCTAATATCTTTCTTAATTTCTAGTCTCATATCTCCAAATGCCTTTTGTGTATCTCAAACTCAATGTCCTTTAAATATCTTAAACTAAACATGTCTCAAACCCAATTCATATTTCCCTTAGAATCTGTCCTCCTCCTTACTCCCCTGTTACTGTCAAGGATACCAGCACTATCCCAGTCAACCAGGATTGCAGCCTAGGTATCATCACAAACATCTCATCCTCTCTCTTCCCACTATCTATTCAGGGGTCAAATCCTGTCATTTCTACCTATAGAAGCTATATATAGGCACCTTCTTCTTTGATACTACCACTTACTTAGTGTAGGCTCTCATCAACTCACTCCTAAATTGTTTTAATAGCCTGATATTTGGTCTCTTTGCCCCAAGTCATTCTTCATTTCAGTTAATTTTCCATTCAGTTGTTAAATTGCTCTTCCTAAAATACAAATCTGATCATATCATCTCTTGTTCAATAAACTACACTGCATCCTCATTACATCCAGGTTCCAATATAAAATCCTCTTTTTTTTGCCTTCACATGCCTTCATGACCTGGTCCTTTTCTATCTTTCCAGTCTTCTTACACCTTATTCTCCTCTACATACTTTTAATCCAGTGAAGCTAGCTTCTTACCCCTTCCTCCCACCAAAACCATTATGTTTCCCAACTCTGAGAATATTTTCCAGTCATTCCCCATGCACGAAAGATATTTCTTCCACATCTCTGCCTCCTAGATTCCCTATATTCCTTCTGGTCTGAATCAAAGTCCCACCTTCTGCAAGTTTTACCAGTCCACCTTAATCTTAGTACCTTCCCTCTCAGACTACCCCCAATTCATCTTATAGCTATCTTTATGCAAATTTATTATTTACCAATTAGATTATGAGCTCCTTAAGAGCAGAGGCTATTTTTTCCCTTTCTTTGGATCCCCAGTGCTTAGTACAATGGCTAACAGTTTTCATATAGGAGGCATTTAATAAATGCTCTTTGAATGACCCAGTTATGACTTAGACAATATCACCTCTGAGATGCTTCCAACTCTGAGATTCTATTATTTTGTGTACCTGTAGTATGGGAATATTACATGAAGGAAAAGAAAAATTTTAGCACTCCAAATCAGTCAGCTGTGAAATAGCAAAATCTAATTTGATTCGCTTGAATCCCCATTATCTGAGAAAGATAAAAAGAAAAAAGAAAGAGGAAGAAGGAAGGAAGGAAGGAAAGAAAGAAGAAAAGTAGGAAGCAAAGAGAAAAGGAAGGAATAGAGAAGCATTTTTTTCCTTGAGAAAATAACTGTCACTTAGAAATATTTGACAATATAAAGACCTGAAGCTTATATTCAAAATTCAGTAAAAAAATGATCAAATGGAAAATTTAGTGACCACCTTTTATACACGACACTTGTACCAGACACTGATGATAGAAAGCAAAGTTAAGTCTCTGGACTCAATAAATTTACATTTCAAAATAAAATACAGATCATAAAGAGGGATGTATGCAGAAGTTTTCGTCTTTTAAAAAAGAAGTGATGGTCATTGGTAGGAAAAAAAAACAAATGATGGTCATTGATAAGTGTTGCAAACAACAGAATGTTTTCAAATGAGCAATGCCCCAGTTCCCAAGGGCCAGGGTTGCTTTGTTCCCCTTTTTACCTCGGGTTTTGATCCTGGCTATTTCTAAAATATTGCTGGGCTGCTTACAAGATTAAGCAAAACATAAATTAGGACAATTAGGGATAAAAACAGAATGGAGACAGTCTAAAAGGAGAAGAGGGAATAGGAACAACCAGGCACTTGAGAGGAGCTAATTACTACAATTGGACACTGAATCTGACTTTAAGTTTCTTGGCAGACAAAGCAGAAAGGGAAACCAGTTTACACTATACCCATTTTCTGATGAAAAGCTTTCTTCTGCAAAGGCAAACTTAATTTTGGGAAGGAAAATTATTTAATAAAACATCATAGATGAAAGGTGAAAATCTGGTTGAAATGGAATAGGCCTCAGCACGAGCAATTCCAAACAGCCCACCTACAGTGAAACATCACCCCACTTTTTGTGAGACAAGGAACAATAAGTTAAGACATTCACAAATAATAGGAGCAAGAGGGGAATAAATCAAGCAGATTTGAAAATGCAAAGGAAAGCTAGCATTTTGAATGTTACAAAGGGTGTAGTTGAACTAGTGATAGGGAATAGAACATTTCAGAAATTCAGGATTGTCTATTATCCTCATTCTCCTGCACAAGAAAAGTGATAAAAGGAACTTGATGAAATATACAGATCTATTTATAGTATATCCTTTTAAATGCTATGTTCATGCCATAGGACTAAGTGCAATCTATATACTTCTCTGGAAACTCTCTGAAATTGACTGACTAACACGAGATTCAACAGAACCAGAAGAGCAGAGAGGCTATTAATCAGGATATTCTACGGTAGAACACTTCTGAATGATAAATGAATTTCTGGTAAAGATGGATGGAAATAACCTGCCAATGTGAATGGCATTCATTGATTATGAAAAAGATAACTGACTTGAAAAAAAAAATTGCAGCATTGTAGGTTACAATGAATTCCAAATGACTATGTGCATTTTCTGAGAACCAAAATTTAAAGTCTGGAAGTTTTGAAATAAGAGAAGACGATCTCCTTAGGACTTTTGTGAACTCTCAGGAAACATGTTTTTAGAAGAGAATGGACAAGGAAAAGTCAACTAAATACCAGAGTTTAAGGATTGATTTTTCTCATGCAAAAAGCACATAATTTCTTACAGGAAATAATGGGGTAAGGACTTGAAGATATATTCTAAATAAATGTGAAAGAAAGACATGGACACAATCAAATTGATTTCAATCAAACAGAATAAATAGATATGAGAAAAGATGAGAGTACTTTTAATCTAAAAGAAAGGGTAGTATAATCTATGGTAACATTTGAGGTCAAATAGACATTGCTCAAGATAGGTGACAGTCTGCCTGGACTATACCATATGATTTTCCATTGTACTTATCTGTTTAAGGATTTGGTGTCTGGGAGAGAATAATAGAATTACAATTGCCTTTTTCCAAAAATGAATGGAAGCAACACAGTAACTATTGGTCAGAAATAGCATTGCTGAATAATGCATCCCTTCCTGTAGAAATAGTCAAGATTGTACTATAAAAAAAACAGTACTGGACCAAATGCTTACATACAGACAGACAAGAAAAAGATTATGTAGTAAATTCACATTTTCCCCCCTCTGCAATAAGGTTTTCTAAAACATTTTATTTTTTGGCTTAAGTTACATTTTATATACTTTTAGAGCAGAAACAAAAATTCTATTTAAATTTTCAACATACATATATATTGTTTTGGAAATGCATTTATTTATTGGCAAGGAAAATCAAATGTCTTCAGTACTCACAAGAATTTTGCTAATGCTTTGGTTTACTATCAAATAATTTAAAAAGAAAACATGGGTAAGTTTTATAAACTGGTTTGGATAGCAGGTTTCAGTAAATTGAATTTCTGCGTGATTCCTTCATATCCAGTTTCCCACAACCAATATCCTTATAAATATTCCATTTACATATGTGAATATATTTCTATGCATGTGCAAGCACACACATATGACTGCCAATGTTCTCATATTGGCAAATACTCTAAATGATAGTAGAGGGAATTTGCTAGCTATAATATTGCCTAAGTGTGTTCCAATATGTTCAAACCAGAAGGCTGAATTTTTTCCACCCATTGACATTGACTCTTGTGGAGAACACAAGAAAAAAAAGGTAAGTAAAGCTGTGTGCATAAAATATACTATAATCTATCCCTGCTCACCTCCCACCACCCCCAATACATGTACTTTTTTCTCTCCTTACTGTTTGCAAACCATGTGTAAAATAGTTGGAAATATTTGGTCTCCAAAAATATTGTCTTCTTTTGGGATAATTCTAGAAGTGGCTTTCAAAAATGTATTATAATTGTGAGTCTAGCTGTAACTATCCAGTAAGGCAGTTTTGACTTTAAAAAAAATGACTTGACCTGTCAAATATCTTGGGCTTTCTCTCCATGTAAAAATTGATTTAACTAATTTAACTGACTTGACCTGTCAAGTCAGTGTATCCATGAAGAAAAGTTCTTAGTCTATGGATGGCATCCTGCTGTTCCCAAAATGTTGTGGATCAGGATACCCCAGGGCATCTACAGCATGATATGAATCTTCATCTCAAGTTTCTTCTGCTGATTTAGAAACACAATTAACCCCTCTTATTAGTCCACAATTGACTCTGCTATAACTCTGCTGCCAGAGCCCATAGATCAGATCTAGACAAATTTAAAATCAGTTCAGACACTGTGACCTGTTTGGAAATGCTATATAAACTGGATCCAAGATCATAGACTTTATGTGGAAGGTTGCCCAGAGTTCCCTAGACATTCTCCCATGTGGAATGGAGTGGAAGCTGGTGTACTCAGCTGATTTGGTTCAGAAAGGCAGCACTGGACTGAATCTGATCTAATTACTTACATCATTATTTCTTCCTACATGTTTGTATCATATATGCTTTATGGTTACTAAGGAAACCAAGGCTTGAACCCCAACTAGTGTAAAAACGCTTGCACACACCCAGCACACCACAAAGCAAAAGAGATCTAAGGCAAACACCTAGGCACCCAACTGCTGGCTCCCAAACTCTTTTGATTTTTACCAGCATGCATTTGATCATAGATATAGACAGGTAGCATAATGGATCCATTGCTAGATTTGAAGTCAGGAAAATACTAGTTTTCATCCTGAGTCTGACATATCTTCTCTGACCCTATAGATAAGTCAGTCTCTCAGCTTATTTCCTTGCCCATAAAGTGAGAATAATTATAGGGCCTACCTCACAGGGTTGTCAAGGAGATCAAATTAGACAATATATGTAAAATGTACTGTAAACTTTAAAGCACTATGTAAATATCATTGTATTTCTTCCTTACTCCCTCCCTCTTTCCTTTCCTCCCGCCCCTCCTTCCTTCCCTCCTTCCTCCCCTCCTTCCTCCTCTCTTTCCTTCCTTCCTTCCTTCCTTCCTTCCTTCCTTCCTTCCTTCCTTCCTTCCTTCCTTCCTTCCTTCCTTCCTTCTTCCCTCTCTTTCTATCATCTAGATTTATGCAGCTGTCATCATTCTCATCATTATATTATTATTATTATACCAAAATAAGGAGCAATTTCTAACTCTCTTATTGATCATACCAAGGTTGGATGCCAGATTCTTCACCCATTGCCACTATATATTTCCATTTATGAATTATCTGCCTCTGTCTCTGTGCATTTAATAACCTTACAGATTTTTTTTAAGCAGGATAATTTGTTCTCTTACACTTGGTAACCATAAATTTAAAAACAAAAGAAAACAAATAAATGAACCAGATTTTAAAAGATTGTATGTAAAACCAAAAGCTGCAAATCATTTATAATTTGATAAAAATATGTGCATTAACTTTAATAAATAATATTATTGTATCCTTCTGATCTTTTGTATATTGTTTTTGGAATTTGTTGGGTTTTTAAAATTTTTCTTCACTCTATCTCATGTCTTTTAACAGTTCTCTGTACTTTTCACTTTTCTCATTTATTATGACACAATAATATTCCATTATGCTGATATGTTGATATTTTGTATAGTTGTGAGTCATTGAACACCACAGTACCTGAGGAATCACAAATGACTATTATAGATCTGGAAAGGGGGAAGTGAATGGTGAGCATGAGCAGGACACAACATATAACGAAAACAACAAAGAGTTTTAAAAAACTAAAGTAAATCACCTGTGGTGGGAAAAAAAAAAAAAGATAATACTGGAGCCATAAAATCTGAATTCAAATCCTACCTATGACTCCTACTACTGTTTGGCCCAGGGCAAGTCACCTATGCTTCCTGGGCCTCACTTTTCTCATCTAAAAACCAATAACCTAGAATAGATGACTCCTGAGGTTCTTTCCAGCCCTATATTTATTATCTAATGCCATCAGTGAAATATATGAATGAAAAAATGGAACATGAGGTATGTGGCAAGAGTAAGGGGAGACAGTCCATGTACTCTTCTGGAATTCTCATGATGGTGGGAGAAAGTGAGGAAGATCCTTAAAATGTTAGGTACTATACAAATGGTGAACTTACTTTTAAGGTATTAACAAGAGTCTCATAGGAAGATATACATTCTTCCCAAAGATATCATTGAAGGGAACATCTGAGTTAATGAGACATCATAGGTCCATTGGAGTATGTGAATATTTTGATACCAATAAACTCTTTATGAGGAAGGGATTTTTTTCATTCTTTGCATTGTTCCCAGCACAAAATATTGTAGGAGTAAACACTTTTTACCCTTTCACTGTCTTTCAGAACATTGAGACAAAAGCAGGAACAGAAGCATGAGAGTTCTTATAAATGTACAGCAGAATTTAGGGCTTCAAATATTTTCTTGTCCCATTCTAATCTATCAATCACGAATGTAATCATTTGTAATATCTGACAGCTTTCTTTTCTTCCTTTATGAAATATGCTGGAGAAAACAAGTGTAGAACTCTTTTTTTTAATTGAAAGAACAAAATTTCTAAGTTTTTTTGTAATCTTTGCCACGCAAAAAACTTCAAGCTGTTACTGAAGGCTGTCTAGAGAAGTTGTCTCTTTTAAAATGAGTGATTCTTAAAATAAATGATTCCAAATTGAGGCAATAGGAGTCAAAGAAATATTAGTACATTTAAAAATAGAAATACAGGGTTTTTTTTTTATAATATACTGTATTATCTTATATCAAATCCTCCCAGACTATTCAGTAATATAACAAGCCATGCCATTCTAATACTGTTCTAATACCATACAATAAAATATGATATAATACCATACCACACTATACCATTCTATTCCATACCACATCACATTTTACCACACTATATCATGTTATACCAAACCATATCATATTTTATTCAACTGTACTCTATATTGTAGTATACAAATTTCCTTGTAATTACGTTGTTGAAACATGCAAAAACACAAAATATTCTGATTCTATTCAGTAGGTACTTCAGTCTTAAACCAGACTTTGTATCTTTTATAGCCAGTTATATGTGTCTGCCCCAGGTCATGTCCTTAATGTTCATTGAAAGGGAAACCTGTTTTTCATTCTGTGATTGCTCAGCTATAATAAACTGCTAATGTTTTTAATTTGATACTTTGCATACTCATTAAACATATAGCTCAGCAGAAGGTTTGAATTCTTTCCCAGGAGCATTTTTCTCCAGAAGTCTGACTACTCCTGTGCCATTCTATAATTTTCAGGAATACTTATCCTCAGTGAAAGGAACCAAAACCTTTGAGACCTAATCCAAATCAAACCTATATACATATATATATATATATATATATATTTAAGTTGTATGGCATATGAGCATTTTTTCTCTAGTTTATTTCAAAATCATTTAAATGCGTCCTACATTCATAACACACTGGTAGGTGCTACAGATAGCTATACAGAGTATGATGTAATCCTTGTCTTTATGGAGCATCCCTCAATCAAAATCAATTATTAAGCATCTATATATTTAAGACACTATGCAAGGTGCCATGGATACTCAGATGAAAATGAAGCCCTACCTGTCTCCAAAGAGCTCACATAGAAAACTTAAAACTATAATCAGACAACTTCAGATGATGTATCTCACAATATACGAAAATAGTGAGTAATAAAATGAAGCATTAATCTTCATTCATTTGTTCCATTTGTTCAACATTTATTTAACCCTGATTGTTTTCAAGACAGCTTTCTGAATGCTGCCTGATATACCGAAATGAAAAAAAAAAGGTTTGTCTTCTACGGTCTTACAATTTCTTATGAGCTGGGGGTAAGACAAGATCATAAATAATAGTTCTAGTAGGAGGCAGTAAGGTCAATGTTAAACCATTAAACACATATGTAAAAGCATGCATACTAAAGTAAACCACTGCTATCTTTTATCAACAACCTATATTTAGCAATTATGTCTTTGATGGTATTATTTTTCATACTTTTGAGATAAAGTATTTGAAAATATGCTTAATAAAATTTCATATATTGATTTCCACTCATACAAGGCCAACTAAAGAAGTGCTATAAAAGAGGTAACAATGTAGAAATGGTGATTTGAAGCTATCATGTTTCTTTGAGAAAAATTATCTTCACTAAATTAGGGAAGTAAGAAGTGAGATTGTAAATATTTAAGGGTACAAAAAGCAGAAACAAAAGCTCAGACTAGTCTTCTCTTTCAAGAAGTTTCGAAGTACAGTATGGTAAAAAGAATGAAACCTCAAGGAAGTCAAGTAAAGTATTTTTGTAAGATATAGGTCAACTACACATTTTTTTCAGATAGAAAGAAGGCACTGGGGAAGGAGGTTGAATATCTGAGAGAAGGGAAGGGATAATTGATGGAGCAAGTTACTGAAGGGATTGAAAAGATGGGAACACAAGTGAAAAAGAAGACAATTATTCCTCTAAAACAAAAATAATGGAAGTCTATTGAAAGATATAAGAAGATTTTGAGGAAAAGAGAAGAGGAATTGAGACAAAAGTTCATATTTTTAAAATTAGATTTCTAGGAGGTATTTGTGAAGATGTAGGGAAGTGGATGTGCTAAAAGAAAGTTTTGAAGGGATATTTGGAACTACATAATAAATAGCACAAGGCTTCCTGAATAAGAATCATTATAACTTAAAAGAGATTTTTTTCTACCCATTTATATTAGAAAAACAAAATGGATGAACATAAACATGATATACATTGTGGCATGAATTTTGTTGGACAGCTCTTTTTTTAAAAATTTTATTATTTTATTTTAGTTTACATCATTCATTTCCATGAAATTTTGAGTTACAAATTTTCTCCCCATCTTTCCCCTACCCACCACCTCAAAACAGCCATCCCACTGTATCCCCCCTCCCCCAATCTATTCTCTCCTATGTCTTCCCCCCTCACTCCTCTGACTTTTCGGTAGGGCAGGATGGATCTCCCAACCACAGTGCCTGTGTATCTCAAGTTCCAGTTGGATGTAGTTAATAATAATAATAATAAT
>CM053591.1:123413980-123466003 GCA_028646515.1 Pseudochirops corinnae
GAGGTTGTATTCAAAGATATATTGTTATATCCTAACGATATACAAGGGAAGAGGACCTATTTGTAAAAAAAAAAAATATATATATATATATATATGTATAACAGCTCTTTTTGTCGTGGCTAAGAATTAGAAATTGGGAAGATACCCATCAGTTGGGGAATAGCTAAATAAGCTGTGGTATATGATTTTGATGGAATATTATTGTGCTATAAGATATGATAAGCGGGATGATTTTGGAAAAAACCTGGAAAGACAAATGAACTGATACAAAGTGAAGTGAGTAGAACCAGAAGAATGTTGTACACAGTAACAGCAACGTTGTACATTGAAAAACTATGAATGACTTAGCTATTCTCAGCAATACAATGATCTAAAACAATCCCAAAGGACTCATGATGAAGTATATTATCTGCCTCCAGAGAAAGAACTGATACTGTCTGAATCCAGATTAAAGCAGGATCTCTCTCTCTCTTTTTCTGTCTTTCTTTCATTAGAGTCTTCTCATACAAAATGATAAATAAGGAAATGTTTTACATGATTATATATGTATAAGCTATATCAGATTGCTTACTGTTTTGGGCAGGGATAGAATTTGGAACTTAAAACTTTAGAAAATGTTTAAATTATTTTAACATATAATTGGGGTTGGGGCAGCTAGGTGGTGCAGTGAATAGAGCACTGGCTCTGGAGTCAGGAGGACATGAGTTCAAATCCGACTTCAGATACTTGACACATTTACTAGCCATATGACTTTGGGCAAGTTACTTAACCCCAATTGCCCTCCAAAAGGAAAAACAAAAAACAAAACCAAATAAACCATATAATTGGGGAAATAGAATATTGCATAAAAACTAATAATTTGTTACAATAAATGAATAATTTAAAAATAAAGTCATTTCTAAATTAAAAAAAAAGATGTATTGTTATACTGTTGTGAATATCCCCCTGCCCCACCAACAGAAATAACGATGCATTTCTTTCACTTGGCAGAATCCTTGCTTTTCTCTACAGAAAATATTCACCAACTGGTGGTCAGTTTTCTCATAGAGCTTATTTAGGCTGAAAACAACAGAATCATAGAAATTCAATTATAAGAGATAATAGAGGTCATTTAATTCAATTTGGACCTGGACAAGAATCTTCTCTATTCCATAGCCCATGATGTTTTTTGAACCCAACCTTTCATTAAATATTTTTCCTCTTAATGCAGCCTAAGCTTGCATTAATTTTGAGGCATATTGACCCTACAGTCTTCATAAACAGAGGATTTTTTTAAAATATCTGCCTTACTATGTCTTCTCAAAGGTATGAAGTTGAAGAATCAAAGTGTAAAATTCATTTCTGAACACTGGGGCCATATTTTTACGTATTTGTATCCATATAAAAGATCCGCAATAGATAGATGATCTTAAACAGATAGACAGACAGTCAGATAGACGGAAAGATATAGCATCCCAGCTAAGTGTTTTTGCCTTTCTTTGTCTCCCAAGTTCTTATCAAAATGCTCAACATATAGTAAACTCTTAAATTCTTTTTTTTTGTTTGGCCTCTCTGGTAATATAACTGTCTGCTTTATCCATGAATGCATTGATAGAACAGAAAGAAATAACTAGATAAGAAATAACTTCTTGAGATTCCCACACAGCAAAACTATGCTTTGCATAGTCAGCACCCTGAAACCTTACTTAGGGCAATGTCACCCTCTAAATACATGACAATTCTATGTAAAGAAAATAGGTTCACATGTGTGATCTTGGGCAAATCATTTTCTAGGCCTCAGTTTTTTTAAGTATAAATTCTAAGCCTATGAGCCTATAAGGATTAAGATCAGTCTTAAATTCACTGGGAGTTAAGACCACTTTCTATTAGTTTTATTTTATTATTTTTAGGTTCACTAAATTTATTTTAATAATCATAAAATGTTCCTTTCAAAGGAGAATTATATTCTGCACACTTTTCTGAATGGATACCAGGGACACATGGACTATTGATACTCATTCTCCCTTTTCTTACTCCTGCCCCCTCCCCCCAAAAAATTCCAGTGACTACAAATCAGAGTGTTCACAACAGTTGCAGGAAGGGAAAAATATTATTATTATTTTTTTTTTACCCCCAACAATGAACAAAAATTAAATTCACTCTCTACAGCTGTTTCAAAATTTCAGTGCTAGTTTTGCGCACCCTTCTATCTGCCCCCAACCCTTTTTGTAAGGAACTAAAACATTACATCTGGTGAACAGCAAAGATTTCACTACATCTCAAATGCAGAACACCTACAAAGCAGGGAAATCTTGGCTTTTTAAACAGAAGCAGAGAAAAATAAAACAAGATCCAGGGCTCCTTCAGTTCTTCACTTTTCAGAATACTGCTTTATATTATAAAAAAGAAAAAAACAACCCTTGCGTTAGAGTCCTTCAACATCTGCACACTGTTTCATACTGTTTTTCAGTAAATACTATGCATTTTGCATCTATTCCTGTGTTGTAATGATAATAATTTGATCTTCAGATGCTTTCAAAAGCTCATCAGATTTTTTTCAGAATTTATTTATGTATTTTTAGTTTTCAACATTCATTTCCACAAGATTTTGAGTTCCAAGTTTTCTCCACATCTCTCCCCTACTCCCCACCCCTAGATGGCAAACATACTGATTACTCCTTTCCGCAGTCTGCCCTCTCATATCCCCCTCCCCATCCCTCACCTTACACCCTTAGCCTTTACTTTCTTGTAGGGCAAGATAGATTTCTATATCCCATTGCCTGTATCTTATTCCCTGGTTGCATGTAGCAACAGTTTTTAACATTTGTTTTTAAAACTTTGAGTTCCAGATTTTCTCCCTTCTTCCATCCTCACCCACCCCCACTGGGAAGACAAGCAATTCAATATAGGTTATACATGTATAGTTATGCAAAACATTTAAATAGTAGTCATATTGTGAAAGACTAACCATATTTCCCTCCATCCTATCCCACCCCCATTTGTTCTATATTCTCCTCTGACCCTGTCACCTCATCAATTTTGACTGATGCTCCAGATTCATGACATATTCGTTTGACTCACTGACCACTTTTGCCAAAAATAGATTCAACCTAATCTTTGAGAGTAGTTGGTTGTGTTGTCACAATGGGTCTGCCAAGATCACCATATGAGCCATGACCCCTTGCATAGGAATAATCATACCCAGAACCACCCTGTGGTACATAAGCCATTTGGCATTTGGAAGAACTCCACGTATCTATTGCAGAGTCCCAGGTTTTATTAGCACCAAAACCAACTATACTATTCTAATGGATCTTCCTCTTCTGTCATAAGCTATAACATCTCTTCCTATGGGTGGTGGTGGTGGTGGAGGAGAAGACAAAGATGATTAATTTTAATATTGATTATTAAATTAATTAGTTTTGTTAGTTTTAAATGTCTTTATTCAATATCTTTATTAGTTTTAAATGTCCCTATTACTGATGTGTTCAATACTCTCTATGCTGGAAAAGTGGGGAATTATTCATAATGAGGTTAATTTTTCTCTGTAGTTCTGCTGTCTTTCCCTAATTATAGGATTAGAGCCTTTGGACCCAAAGGATCATGTTGTTTATACAAGTCTGATGTGAAGAAAAGAATTAGACTGATATTTTATTTGTAATAGTACCAAAAAATTTCACAAGTGAGGAAAAAAAAAACAACTTTTGGTGATTCCATGGATATGAGGAGATTTTTTTTTTCTTTTCACCTTGACCAGAATGATCAAGCCTACTTTTGGAATTTATTTGTTATTGTTGTTGGGTTTTTTTTTTTATTTTGGTTCACATCAAAGCAGCCAAACAAAAAGAGGTGAAATAATGAATTTATAGGTAGCATTCCCAAATACTGACAATTTTTTTTTCCTTTTGCTTTTTGGAGGGGGGAGGGCAGGGCATTTGGGGTTAAGTGACTTGCCCAAGGTCTCATGGCTAGTAAGTGTTAAGTGCCTGAGGCTAGATTTGAACTCAGGTGCTCCTGACTCCAGGGCCAGTGCTCTACTCAATGCACCACTTAGTCCCCCTTAGACACAGTTCTTTTTCAAGGAAATCAGCATCTTTGTAAAAGCAGTACTTCCTTCTTAAAAAAAAAAAAAGATAAGTTATCTTTAGGCTCATAAACTCATAGAATATTAATATTTCAGCTTACTGAGCCCAGCATCTCATTTTACAGGCAAAGAAACTTAGACTTAGGAGGTGAAATGATTTACAAAGGTCTCAAATTTGAGAAGTTTCAGAACCAGGTCTTATTCCTTGATCTCCTGCATTTGCTAAAGAGATTATAATATACTAAGTATTGTGCTTTCTCTGTTATATTTCTCACCATTACTGAGTGTTCCTAGCTCACAAAAAAACCACTCAATCACATATCTTCCATACCCCCCTAAAATGTATATATGTCCCAGAAAATATTTATTATTGTGGCTGCTTTTTATATGGGTTCAATGAAGATGATTTTGACAAAGAGGTAACTGCATTGGGACAAAATCCAAACTTAAAGGGTAAAATAACTGGCTCTTATAAATGAAAAAGAAAAAAAAATAGTCCTTATTGCTTCATGTGGACTTATAGGCATGAAAAAAGACAAAATATACATTCAACTGTTTTTGAATGACAGAAAAGGGAGAAGTAAACATGAAGTAGATAATGAACCGATGCATGTGGTTTCATCATATATTTAGATATTTTATTTATAATCTATTGATTTAAATTCACAGTTAAAATACAAAACACATCAAATATTTATTTACATATATCCATATATTTATGGAATGTAATGAAAATCATTTTGCAATCTGTAGGGCAATGTTCTCTAAAGTGACTTCAGCTAAGTAGTATGCAGAAAAGCACGTAGGTCAAAACTTTGAAAAATAATCAACCTTACTTTTTTTCATATTTACTTGATGGGGAGGAAGAAGGCATGAGTAATAGGTGTAATGATGATACCAAAAGGAAGCAAACATGCTTTATCTACTAGATTTTTAGGTTATATCCTTCACACTGAATGGTGCTTTCCCTAATTAAACACGGAAACTGGGGCCACAATGGCTTCCTTCACTTTCGTAATAACCAGTGATACATACTTGTGACTAGATAGTGACTGTGGATAGACAGACAGACAGACAGATATTTATTGCTACTGATATTCATTGTTTGATAAGAGCATGATCTGTTTTATTCTCTTATATGAACCAAGAAGTGCTTGTTCCTCAGATCCTGTGCCCTCCTGCTAGATACAATGTGAGAAGTCAAGTTTTTTAGTAAAACTTTTGGTTTTGGAAAAATATCCAGGATCACAGATAATCACAAACAATTACTAATTCCCCAACTACATTTCCAAATGCCTTGATTGAATAAATTGACTTCTGAAGGTTAATGTAAGGTATTTATATTTACAAGCTAATTTAATATTACTGGTGCTTTAAATGCTCCAGTTAAACTTTTGAGTTCTTGATCTTTCTCTGTTGAATCTACCTCTGTTTGCAGGAAACAAAGCCATGTTTGTCCTCATGAATACTTAAACTCACTTTCTTTACATAGAGGTATAAGAATTTTTGTTAGAGGTCATCTAGTCTTCATTAACCTTCACCCAAGAACGGATATTTTTCTATACCATTGGCAACAGTGATTTATCCAACTTCTACTTAAAGACCTCCACTGATGAGATATACACTATCTTCCCCTTCCATCACACTCCCTAGTAGTCACAGTTTTGGAAAACTGGAGCTATCCTACAATATTAATTTTGCCCCATTGGGCAGATGGAAGACAAGAAAATAATAGTCATAGAGTTTTTAAGGCAGCTAATTCTTCTCTGTAACAGGCCAAATGCTTTCCTTCCTTCAATCATTGACTGTGTAACATAATATCTTGGACCCTCATGATTGTGGTTTGTTGTCTCTCTGGACGTACTCCAACACAATAATGTTCTTAAAATGTGGTGCCCACAAGTAAATACGATACTATAGAAGTGATCTGATCAGGGCATAGTACTGAAGGATTGCCAGTTTTCTTGCTTTGGACCTTATAAACTAGTCATTTATAAGGTATGCATAAGCCTTTCCTATCTCTTGATTGTCTTCAGTATAATACAAGCTAGGATGATTGACTTAGGGATAGGACTAGGCATATGATTATGTACTGGCATATGAGAATGTATTTGTGCATGCTATATTTATACATACACACAAATATACATATATACATAAAACATGCATATAGATATATGTATGTGTGAATGTGTGTAATAGCAGGGCAGCTAGCTAGGTGGCACAGTGGCCTGGAGTCAGGAAGACTCATCTTATTAGATATTTAATAGGTATGTGATTCTGGATAAGTCACTTAACCCTGTTTGCCTCAGTTTCCTCATCTTTAAAGTGAACTGGAGAAGGAAATGACAAACCTCTCCATTACCTTTGCCAAGAAAATCCCAAATGGGCTCATGGAGAGTGTGACATGACTAAAATCACTCCAGAACAGCAACAAAATCTAACAGCATGTTAAACATTTGATCAGGTTATGTTAATTCAGCAAACTGTCATTATGCATCCACTGTGAGCAAGGCACTTTCCTGGGTTCTTTCCAATATAGAAAGATAAAAGAAAACAAATCTCTGTCCTTGGGGAGCTTACATCCTATCAGACTGCAAAAAATAGATAAATTCTTTGATGTGCCTAGATTTTCTTTCTGATTTTTGGGAAAATAAGTATCTCTTATGGTATATTCAAATGTGAGTTCATATGTATGTATGTGTGTATGAATGTATGCATGTATATTTATAACCCAGTGGAGAGCTTCATGAAGAAAAGGAACTATGTTGTAGAACTTTCTTGCTTAGAGTATGTAAAAGCTTGCTGACACATCATATAAGTCATGATAAAACACATAATTCAGGATTCATTTTTGCAATAATGCTGCTTTACTGTGCTTGGGATTTTATATTCAATATTGCGTTAACATACTCTGATATCTTACCACGAGTAACTGACGGCACTTCCTCCCTTGATACATATGCCAATTATTTCTAACAGCATAAAGATTTCAGCTTTATATAGGTATAGAAATTATTACATCAAAATGTTTCAGGAAACACTGACAAAACTATTATTATCACAAGGCACAATTCTTTACTAATGAAGTAAATCTAAAAAATTGATAAGAAAACATTTCACTTACTAGTAGGTCATATTAAGTACTGTACATGGAATCTATTAAATATAAAAAGTAACATTAAAATAACATTAAGGATATAGGTTGAAATAACATAGCTAGAAGATTCTGATCTGGCAGTAAAATCAATCATTTATGGCCATTCCTAAGCAAGAAAGGGACTCCCTTTGAAATCTTTGAGGAAGTTTTTGCTTTAAAGATTTATAGAATCAAGATCTGAATCAAATATCTTTAGTAAACAGAATCTATGATTAGTGGGAACATTTTATATATTTGGCCACAGAGACTCTAGGAAGACCATCTTTCAATATCAATCCAGCAGTCTTAAAGCTTTACTTGTCTCCATTTTTATTGTTGTTTTGCTATTAGTGAAAAGAATCCATTAAGTTGACTTTCAATCTATATCAACTTTCTATTTATCCAACACACAATGGAAAGAATGATCTTTCACTAGTGCAATTTTGAATTCAAGTATGGATTTTGAAGCCATCTACCATCTTCTGTCCCAGGCGGGGCAGGGAGAGAGAGGTTGGCAACATCCATTTTTGGCAGACAGACATGTCAAAGGACTATAATTGTAGCATTAGGTGGATGTTATGGGAGGTAGGCAGAGCCATGAGTCAGGGAAGTATAATCAAAATCCAGGTACTTAGACATTTGACATGAGAGAGATCTAGGAACAAGTAATGGAAAGCCAATATTTTAATGGATGGTGTTATTTTCAATTAACTAGGAAAGAGGCCAGGTATCATCTGGAAAGCAAGAGAGAGATAGATACGCACACATATGAGAGAGGGAGAGGGAGAGAGAAAGTAGGAGAGAAAGAGAGAGGGAGAGACTGGGATACAATCACTATGGCTAAGTTTTTTTACACAGTTATGTATTTTTTTTTTTCAAAATCTCTGCTGCTTTGGAGTAGGGGTGAAGAAAGTAGATAGTGGAATTTAACTAGACATGAAGGTTCTTAAGGTGGATAGTGGCAGAAAATATTAGGGATGAAAAATTTTAGAATGCTAATGAGAGCATAATTGAAATAGTTGATTACAGGATTCAGACCAAGTAGAAAAATAAGTGAAGCAGGAAACAGTGGATGGATTGATTAAGGAGAGAGGAGTTGAGGTATTGGAGATCTCAGTGAAAGCAGGGAACAAATTCTATAGGAGGAAGCAAGTAGGAGAAGAGATAGGTGACTTTGGTGAAAGTAGCATTTTTAAAATTTATTTTTAAATAACATTTTTTTGGAGATTATTTTCTTTTTTATCTCTTTCACTTCTCACTGACTCTTTCTTCTCCCCCACCCACAATCAAACCTTCCCTTATAACAAATGAGTATATTATACATACTATAATAAGCATAGAATAGTATAACCAATCAACTCTATGGCCATACTTCTAGGGTCAACTACCTGAACTGAAAGGTGATAGAAATTCTTAACAATCAATCTTTTGAAGTCATGATCATCACTGCATTGACAAAAATTCAGAAGTCTTTCAATTTCTTTATCCATTACATTATTGTGATTATCATATAAATTATTTTCTTATTTCTCATTTTGGACATAGTAAACACTTGATAAATTCTTGTTGATTGTTGATTATTTTGCTCTGTATTAGCACATGCAAGCTTCCCAAATTTCTCCAAATTCTTCACATTTGTCATTTCAGAGAAGAACTTCCAATTTTGATAACATGGAAAAGGAACAGGAACATAGTAGGATTAAATGCCAGATATGAAGGTAGTAGAAAAGGATTTGAATATTTACTATTAACTCCATTAGCTATATGACTGTGGTCAAGTACTTAATGTTTCCAGTTTCAGTTTCTTCATCTTTAAAATGGGATGAGAGTAGTAGCTTTACTATATACCTCAGAGTATGTGATTTTTTTAAAACTTTCAGGTGCTTGTAGAAACATATGGTTATCTCCCTTTCAAGTGATGATGCACACTAAAGTGTCATTTTTTTTGGGAGTAGCTAAAGTGCAGTAGAATCATCACTGAAGCTAATGAAGCAAGTATATGGTAACATAGATAACTTTGAATAGGCTGTAGAGATATTGTATGGGATATTATGTATATAGATGATGTAATGGAAGACAGAGAAGAGACCCAGACAAGCAGGAATATCCTGGAGACCACTATAATCTTAAATGGCTGTTAAATTTTCAAGTGAGTATTTGCTTCTCAGAAATTGGTAATTGCTAAAATCATGGTTTGAATTATCATTGTATTGATGGTCTAGGCTTAAGAAAATATTAATAATGTAGATTAAACTTTAAATAAATGGACAGACTAGAAAACAAAGTTCTTAAACATTCACCAGCAGGAATCAAAGGAGTGCTAGGGCTTAATCAAGTGGTCAAGAGGAGATTGATACATAGTAGAAAAAATATTCAGATAGGGTGTCATCCAAGAAAGAGATGTTCTCTGGGAAGAAGATATTGTGACTAGTGCCATAAGATAGAGTATTTGGTGGTATGGAAGATTTCCCATATTGGGTAAATGATAAATCAGAATAGACTGAAATGCAAGTGCTACCAAAGACCTCAAAGGAAAAGAAAAGGCAGTAGAAATAGAACCTCAGGAAACAACTTTTTGCTAATGCATTATAAGCTATTCCAGTAGCCCTTGGATGAAAACCTGTTTGGTTGTTACTATTTTTCCCAGTTATTCATCTGCTAGATTAGTACCAAAGAAGAGTACTGGGAAATGATATTACACAGAGTAGTATATATACACTATGAGGAGGCACAACAGAAGACATCATTCTTATCCTCAAAGAACTTACATTTTAAAAGAAAAACAATACATACATACTTATGTAAAGAAACATATACATATATAGTTATTAATGACAATTTAGAATAATAGCTACAGCATAAAAATAGAAGAAAGGCAGCAGTTCCATCACATTGACATTTTTATAGTATTCTCTAGAACACACACACACACACACACACACACACACACACACTCCACCATATATCAATTGTAAATAGCTGGTTCATGTTATCCCTTCCTTTAGAATGTATGCTCCTTGAGAACAAGGGCTTTACTTTTGCCTTTCTTTTCATCTCCATTGTTTAGCATAGAGCTTAACAGTCACTCAGTCAGTCAGTCAGTCCACAAGCATTTATTAAGCAGTTCCTATGTGCTAGGCAGTATGCTACATAATAAAGATACAAAGAAAGGCAGAAAAAAAAATCAAGTTGCAAACTGGCATATGGTTTGAAGAATTGAACTATGTCAGTATTGATATTCCTTATTTTGAATATCAATATTGATAATTCTCATACACAAAGGCAGAAAACAAGAAAAAGACATTTTAGCAAAAACTTAGAAATTCTCTTTTGAGAGGCAAACAAAAGACTTGGTACAATTGTTTGGCTTGGGTTTTTCCCATGTTTCCGCAGGAAATAAAGTACATTAACCAGTTGTTTTTTGTTTCATCTTAGAGTGCTCATGATAAACATCAATTTATTTTTTTAAAGAAAGAAAAGAAAAGGGGAAGAAAAAAACATAGCAAAGAGACCAATGTGAAGATCATTACATCAGCCATGGCTGTGTTTGAAGAGGTGTTTCAATCTTCCAAACTTGACAAGATGTACCAAATCAAGGAAACATATCATTTAATACTAATGGACTTCAATGTGAATGTGATCCAAGGGAACGATGGTAAATTATACATTAGGAAATTTGACTAAGGTTTGTGAGCTACCTAGAAACTTGTGCCAACATATTATGGGAATTTGTTTTTTTCCAAAAAAAGAATCAGAATGAACTGGGCCTACCTATCACCAAATGGCACAAAAACAAAAGATAAAGTTAGTTAAATATTAATAGACAGAGGTGATTGTTTACTTAAATAAGATTCATATCCCAAGTAGTTAAATGTGTGATGTTTGATGATCAAATGGTTAGATCTAAGTTTGAAATCAACATTAAATAGTAATATAGGCTAAAGACAATAAAAAGACACTAAGAACAATTGTAAAACTTTCAAACTAATATATACAAATCAATCTGAATAATGGGAAATGTGAAAAAGACAAAGTGACTTTGATCATTAAGGAGGGGGAGGAGAACTGAAACTTTTTCACAGGGTGCTGAAATTTAGAGGGTAGCAGTAGCACTATATCGGGGCTTGCTTTTTCTCCCTACCCAACAGGTTCACCCCATGCCTCATACAAGTACTTCCTCTCCCCAGGGGCCATAATCAGGACTCTTAGCCCACTCTCAGTAATAAATTCTCAACATATAAATGGATCAAATGATGTTTTATGTCATCCTGGAGCGTTTGTTTTTCGTTCGATTTCCATACTCCTTTTTTGGACTCTCCCAACTCTCCTATCCCCATCTTGTTCTACACACATGCACACACATACAGACATACATACACACGCACACACACACACACACACACACACAAAATTCCATGGTTGTATTATCATTTCTTATAGAAACTGAATTATTGTAAAGGAAATAACTCAAAGAGAAGACCCAATGAGCTCAAAAACTGCCTTAAGTTAAAAAAGAATCCCACTTTTATCTCCTTACCTAGTAGAAAAACATGAAAGTCGAGAGCAATCATATTTTAGAATACAAACTTATCTGTAAAAACACTACAGAGTAGGATGTGGGGCATTATGAGAAATGTTGCCTTATACAACACTATAAAGCACTATAAGTGAAAGCAAATCTGAAGAAAACTTAAGAGTATGATTCAAATGATCTACCACATCTGAAGAACATTTATAGCTATAACTGATAGAACAGTAGGGAAAAAATGGAACATAGATATGACAATTTCTATAACAATATATTTTTATTATCTGTGACAGAGGAACCACAACATTTGATCTCAAATTTCAATATTCAAAGAGACGTAAGAGGAAGTAGACATGACCCAGAAGAAGATAAGTTTGGGATCAATGACTGAACCACAACAAATTCCAATGAAAAATAGTTTTGATAGGGTCAACACAATCTTGAAAGTTAATTTTAAAGAATGTTTGAGGGAGAAAAAGAATGAGAAAAATTGGGGAAAAAATGGATAATAATACCTCAAAATGATCAAGATAACTTAACAACTATGAACCAATATGTCTACTTTCTCATCTTTATAAAATTAATATTGGTTTAATCCATATTCAAGATGGGGATGGAGGAGAGGTAAGAAGGAGAAGCTAACAGGGGTATGAATATTGGAGGAATAAAGCATACTCCCGAATACCACCAGAACATTCCTAATAAAAATATGAGAATGTAGCTACAGGCTTACTTGAATGATTCTCTATAGCATAACACCTTTTTTATAGTACACAGTGGACTGAGAAATGAAGATGATATAAGATCCAACTGTGTTTATTATTGTTTGATTCTTTTAAAAATGACTAAGAAGAGCAAAACACAGTTTTGAAGAGTCTCCTCTAAAAAGAGTATCTCATTTATATGTAAATATCATACAAGATTTTATGAAAAATGCTACCATGGAGATAATTCTGTTCAATGACCCTCTGATTAATAACAAGGGAAACACAAAACAAGATGTATCTATCATCAAAGGTATTCATCATTGTTATAGAAGAGATCTTGTGCAATGACAAAATGAATGAAAGATTCCACCCAAGGGGTGAGTTCTCCTAGATTTACTTGTTTGAAAGAACAGTACACTGATTATATCAAGCCCCAAAATATCATAAGATATCTTCAATGGGATTCATGATTACCCAAAAGAATTTGCCCTAACAATCCATGCCAGAGAAATTTGATGAATCAAAATAAATATTGTTCAGATTATGACAGACACTTGGATGGCTAATCCATTCAATTACCCCATCAGTGTATGTGTTTGGAAGACTTCCTTCAGTCAAGCCTAAAACTGAACAGGTAGAAAGGAGTACAGTCTATTGCATTTGTGAAATTCCTCAATGATCATAACCTACTGGTTATGATGGTCTTCAAAGACCATCTTTTCACCTTAAATATTCTCCCAATGCTACTTTATGGTTCAAGGAATTTAAAAAGTTGGCAATAAGTGACAGGATAGTGTATTGATTCCTGGCAGGTAAAAATGTGTTAAATAATAGTTCCACCATAACTTACATTCAGAAGGTCTATAAAGAATACCTGAACAGCTTATGTACTTCATTACTTTACTCAGAATGTAAAAAAAGAAAAGAAAAGAAAAAGATCTAGAAGAAAGCTTAGAGTGAGGAAGGGAACTAGAACATTAATGTAAGGTTACAGACAAACATCATTCTAGTAAGAAGGTATCCACACCAAGACATCAAATACTTCTACATTGTTAAACTGACAGAAGCACTAAGGTTTTATTAAAGCTTAAATTGCACTAAAACTTTTGGGCCGCTCCACAGTTCAATCTGTTTTCAGTACTAAAAACTGTTTTATCTCTAAAATTTAGGCATTATTCAATGGTAAAACTGGCAAGCTATTCCACAGAGGACCAAATGTATCATCATTTTACAAATGGATACTAGAACTTTTCTGAGCTGTATGTTATAGCCACCTACCAATAAAAATATTGTATTTTTTAAAATTAAGAGTTGTCTCCTTATAGTTTCTTATATAAAAATTCCCTGAAATGCAGATGTCCAGATCATTTGCATAGAGTAAAAATAAAGAAATATAAGCCTACATTACTTAGTTGAATAATCCATGCTATTCAATACATGTTCCTCAGAATGAGCTATGTTGCCAAATGTTACTTTTATTACATTTACGTCCACAATTGAACAACAAAATCAAATAAACACTTTGGATGACATTTGTTGTGCTGAGCAGTAGTGAAAATGATGTTCTATGCCCATCTCTTTTTAGAAAATTCAAGGGAAATTTTACAAGGAACTCCTTGACCAAGTATGTTTATTCAAGACCATCTTTTAGGGACCACACTGTATAATTCATTAAAAAAAAAATGACACAAAAAAAAGCCTTTTAAGTAGACTGTTGTATTTTTCAAAGAAATAGGTAAATACACTATTGTACCAGTCGTCTGATTCATTTGGCTGTAAGCACATTAGTAAACGTGGAGTGAAGTAGAAGATACAATTCCAGGGACATTTAGATGTCTTAGTTTTAATAGACTCGTTCCTCATCCTTTCTTTTTGCCCTGTGGCCCTAATATTAGTCAAACCTGCTTATGCTTGGGATTGGTATCTATGAGGAGGGAAGGAGGATGACAAACAAGCTCAATAAGCCTCTAAATGCTCAATATTAGAAGTAGAAGAGGACCATAATTGCTAACTAAGTTCAGAGGTTTGGGGTGCACAGTTGATGCATGTTAGCTTCTGAAGATCTAATACCATCAAAGGTGTAATTATGCAATTTATAAACAGGAGAGGGTTGAATTCCTCTGCAAGTTCATTTAGCTGCAAATGAAACTTATAATACACTTGCATACTTGGTACAAAAGCATTTTACGTGTAATTAGTATCATTAAATTTGAAGTGTTATCAAACCTTCTGTGACAGCTCTGAGGGAGTTCAGAGATACCAATTCAGTATAAATACAAATAGCCTCTGAGCACATAAATCCTGGCCTCTGGGAAGTAGTAATGGCAGCAAAAGCTGAGACTTTGTGATTTTTAGGAAGGAAAAAAAAAATCAAAGGTGAAGTATTAAGCTGCATCATTATTTGTTTTACTAATTAGGGCCTGGTAAAAGGTTTCCTTTTTGTTTTTTTAAAATAAAATTACATAATGAGTCTGAACACAGCATTTAAGTAATGGACACTTTTTTTCATATAGCTAGATATAACCAGGAGAGATCTCTTATTAGAGTGATAGGGCCACTGGAGTGAACTGACATCAGGAACAGTGATAGGTAAGGATAACTCCACTGCCAGTATCATGAGGAAATAATATGTATTTTAATAGTTCTGTTCCCTCACTAAAATACCTGGCTGTTGTCTGTATTTCAGTTCCTTCATCAGAAATGCAATTGATAAAGGTTGATCTAAAATGTTATTTCCTGGTTGGGAATTTATGTCTATTAATAGCACATATAGCCTTCATGTACTGGCTGACACATTGGCTTGGGTGGTTAAGAAAATAAATATTTTCTCCTCCGTATAAGGCTACAATAGAAGAGAGAGAGCTTGTGATATGGGTGAAAGGACATGTTGACTTTGGTATATTTTGTGTTCTGCTATTCAAGGGGTTTAGAGCCAGAAGAACTGGTCTATGATCCTGCTTCTGATATGACTTTGGGCGAGTCACTTGAACTCTTTGCATATCTGTTTGCTTATCTGTAAAATGAAGATAATAATGCTCGCACTCTCTAGCAGGGTATGTGTCTAATAGTCTTTGTCCATAACTCCTCTCTAATGCCCTTCCTGCACATTTCAGGTATAGTCCATATAAGCACTGAGGACATTTTACTCTTACTCAACTCCCACTGTTCTCTAGAACTTTATCGTCACTCTTTTAAGGTCCTGGAGGGACCCCGATTCTCTAATGCCATTTGAAGGTGATCCCAGTGGTGTACTTTCCTCCAAGATGGTCAGTTGAGAATTAATTTTGCCTACCAGTCTTAAGTGTTTTTTGGAAAGGGGTATTTACTAAGTTGATACAAGAACCATTGGTGCAAAATATCCTTCTGTGACATGGTCTCTCACCAATATATAGAGAATGTAGAGGAAAGGGAGCTCAGGCATAGAAAATACATGTAATAAAGGATTATCTCAAAACTTCTTAATTGCTCGATATCCTATAGGCAGCTAGAATGGTACACTGTACAATGGTATAATGGTACGCTGGATAGAGTGAAATGGATCAGAAACATCTGACTTCAAATCTTGCTTTATACACTTGCTGTGTGACCCTGGACAAGACACTTAACCACTCTATGTCTCAGTTTCCTGATCTGTGAAATGGGAAGAATAATAGGACCTACATATCTATGCATATATACACACACATGCATATATATATATATATATATATATATATATATATATATATACACACACATATATACGTGTATGTATGGGTTTATATATATATATGTATATGTATATAACTTTGCAAACCATAACACTTGTTATAAATGCTATGTTTATTGTTATCATCATCTCATTCATGTGGGTCTTAAGATATTTTTGCTAAGCACAGTGAATCTACATGTCAACTCCTGGCTCCCAATGTAGACACTGTCACCAACTGCTCCGAGAGATGCTGTTTGTGACAGTGAAGGGAAGAAAGGAAGTCCAACATCCTTCAGATCCTTCAAACATGAACAGTTTTCTCATCAAAAGAGGGGTAGAAGGAGAATTAGACAAAGATGACAATGCAGCCACTTTTTAGAGAGTTCATTTAAAACTCCACACTCACTCCATTCATTCCCATTTCTTGAACAGCCTCCCATTCCAGCTAGTTTGATGCTTTCAAGCAGGAATTAGAGGGCGATATGAAATCTTACTGTCAATTATAACAGGACTCTTGTCAGGCATCATTTCACTTCATCAAATGACTTTCAAAGACTTTTCACATTTAATATAATGTGTTGATTGATGGGTTGATAGTTTATATATTCATCAAATTAAGGAATGATGCTAAGATGAGTCAGGATACTTTCAACCCCATCCTTATGTAGGCAAATCATAATTGTTTGTTTAAGTTGAAATAAAGCTAAGGGACGTCTTCAGAAGTACTCAGAGCATATTTCCATTTACCATTTCATCTGGCGAAGGACTTCCTGCTCCAAAATGTCTTTTTCATGGGCATGCCATAATGCCTAAACACTAGCATTTGAAATTAATTCCTTGGTTTCTTACTTTAAAAAAAAGAATATTAAAAAAAATACATTTATGCCTTTTTAAAATGCTTCTGTTCCTAAAAGTGTTAATACCTGAAACCACTAACAACTAAAGTCTTAAAAATGAGGAATAACTGATCATTTCTATTCTGAAAGTAAGGTTTTTGAATCAATTATTTAAACAATCAAACCAACAAGCAGTTATTAAACACTATATTCCAGATATTTTGCTAAATGTAAGCTCTAAGAGCTTACATATGAATCAGGGATACAATGTGTATGTGAATAGTTACCTGTGAGATACATAGATAATAAATGCAAGGTAACCTTAGAAGGAAAGGTGCTAGCACTTAGGGGTATTGGGAAAGCCCTCTTATGGAAGGAAGGTAGTATTTGAGTTGAGTTAAACAGAAAAACAGGGATTCAACAATGATATTTACAATGCCAGAGGAGATTGTATAGGAGAATGAGTAGGAGGTATCAGAATTAAACTATATCCACTACACAATTTTGCCTAGGCCACTAGAAAAAATTCCAGGGAATTGAAAAATCAATTCTATATTCAAACACCACAAAATAGTAGTCTGGTAACTAAAAGAAAAATTGAGCTAAATTTCTATGATCATAGATTAGTCTTTTTTGTACTAGGTACATTGGTATAATTGGTGATGTTGAGCAACAGAGTTCCTAAATGTGATATTATCTTCTGTTAAAATTTGTTGATTGAACTGGTAGGAGAGAACATTTTGCAAAAAGCTAGTTGTATCTCATTAATATACATGGTTGATTTAATTTTGGACATATATTTAAGTAATGATTGCTATATTTGTTTCTCACTTGATTCATATAAATAAGAATCACTGTTACCACTGATCCCATAAGGTCATTTCAATAACTCACAACTAAACTTTTGGAACTCATTGAGTATAACAAAACAAAATGAGAAAAAAAAAATCTACTAGATAGATGAGTATAAGAATCTGAACAGACAATTAAAATTTGATAAAGTCACTAAAGGAGATAAGGAGTATAAATACCATGAGAACATACATTGTGAAGTAGAGAATACATGTATTCTGTCATCCCCATGCATCACTAATCTGGTGAATTTCTGGTATATATATGTATATATATATATATATATGAGTATATTTGTATGTGTGAGAATGGTTAAATATATAAAATACAGGGATGTATAAAACAATTATGCTAATATACATACTTAACATGCATTAACCTATTTAGATTAATTAGAAATTCTCTAGTAAAAAGAACACCTTATGGTGTGTGATAATTCATTAATTTTGCACTAATATGAAACTGAAAGCATGTAATCTTTGGGTTTTCTTTTAACAGTACTATTTTAGATAAAAAGACAATTTAAGGAAACACTCTAAGGGATGTTTCAAAATATTCAGAGCTTATCAAATGTATTCAAAGGATTAAGTAAACTATGAAATTTTCCTAATTTATGGGGAAATTTTTTCAACTATACTACAGAAGGTATCCTAGGGGAATTGATATCCTTGGAGTTGAGTCATAATTATCATTTTCAGTCATTAATAATAACCAACATTTATGGAGCACTTTCAAACTCACAAAATTGCTTTAAATTCATCATCTCACTTGATCATCAAAACAACCTTGTGAAGTAACTGCTACAGATATAATTATGCCCATTTAACAGAACAGGAAACTGAAGTCAACAAATGATAAATGACTTGCCCAGGATCTCAAAGATAGCCATTAATCATTTATTACTATATGCTAAATACTGTGGTAAGTGCTGGTGATTTAAAGCCAAAAATGGAATGACCTTGCCCTTCAAAGAGTTTAGATGTTATGAAGAAGGAGGGGAAGGGCAATATGTAAACAAAAAGGTACATACAAATATAGATATAGAGAGATAGAGATAGAGATAGATAGACATAGATATATTGTAGTGGTTATGGGATTTGAAGATCTTCCATGCCCCTTGAACTTGCGGATGTTAAAGGAAGGTGTGGGGCAAGAGGAAGGTGGAGCCAAGCTCTAGCCAGTGCAGTGACTGGAAGCAGTAGCAGCACTGGCGGTGGCATGAACTCCTTTTTTTGAGCCAGCCAGAATTTCTGCTAAGGACTCTTGCTGAGGACTGCCAGGGACAGGAACTGCAGGGGTCCAGAGCTGCTGGGAGTGAGCTGTATGGATGCTGAGAAGTTGCTATGAGTGAGGAGAGGAGGACCTTTGCCTGAGGTATCCTATTCTCTTTTGAAGGCTTGAGAATGTGAGTGTTTACTGCATTAAATACATGTGACAATGCTATAGCTATTGTAATGGCTTTGACTTTCTGGTTTGGGGACTCAGTTTTCTGGTATTTGAATAAATGTTCTGGCTTTGTCCCCATGTAGAGGTCCTGTTATATTTTGTGATTAATAACCATATCAGCGTATTTATAGTTACCATAGAAATTGTGAATACTGCATTGTATATATATGTATATACATACACACATACATATAGATATTTATTAGATACAGAATAAGTTTTGGATGGAATGGCTCTATCAATTTGATTGATCAGGATATGCTTTCAGTAGGAAATAGAATTTCAGGTGAAGTTTGAAGGAAGGAATGGATTCTAGGAGGTAATGATAGAGAGAGGTAGAATTTAACATAGGGAGACAGTGTTTGGAAAGAATGCATTGTATGACCAACAGCAATTAGTAATGTCTGAGGTATGTTTCAGACACAAATCTTTCTGATTCCAAGTCAATTCCAGTGTTCTCTCTACTAGCCATATTGTCTTCTTTCCACTTAAAAAGAAATTAAAAACCAACCAAAAAAACCTAATTGAATGCCTAATTTGTTTAAGAAAAGGAGAAATTTGTTGGGAAAAGATTTGTAGGGGTGAAAATATATGTGCAATCTGATAAGAGTTTGACCTTTATTTAGGAGACAATAAGAAATTATTGAAGTCTGTCCTTTGGGGATACATGATTGTGTTTTCCTTCATTTTCAAAGAAGACCATGGCATGAGGGAAATGATGACATGACTTGCGGTTGACTTTGATTTGAGTGAGGGAGGGCTTTGCAAAGTCACCAGCCTCATTTTCTCCTCCAGAGCCATCTGAATTCAGTGACCTGATATTCATAAGGATGATTGGAGATGACTCAGGATGCAATGGGAGACCCTGGCCCTTTTAGGCTAAGGCCTTTTCAGGTACTCATTTAGAGTGAAGTAATGCCCATTCAGTGAATAGGCCTCTTTAAGAAGTGAGTGAAGGGATGACAACCTTTAATTAGAAAAAAGAAAAAAAAAAATCAAGCCAGGATGGGAAGACCCCCAGGGTTGCTGTTCCAAAGAGAAACAGTTACCAATGACATTCACTATAAGCCAGGAGAGCCCAAAATATAGCCATTTAGTGGAGCTTGGGCAGGAACCTATTGTGGTACAATCTATGAGCTTCAGAGTGAACTGGGTTTAAGGTTTTGTGAAAGAAAGAATGAAAGGGGGGGGGAGGAAGGAAGGAAGGAACAAAGAAAAAGAAAGAAGGAAAGAAAGAGGGAAGGAAGGAAGGAAAGAAGGAAGGAAGGAAGGAAGGAAGGAAGGAAGGAAGGAAGGAAGGAAAGAAAAGAAAGTAGAAGGAAGGAAGGAAGGAATCTAGCCAGTGAAACCCACGTTAATGGGAGCTTCTGGCCATCAAACTTTTCCCTTCCTTTGGAGAGGAAAGGGAGAGGGAAAGAGAGAGGGAGAGGATGAACTGAGCTACCCAAGTAGCTGGGTCCCCTTTCAGGCAGTTCAGTCTACACACAGGTTGTTTTGTCCTTCATTTTTGAAGAGGACCATGACATCAGGGAATACATGAAGAGGTGACTTGAAAGACCATGAAAACAAAACAGAACAGAACATTGGGAACAGTAACTTTGAAGTGGTATATAGGGTGGATTGGACTAGGGAGAGACTAGAAGGATCCCTCCTTGGAATCATTCAGTCAGAAGATATTACAAAAGTCCAAGTGTTAAGTTTCTGAGGTAGGCTGGTAACAGTGGAAATATAGAGAAGGCTCTCCACTATTTTGCAAAGGTAAAAAAAAATGTGATGTTATAATTGATTGGATATGGCCAGTGAGGGAGAAGGAGATGGTGGAACCAGCCATTACTCTGAATATTCAAGCTTGACAGACAAGGAAGGCTATAATGCCTTTTACAGAAGAAAAAAATGAAATAATAAACAGGAAAATGAGGGTAAACTTGAGTGGGGAGATGGGACTCAGAGTAGCAGACTCAGAAATAGGAGAGTCATGTATGTTCATGTCTGTGTAAAGAGAGAAAGAGAGAAAGGGAGGAAGAAAGAGAAGGAGGGAGAGAGAGAAGGAGAGAGAGAGAAAACAAATTTGGTTTGTAATGTTGAGCTTGAAATGTTGATAGAAGATCCATGTAGAGATGTCTAGTCAATAATTGGAAACTGAAACCTGGAAGTTGGGGTTACAAACGTGAATCTGGGATTCGCTTGTGTGGCAATATGAGATCATTGGTTACATCTGAGAAGAATTTAAGGTTAGGAAAAGTTGTCAGCTCTGTCATCATCTATCTCTCCCCTCCCTTCATTTACTTCTGGCAGTCCAGACCCTATCCTGGTTAGCCAAAGGGAAAAAACCCTTTCCTCCTTCCCTTAACTCCAGGATACCCATAACCCATGATGTGACCTGATGGGAAAAGCAACACAACTACTCACACACACATACACTCACATACACACACACACACATTCACACACACGAGGTGGAATTCAATAAATATAATACTTCTGTTGAAAAAGAGAACCAAGTGCCCTTGCAATCTGCTTCATTACTGCATCCTAATGTCCCCTGTATCTTACTTCTGCTCTACAACCACAACTACCAGGCACCCAGTCACTTCAGTCTGACCTGCCAGTGCATCACATACACTGTCTGTCAGTTTCAGCAACAACTTCTTTCCCTTATCTGTTTCATCTATAATCTTGAGGATAACACTTTCACCCATCTTGCACTGTTAAGCCAGTATTATCTACACCCTTAACATATTTGAAAGGTCAAGAAAAAAAGACACAAGGATCTGGGAATGTCTATGCTGTGCATTGTAGTCATTCAAGTATCTAAATATGAAGAAGCAACCAGAGGTATTAAGGAAGAATTCTAGGCCTGAAGTCTGATAGAAGCCAAGATACCTCAACCAGCAGAGATGCTGCTGAACATGAATTAGATGGAACCAATTTTCCTCTCCACCCCCCTTCCCAGAGTACAGAGGAGAGTATCTCAAGATTTTGTAGAAAAATATTTGCTTATTTATTCTCAGTATACCTTTGAAGTAAATAACCCTTTTAAAAAGCCACTTGATGTTAAGTGGTTGATGGAATTGGGGCCAATAAGAATGGGGAAGATAAAAAGCTTGTGAGGGCTCCAGTAGATGGTAGTAGACAAAAAAAAAAATACCGCTTAGCCTACCTTGGAACCTTGAGCAATTGATATTGCCTGTTTGGCCATAACAGAGTGGGGCCAGAATAGAAATTTTATGCTTCTAATTATCTACATTTCACAGAACAGAGAGTCCTCTGCTTTTATGAGAACTAAACAAATGACAAGTAACCCCCCCCCAAAAAAAAATAAAATAAAACTGTGTAGCAAATCTTTTGAAATAGATCATTAGGCTGGGACTGAATATATTCCCAATGCCCTTCTGAAACTTCATATAATACAATTTTAATTTATGTTTATTATGATAAACTCAAAGGAAGGGTGCAAATTGTAAATACTATGAAAGCATGCTTTGCAAAGTGTGGTACGATGCAGCACTAAAGATACTGGAATGACTTCTGAATCATCAAGAACATTAAATTATATTCTGTAAGTCTTTGTGTTAATGAATATTTAACAGTATGTAACAGCAATCAATTTAGCAGATACTTAGCACTTAGTAACTTAGGGCTGAGTACAGAAGTTGTGAGCTCTTCTCCTGTCCTGATGTGGCAGAAAGGGGTTGGCTAAGACAGGAGGCCAGTGTATATATAAGAAGAGTTCTAGAAACAGAGAGACAGAATTGGGAATCTTCCTCCTGATGGCTCCTGTTGGAGGAAGCAGGATTGTCCCAGCGTCTGGGAGCTGGGCTGCTGAACTGAAGAACTGAGTTAGAGTTTTCTTGAGAGAGGGAGAGGGAGAGGGAGAGTTAGTTTCTCTCCCAGCATCTGGAAGTTGACTGAGAATTGAGTTGGAGTTTTCCTGAGACCAGAATCTGATAAAGGAGGTCTGGAAGGCTGAGAGGGCTTGCCTGGAAGGCCTCCTGGAAGGCCAAGATTTCTCCTGGGTCCTAGGGCCAGATGAACTGCTGGAGGACTGAAGAAGCATGACCGGGATAAGCCTTTGTTGGTTCGTGGCTTGGCTGATCTTTGAGTTTCTGGCAACAGAAGTGGTGAAGGGTCTGAGATGTGCTGGACCCTGTGAACTTTGGTGTGTGACAGATACTGCCTGGAAGACTGGACAAGGACCTGGGAACTGTCTACCTCTGAATCCAGGTGACTGTTAGGTGAATTCAGGTAGGATCTGGGACCATGGAAGGGGATCTAGGGACTCTGAGAGACAACCCCGAGTCAAGATGAAGAAAAGGCCTCTACTTGGGTATTGAATGAGTTTACTAGATGCCAAGGGGTGGACGGTTTGTGTAATTATCTAATGATTGTATCTTAGTGATTAATGACATTTAGTAATTGTGAATCTACATGAGTGATTGATTAAGTTAATGATTGCCCCATGAGTAGAAGATTGATTATTGTATTGTGAATTGACTGAATGATTAAGTAAAGAGGGTTTTCCCCTTAGGGAAACCAGATGATTATTCTTTTGTTCTTTGTTCTAAACATTGTGGCCACTGTAGTGAAAACTGTGTGGCCATTCTAATATTATGCTGTTGTGAACATTATATTGTGATTTTCTGTGATAAGATGTAATGTTGTGAATATTATATTGTGATATATTGTGAATGTTTGCCTTGATTTGTTATGGAATAAATGGAGTGTTCACTATACTGTGTAATCCAAACCTTAAAAGCTGTTCACAGTAGCATTCCTTTGGGAATCTGCTTGTGCATGGGATTACACTGTATTATAATGTTTTAAAAACTGGCAAATTCTAAATATATGGCAATCCTTTTTCTATTAACCAAAATACTCTACTAACAAGCATTCCAGAATAAAGACAGTTTGACTACATATTGCCATAACATATACATGGGAAATATTTTAATAGAAGTTCCAGAAATTCTTTCTAAAATGGGAATAAATTGAGAATAGTGGCCAGAATACAAAATTTGGGATTAGGAGATTTGAGTTTGAATCCTTGTTCTGTTACTTTCTACCTATCTGTACCTGATTCAAAATTTTAACTTCATTGTGTGATGTACATGAATATATAGGATGTTTGAAATATTTTAGTGAAGTTTTAATCTTCAAGAACATTTTATGAAAACTTTAAATTTCATCAAAACTCTCTAAGATGGAAATATATTGTGTCTAGTGGCAAGAGCACTGGATTTGAAATTGGGACATCTAAGTTTGAATTCTTGCTCTATTACTTTCTGCTTTTGAACTTGGTTGAGTCAACAATTTAACCTCACTCACTGGGTTTCATTATTTTTCTGTGATATTAAAGACATAGGATATTCCAAAAGTCTTAGTGTATTTTTAAGCTTGAAGCTTAGACATACTTTATTTCACTCTTATAAATAATTTTAGAGCTTAAAACTGCACAAAGACTTTTGGAACACCCTGTATAATGGAATGACCATATCTAGAAATAAGTATTCCCAAAGTAAAAGTCTTTGCTTAGACCATTAGACATCATTACATGCTGAACATTTCTTTGGCCTGAGATGGGGGTAGAAGCACAACTCAGTGGCTTTCTTCTCTGTCCTAGTATTTATTTCTCCCTCTCCATCTGGCAACAAGAGGAAATAAACAAAAGGAACAACATCTGTTGCTCCTGCTGCTCTGAAATCAGGTGACATAGTTCAGTTTAATTATTTAACTCCCCCCACCAACAAAAAAAAAATAGTACGTTGCACTACCTTTCCAGGTATAATCCTGACCTTTTTCTGACACTTCTATTTAGCTGAACTGACATTTGTAAAGGAAACAGGTGAATCATGGGTATTTCAATCAATTCAAAAGGCAAAATGCCCATCCTGGTTAATGTTGTTCCTTTTTCCTCCCCTTTTTAAGTACACACAACATATGGTTTTGAAAATCAGAACTTCTCCATTAGGTTCTATATTTAAAACAAAAGTAATAAGCTTCCAATATTAAAAGCAAGGGATTGCCTGGAGATTTGGTTTAAATGATAGGATTTTGAGGCTTTAGTGCTGGTAGGGGGAGGGGAAGGCATTTCTCCTTGATAAGGAGATGGGATGTAACAAAGATTACAAAACGATTTTGAGTTTAGGGAATGCATTGGTTTTTATGCAGGTCTTGATATGCTTGAGCACACAAGTATGTCCCATAAATCTGCCTAAGTTCTCCTGAACTCAAGGGTAATGCATATCCTTCTCAATTCCTGTACTGATCAGCAAAACACACACATGCACGCAAAACCCTTAAACCTCAGTCCCAATACAGAAAAAAAGGGTAATGCCTGACACATCAATCTGAAGGAGAGAAATGAGAATCAGAACAATTTATTCCTGCCCTGATGTGCATTTGTAAAATCTCCTCTGGCTATTAAAAATCTGTCTCAAATTTTGGTGAGCAACATTTTAGCCATAAATGTATAGGCATTTGGCAGCACTGTGTGTGTGTTTGTATGTGTGTGAGTGTGTGTGTGTATGTGTGTGTGTTTGTGAGTGTGTGTGTGTGTGTGATGAATTGGGAAAGAGGAGAGTAAGCAAGGTGCTATATTAAGGAGGCTGTAGCTCTGCATTAATATTCAAATGAAAAACAGCAATTTTGTCCAGATCTTTAGAACAGGAAATTAGGTTGAATACCCATAAGACTCTGGCAATGAAACAGCACTTAGAATGTATAGTTCTAAAGCTAATCTGCTAATTATCAGCTTCTCTCACAGAATAATCTAGTCGGCAAACAGTGCCAAAAATGAATCTACATCCTAACCCAAGATTCCAAGAACTTTGAATTCAAACGCATGTTTTGATAGCTAATGAACATAAAGTTTACCAAGTTAGAGGTTAAAACACACTAGTGTTACAACTACCCATCATTAGTAAATAGGCAAACAGTTTTTTTTTAAACCAACATTCTGTTACTCGCTACCATTTCTTTTATAGCAAGGAACAGTTGTGTTTTGCTTTAAACAACAGTTGTGAAATATCTTGTGCTGATATTCAGTAAAAATGGAAATATCAACAATATTTATGTAGGATTTTCCAGCCATAAGTCAGACCAAGGTACATTCTGTGCTAGAGTCTACCCATTAAGTCCAAGTGTGCTAGAGTGATTAGTATGACATTTTACTTGACATTGTCAAATAACAATGACAATAACACCTTTTAAAAAGTAAAAGAGAATAGAATGTTCATCTTTCTTGTCAATACAGAACAAGTGATCATTATAATACCAAAGCTGTCTAATATCCCCAAATCTAGCACATTGAAGAGTAAGCATTTACCACAAAGTCATTAAAGTCATTTTGTGAGTGATTTTTTTATGTGTGTGTCTAGGTAATTTTGCAATATTTTATTTTAATTTCTCAACTCTTTTGTCCTTCAAAGTGAAAGTTACTTGATCATATAAAACACACACAGATAACAAAGAGACATATTTAAAAAAAAAATAGAATCTGCTTTGCATAATAAAAGAGAACATTGAATCTGAAGTTAAGGGACCTGGATTTGAGTGGACATTCTGCTGTTTACCACTTGTGTGAACTTAAGGAAGTCACTTAATATTCCTGGATCTCAGCTTCTTCATCCATAAAAACAAGAAGTCCCTTTTAGTCTCAAAATATTATCAATATGGAAAATCTAATTACCCCCAAGCTAAATATGGGGAGTCAGATAATTCTATGTTAACTTAAATAATAAGCTCAATTCATTCATACACTGTGCTTGCAATTTGTATGGTCAGCTTTGCCAAAACACTAATCTAGTGCCTTACAGTGAAATGGAAGGTGATCCTGAATTCTTAAATGCTAATCCAAAAAAGATCAAGTTCGGGTACACGCTACCAATCTTTTATTAAAAAGACTGAACATTCATCCAGGAAATCCTAGGATAAAAATGAGATAGAAAAAGACAGACTTTCATAAAGGATTTCATAGGTAATTTTCTATAGCAGTACATCTCTTTATGGTCACTCAACTGACTGGGTGGTATACAAAGTGTTAGACACTGATTTTTGTTGTTTATTGATTTCAAGAGAATATTTGTCTATACAAAGGGAAATTGAAGGGTGACAATTTCTTTTAAACCTATCCAACAAGGAAATATCCTTTTGTAAAAAATTGTCAAATGGACTTGCAGTGCAAGTCATGGGTGCCTAACACTGAAGAAAATACAAATAGTGAAGGTTTAAGAACACAACAACATAGAAGAGATCTCTACAGAACCCTTCATGGTATCCTGGAACTTATTAAGTGTCAAGTTTTATTCTAGGCACTAGGGATATAAAGACACATATGAAAAAAAATCAAGATTTACTGTGCAAAAATAATGTAATCAGATAAGTCTATGCATGATATTTTCTAAAGAACACTAACAATTAAGGGAAAAAGAGAAAGTTCCCCATAGGAAAGGACATATGTGCTGAGTCTTGAAGGAAGCTAGGGATTCTAAGAAATTAATTTCAGGAAGGAGTGCATTACAAGTATGGTGAACATCATGTACATAGGAACAGAAGGCAATAAAGAACACTGAATCTAAAAAACAGCAAGAAAGTAAGTTTGGCTGGATCGTAGAAAACAGGAAGGAAAGTGAGGTGTCACACATGTATCCAAATCTCATGGTCCATAACAGAACTGCCTGTAGATATTATTTTGTTTAATGATTCACTGCATTTTGATATCAAGAGCATGTCTCCATCTATACATACACACATATCCTGCATAAAGTACAAAAAAAAAAAAAAGGATTTCTTTCCTATTGCTGATGAGGTTCTCCAGATGTTCCTATTTGCATATAATATTATATATACCAACCCCTAGAATATTTCTAAGCCTCCTTGGAAAATTATACAATAATGCCAATGGTAATGACCTAATTATCCACCTTGGGAAGAAAAAACTGGAAGAGAAATGTATATTGCCTTCATTATGATGACCAGCAACTAGGTGGGTAGGCCAGTCTAATTATTTAATGAATACATCTTTGAAAACCACTGAAAGTGGATATTGAACCAGAGCTAGCAATGAATAGAAGAAGAGATGATCCTATTTGGGAAACTGCACAGTGTTTTCCTTGATCCAACTCAATTCATTGAAAGTAAAGGAACTAAGAAAGGTAACATCTCTGATATCAATATTTTCCTACTAAAGCTACCTCTATGAATTTTGGAAAATCTTGATCTTAGGTAAGCAAAAGTTATAAGTAACAAAAAGGAAAATGATTTTTTTTTTAAAATTGGAGAACCTTTTTTTAAAAAAAAATTAGGTTGCAGTTACCAATAACAGGTATTCAAAATACAAACACACACACTATAGATGACAGATAGTGTGTGTATGTGTATATATGTACACATACATGTGTGTATGTATACGTAAACACATATACATGCATCTATCTATCTATCTATCTATCTATCTATCTCATATCTAACTAGCTAGCTATTCACATGACCAGAAAAGGGATTAGGTTTTTCTCATCATGAAAACAAGTGGCAGAATTGCTGTATGTTATGTCTCTGACCAACTCCAGTCAAATATTAAAAGAGTGACGCCTCTGATATTTCATATAAATCTTCTCTTGGAAATATCCTGAACATCATGGATATAAATTCCAGAGAGTGAGGGATAGAGAGTCTATGATATGCATGATTGGATAACAAGAATATTATTGAAATCCTAGATCCAGTAAGACATCAACTTTAAATGGCTGCCAAATGAATACTCATTGGAAAGCATCATGTGCTTTCCAGGTTGGATAAATTAAGTAGTCCCATATTTTAGGTAAGGAAGATGTGAGTAGGCTTGAAGTTGTAAATGTTGTCATTTTCTTCTATTCTTCTTTACCCTACCACAATTAAAGAGCAATATGAGAATTTGTTGAGGTTCAAATGGAGTTATTTGCATAATAATACAAATGTATTTATGTATGTATATATATATTATATATATATATATATATATCTCCTATGGTATGAGAGAAAGGTAGAGAATTAAAAGTATTTACTTTCAAGAGGCATGAGTTAAGGAGTAAATTAAAAGGTGTCTTCAAGTGTGTGAAGAATTCTTACTGCTTTTGAGTCAAATTCTATGATTTCAAAGGTAGAATGAAGCCCCTCCCTCCTGATATATAAATTGGTAACTGTCTATAATTTATTGGCCTAAAGAGGCACCCCTTAAAGGAGAGGTTAAGTGAATTCTCATCTTTACACAGCATGAACCAGAGGCAGGACTCTGAAAGCAGGTCATCTTGGCTCCAAAGGAAGTGCTATACACATTCAACATGCTAGTTCTCATATGTAACATTCTTAAGCAGAGAAATGACAATTTTCTGAGATTGAAAACAAATGAATATATTTAAGCGATAGCTTAGGAATCTTAGTAAACTATAAAGATCAATTTGTTAAATGTGACTGTTTAAACTGAATTTAATCATTTGCATGGAATACTGTACTTTGATCATGACTACAAAAAATTTCTTATTCTATGATTATGCATCTATTATTTTGCATATTTAATTTTATATTATCATATGGAATAGTTTATTAATGTTCCACGTGTATGAGTAAATTAAAAGAAATGAATATCATTGTTCCAAATATGGTGCTTTATAATAGAAGTATAATTCTATTTCTTAACTAAGTAAACAACCAAGGAATTATTTTTAGCAAATTCTGGGTCCTTCTGGAAGCCTTCATTAACAGTACTATATGGTTACATATTTGTTATTTTTTGTAGTTTAAATTTATAATATTGTTTAGAATATAATTTTAATAATAGATCTTGTATATACTAATAAATCAAAAGAAATTAATATTATTTTTTCTAAAATATATTGCTTCATAATAGAAATGCAATTTTGTGCTTTTACTATGTAATCAAATAAGGATTTTTTTTTTTAGCAAATTCTGAGCTCCTCTGGAGCTATGTGTTAGCAGACCGGCAAATTTAAAGAGATTTTAAATCAAGTTTCACCTTTATTTTTACAAAATAATAATTAATACACTTACTCCATGCTTCATTAATTCTTCTCAAGACAAACTATATTGTTAGCTTCCTTTTTGCCCCCCAAATTTTATAGTTTAGGCCTCCCTGAACATAGAGTGAGTGGTATGATTCAATTTCAAATGATTCATCTTTTTTAAAAAAAATCACATTTCACAAAACTCTTGTTTATCCATTAGAAGTATGCAAAGTCCTAAATGTCACAAGTGGAAATATAGTCAGAATGTGTTTATCGCAAGATAATGGATAGTTATTGTAATATATTGATTGTTGCAGGCAAGAAGAAGGAAACATTAGTTGATTCACTAGAGCAAATAGAGTCTAGTGGTAAAAATTAAACCCAGAAAATTTAAATGTCTTAAATGTCAATTCTTTCTTCAATAGAGAAAAAAAAATGAAGCTAGTTGATATAATTATTCTTTTTAATATACCAGTCAGATAATAAAGATCAGATTAGGTTTTACCCCATGCTCTAATTTTTTTTGTTTGTTTCTGAAGTTCTATATAAAACAAATCGATGTTCAAAATGTTGATTTTTCAGGCACTTTAAAATCTTCAAGTGTCTTCAGGAAAGTCAAATAAAGATTAAGCCACATTTCATGAAAGTTCAGTTGTTAAGCACATTTTAGTGTGTCCCATGTATTTTTTTTTGAAGATCAATAATTCATGCATTTTGTCCTCAAATAACCAAAGGGATCTATGATCTCATGGATTTAACCATCTATAATTCCAATCTATACCATCCTTGTCCAAGAGCTTCTATATGTCCACTACATCTCGTTCTCCAACCAGTCTGGATGAATAGAAGTTTATTAACATTCACATGTCACTCTAAGATTTGAAGTGGATAAATTAGTTCCAAATAGTGACAATGAATGGTAAATGACACAAATGCTAAATACCCTCTTTTACAGATGAAGAATCATGGGCTTAGAGGTTAACTGTCTTGCCTGTGTTCACTCAGCTAGGAAATGTCAGTTAGGATTCAAAATGAAATGATGCTTGAATCCAGACCCTTAACTTTCTACTTTCCTTCATCGTTCCCCAGCACATAAAAGGGTTCCTTTAAATTGGGAAGGATTGGATATTTTCTTTAGATCAGTCTGGTGAAATGTCCATCATTCCAAGTCACTTAGCAGAGTTTTCTGCCTCTAAAGAGCAGTGCTGTTTCTGTCAGATAAGAGTGGGGAAGAAAAAACAGTAAGCATTTAGATGCTGTTTACTATATGACAAGCACTGTGATGAGCTAAGGGTGTTTTACTAAATTTTGATCCTCATAACTCTAAGCAGTATATGTTATTATCATCCCCACTTTATAGTTGAGGAAACTAAGGCAAATAAGGTTAAGTGACTTACCCAGGGCCACATAACTAGCAAACGTCTAAGACCAGATGTGAACTCTGTCTCTCTGACTTCATGCTCACTATATCACCACCAGCCCAAGGGCTGCATTTAATAAGAACAAATTCAGGATCAAGGATGGTTCTTGGAGAAACCACATATCCTCAGACACCCTTGAGGTTCTCATGGCTTTGGAGATGAGGAAACTTTCCCTGAAAGAACTAAGAATCACTTTTGCCCCTGCAGTACTTGTCCATGACTGAGTATTCTCCCTTCCCCTGACAAACATTCAGCTTTCTCAGAAGGGTTGGTAATGAAGAAGATATTGACAGGAGGATGAAACTGGAGAACCTGAGCAGAAGTCAATTAATAGAACAAAGAATGAACCATAGGGGAGGCTCATCAGGAAAGAAGTGTGGCAGCATGATAGATTGAATAATAGAGGAATGTTCTAGAGGTCTATGGAATGTTTCATGCAATGGTGATATCTTGACTCTGTCGTAGCAAAAAAAAAAAAAGGAGGGGAATTACAGATTAGGGAATGCTTAAATAAATTTTTGTTTACCAAAATAATAGTATATTATTACCCTTTAAGAAAATGACAAATGGGAGAAATGTAGTACCTCAATCACACTGCAAGCTGAATGCCAAGACAAGTGACTAATATGTTCTTTCAGACTGGGTATGTGAATATTTAATGCTATAGCTCACAAATCCCCAGCATCACTTTACCCCCACACCCCCTCCACAAAAATTAATTGATATGAATCTTTCAGTTAGACTTCATTAGCTTTTAGAAAGAAATATTTGCTAAGGTATTATAGTAAAGTATAATCGGTATGTAAACTATCATCCAAATATCTGTGACAAACTTTGTCAGTACATGAAAAGCCTACGAAAAGTGGACAAAAGCTTAAATTACATGTGGCAGGCACTTTATTCTCCATTAACCACAAGGATAGCATGGGATAATTTATCAAATACTTTGATAAAATATAAATAAACTAGATCTATAGCACTCACCAATTCTACCAGCCTAGTAACCCTGTCAAAAAGAGAAATGAGGTTAATTTTAGCATGAGCTATTCTTGGTGAAGTCATGATGATTCTTTGAGATCATCATTTCCTTTTCTACATGTTCACTAAACATCCCTTTAATAATGTGCTCTGAAAGTTTGCCAGGAGTCAAAACTAAAATCACTGACCTATCATTTAGAGGCTCCATATCTGCTTTTTCTTGAAAAATCAGAGAATATTTTACTGTCTCCAATCCTGCCACAGACATTTAAAGATCATTGACACTAACATAGCAATCATATCTGTGAATTTTTTTTTTTTCAAAAACCTGGGTGGTAGTTTGTTCCTGGTGACATGAACTCATTAGAGGCTACTAGACTTTCCCTTACAGTTTCCCTATTTATCTTGGGGTAGACTCTCTTAGTTATTTTTGTTCTATCTTTTCCAAAATGAAGGTCATTCTCATGTCAGAAAAAGCAAAATCAAAATAAGAGGTGAATAGTTCTTCTATCTTTCTGATATGTTTTCTTTGTCCCATACACCCCAAGAAGCAGTCCTATCCCGTCTTTGATTCACTGCTTTTATTGAATAAATCTAAAAACAACTCTTTTTCAGAAGTCCACAGAATTTTTTTTACCAGCTTCAGCTCATCCTGAGTTTTAACACTTCTTATAGGGACATGCCACACTTTTTTTTAAAATTTATCCCTGATAACTGCTCTATATGAACTTCCATACATCTCTTTTTTAAAAACCTAATACAGCTAATGAATTTCCTATGCTTGCAAATCAATTTTTTTGCTGTAACTTAACAAATCTACACATTTTAGGTATTGTTTTTGTGACTTCAGAATTGCATTCTTTAAAACTTTTGAATTCTCTTAGCTTTGCTTCCATCACATCTTTTATTTTATTTCTTTGAAATTTGTTGTATCAGAATCTAGGGCATATGTCAAACTATTTCAGGCTTTCCTATTATCTTTCCAAAAATCTAAGATGGAGTGACACTTTCCCCAAATTTCCAATTACTTTCATCTCTTTCACAGCTGCTGGTTCTTCCTCCTTGATGTGAATCAGATCCATAAGAATAGTTCTTGTTATTGCTCCCTTCATTTCTTGATGTATAGGACTAACATTAAAACATACCAAGATATTAGTATAGTTGTTTCTGATAGAAAGAGAACTCAAACAGATGTCACTATAATTAAGTCCTCTATATTTAATATGCCTTGTTTTTTTGCTAGGCATATGATCTAACTTAGTTTTCATCTACCTCCTCCATCTATGCAGGTGGTCTATAGTATACCCTAGTGATAAGGTAATAATTTTTGCCTCAATTTATTTTTTACATAAATGCTCTCCAAAATATTTTTGCCTTCTATTTCCTGATTTTCTTCTCACAAAATATACTTTAATATGCCGTGCTATCTTGCTCACCACTTTTTTTCTATCATATCTCTTTTTGAATAAGTTACAAAGTTCCAGAGCCACATTCAGATCATGGGTCCCATATCATCAAATCCATGCATAACCATTAAATCAAATTTGTCTCTTTCCTTTAAGATCTATGATTTACCATACTTGTTACCAATATTTGTATATGGGTATATAGATGTTAGAGATCCTGATATCTATTGCAGCCTTCTATCTTGGATTTTTATTTTCTGTGAGTTTTTGAAAAACTTTACTGCTTTTTTTCTTTTCCTACATCACAGCAATTACCTATATATTTATCATAATAGATATCCATTGGCAGGTTCCACTTTCTCCTTTGTTGTTTAAATCCCTTTTTATTAGATTTGAAAGTTTCCATTTTTTTACCTTTCCCTTTAAGATATGCTGCATCCCTGCCCCAAAACCCCACATTCCAATATTTTGAGCTATGATCCAGAAATTTACAACCCCATCACAACGCATGATCTTTTTAAACAGCTATTCACTTTTCCAATAAACTTTTCACTTTCGGAACGGTGTGATGTGATTGGTTGGTGGGTTGAGTTAAACACTTAAGCCTCTGAGGCTTCCATTTTTTTTTTTTACTATGACTTCATAACACAGCAACGATATAAAGTCCTTTTAAAAAAAAAATTACTTGAATCACTGAATGTCCTAGATAAGTGTAACCACAGGAGACAGTAGACCTTATAATTGCTCATTTCAGGAAAAGGCAAAGTGATAATAATGAAGAAAAATAGAAAAGTTGCCAGTGTCATTGCAAATAAATAACTACAAAGAAAATATTTTTGTTTTAAGTCATCAGCTGTGCAAATTTTGACAAGTATTGTACAAACTGAAATGGAACCTAGAAGCAAATCTAGAAGCATGTATTCTACAGTTAATCAAGGTTCCCAACATGATAAGGCATAAAGATTGACATTTGGGGGGACTTTGATTTCTTTGGGAGTCTGCATGGTAAAGGGTAAAGCACACTATATAATCAGAAAATGTTGGTTCAATCCCTGCCTCTAATGCTTACTATTTTAGTCAAATAATTTAGCCTTCCCCAGTCTCAGTTTTCTCATCAGTAAAATTATAGGGTTGAATAGTTTGCCCTAAGGGTTTCTTTTTTTTAATCTAATTTATTTTTATTATTTTTTTCTATTACAAATGTTCATTTTTATGTCTTCCCTGCCCTAAGGTACATAAGAAGGTGGAAAAAATCCCTTATAAAAAAGTTTCTCTTTCAAAATAAAAAAAAAATCCAGTTCACATACTTGCTTCATCTCCACGTTTCATCTTCAGACATAAAATCATAGCTTATCCTTGAACTGGTAAGGTTTCTATTCTTTCAAAACTGTTTTACTTAATAATGTTATCATTGTAAAAATACATTTTCCTCAGTTAATTTTGCATCAGTTCAAAGAGATCATTCTAATTTCCTTGAATATGTTTTATTCTATCATTTATTATATTATATCTCCTAAAAATCATAGACCGCAATTTATTTAAAACTCCAAAACAAACAAGCAGACCTTTAGTTCCCATTTCTTTATTACTACAAGGAAGTTTTACTATAAATATTTCCTATATATAATGATTTTTTCCTCTTTTTTTATCTCGTAGGTATATATACCTAATAGCTGTATCATAAGTCAAAGAGTATGCATGCTTTGATGTCTTTGAGGACATAATTCTAAATTGCTTTCCAGAATGACTGCCAATTCATAGCTTCACAAACAGTGCGCTGATTTCACACATCTAACATTTATTATTTTCTCTTTTTGTCATCTTTGCCAATGTGATAAGTATGAGGTAGAATTCAGGATTCTTTTACATCTATGATCTCCCTATATAGAGAGTGAACTTTCCCACTAATATCTTTCGTAGAATTGGGAACATAGTCTGGATTTCGATATTTGACTTGCCATTCACAGTTCAATTAGGATGAATAAGTCAACCCTTTTCTAAGTACCTATTTGACTGGCTTATACTGAAGCTATCCCTTTGTTCTGGGTCAAGAAATTAGAGTTGTAGTTTTGTTTTGTTTTAATGTAGCACAGAGCTGAGGGTGTGGTGAAAGCTATATATTCTCAGCCCACTCTTCTCCTTCTATCTCATCTCCATGCTAATGAAAAGCTAGGAGAGAAACAGAAAGTCATATGTATGAAGAGTATCAATTATGTGTCTCTGGAACTGACTTATAGCTGTCTCTTAATACCAATGTGAAAGATGAAAACAAAATTGCAGATTTTATACTCTGGTGTTATTATGAGGCATTCAGGCAGTTTTAGTTCTATCACCACAAGGTTCATTATCATTCTAGGTGAAGTACAATTCTATTTTGTTATTATTGTTATCGTGAAGTTGTTTTTAGTAGACTGACTGAACTGACTCTTCATGATCCTATTCGGATTTTCTTGGCAGATATAATGAAGTTGTTTGCCCTTTCCTCCTCTAGATCATTTTACAGATGGGTAAACTGAGTCAAAGGGGATTAAATGATTTGCCCAAAATGATTTGTGTGGCTCTGGGTCACACAGTTAATGAGTATCTGAGGCCAGATTTGAATTCAAGGAAATGAGTCTTTCTGACTTCAGTCCCAGCACTTTACACACTCTACCACCTACTTGCCCATCAAGTAGTGCTATAATATTAGAGTTATACACATACATATAATATGCATAAATATGTATTTTTATAAATACATGTATACATACATGCATGCACATTCATATATATCTGTCAGTGTGCGTGTATGTGTGTGTACATGTGTATGTATGCATTTATGTATATGGTGGAATGAACTACATGTTAGAGATTTGTTTCTTTAGAGAGTCCCAATACCTTTTTCTTTTTCAGGGTGGAGTTCAAATCTTTAAGATAGTTCCAAAAAACAGGAAATCTATACAGATTCCCAAAGATGTGCTTTAGTAGGTTAGAGAATCATATTGATTATTTGTGGTCTAGGCAACTATGAGTCCTTTTATTATTTTGTATTTTCTGTTGGATGAAATAGTCTTCTAAATCCAATATTGTAAATATTGTAAAAATCTGATATTGTTGGGTGCTTACACAGGTAAAGGAATTTTTTTTCTCCTTTCTTGGGGGCATTTAGATAGATAATGTATTCTAAGATTTGCTAGGGTAGGATGTGGGGGTTGCTTCTTTTTTAGAGAGTAGATTAAAGGGAATAAACTAAAAAATGGATCCCCTATCAATAAGGAAAACAACAATAATACAATAAAGGAAATGATCTCTCATTATTTCATTTGGCTTTTGAATTTCTGTGGGTAGGATTCATTCAATTCTTTCAGTAGTTAAGGAGGTGTGCAAGCATGAAGAATCTTGTGCAGCCTCAAAGTACACTGCTTCCTTCCCAACCTAACAGCCTTCCAAACATAACAGCCAATTGAATAAAGCACATAGAGGATTACCTTTGCATGTGAGTCCCTTCAGTGTTTAAAAGGCTCATCAGTGCAAGAAGAGACATTGCTGTGATTGATCAAAGGTGTTGTCTACCATTGCTTGGATTGAGTGATCTGAATTAATTGTGGCTGCATTAAAATAAAATTGTGCAAATGTACTTTTCCTGGGGCCCTAGAGAAATGAGATGTGTATTTCATTACGCTACCCCAGTGTGTAAGATTTTCGGGAATTAAATGATGAAATAAGCATAGTATTAAAGACTTCTAATTAGCTTTCTCCCTCCACCCCCACCCCTAAGTGTTTTCCTGGCCTTCTCTATAATGTCGATTGTCTATAGCCTAATTAAAATACAGTAGATGTGTGGCTCCTTTTGAAAGCACTCTCCCCTAATCCTCCTCTTGTTTAGATAGTAAAGGTTAAGAAAATGACATACAGAACTGAGCAGTGAAATTTAATTTTAAATTGCTGAGAAGTCATGAGTTGGCCATCACATGTTCACTTCTATCCAAACAATTCTGCCAGTTCTTCTATCTTGTTCAAGTGATAATTATTTGGGAATTGTTTTTTGAACTAACTGCTATTTTTTTTAACAGGTAAATTGGTTCATACCATTACCCCCCATTGAACCTCTCTCCTCCCAAAAAGCTCTATCGTTTAAATGAACATTTAATTCAAGTAGAGGAATAATAGAACACATCAGAAGTGAAACTTATAGGCCAACCTAAATAGTTATAATTTTTCTAGTCCAGCAAGCATGTAGAAATGCAATTTCTGTACCGTAACTGCCTCCTGAGGTGTTTTGGAGGCAATGATAGGGGCAACCTTGAAGTAAGGACAAGCATCAGAATAAGTGAAAGTTTGTATAAGTAACAGTCATGATGTGCTCATTTGCAGCCCATTGGTAGTGACTCCAAGAACAAAATGAATGACAAAGCATTCACAAACACAGTAAAATGTGACAGGTACAGATACCTTTTCAGGAAACTTTTTAAAAATACAATTCAATTCAACAAACATTTATGAAACAATTATTTTATGTGAGATACTCTATTAGATACTGAAAATACCAAGACAAAAACACAATAGTCCTCTCATTCAGAAGCTTTCATTCTACTGAGGAAGGTGACATTTAAATATAGTATGAATAAAATCAAAGAGACAGAGAACACTTAAAATTATGAACATCAGGGAAGACTTCAAGGAGCAGTTGGCTTCTGTGTTGAGCCTTGAGGAATGATGAGAATTCTGAGAGGTAGAGTTGAGGAGGAAGTAACATGAAAATGGCAGTCTAAAAGAGAAAAGATTCAGTTTGGGGGTGGGGTTGGAAATCAGATTGCTATATATTATGAATTCTGTCTAGGAGGTTGGCAGTGAAAGAGAAGAAAACACATATACACACACACATATGTTGAGGATAGGGTAGAACTCAACATATTTATAGATGGTTGAGGGGGTTGAGGGATAGGGTAGGAAGGCGGTAGAGAGACAGACACAGAGACACAGACACAGAAAGAAAATAATCATGGAAGATTTAGGTAAGATCATTTGAGACTGCTTGGGATCAAGGCACAGGTAGGAAGTGTTTGGATTTGACAAAAAGAGGGCCACCTTTTCCTTGTCCATAGATAAACATAAAGATGATGAGGGTAGCCAGTGTGTTTTGAGGTAGAGTGTGGAAGAAGAGCAGGATTCATGGCAAATGGCAACTATTTTCTCAGTAAAGTAGGAGAAAATCATATTTGTCAGGAGATGCAGTAGAGGGAAGCATTGTTGGTTTGAGAAAGAAAGAAGATTTAGAATGTTCCCTCAGAGGAATGAAGTAAGGAGTCAATTATAAAGGGAGGAAAAGAAAATTCTTGTGAAGAAAAGAACACCTAGTCAATGTTAAATGACATGAATTTCTTGTGAATTCCTCTATTTTTCATTTTAGTACTTCAGAATTATGAGCAGAGAAGCAGATGGCAGAGTTAAACAAGGCTTCAGGATTTAGAGATGAAAACAGTAACAGGATAAGGGGGCACAAGGAGCAAAAGAGTAAGGAGAAGACAATTATATTTAACCTGATCAGCTACAAGGAAATAAATACAAAGAATGGAAAGCAAGACTAGATTAGGGAAGACAGACTTGGAAAATGGTTGGTGAAGAAGCTAGCGGGATTGGATGGGGCACTAGATATGGTGAGTGGGTTAGGGAAGACTGAAGCAGAGGGAGATGGAAATGGAGGAAGGACTGTAGTATGAGATGAGAATTTTTGAGTTCCAAGACAAGGAAATGTATTAGTTATGCAAAAAAAGAAACATATAACAAAGCCTTACTTTGTGTGGCTGAAGCAGATTAAAACTATTGTTGATCATGAGAATAAAATAAAATGGAAAAACTGGAAGTCAATGGTGATTGAAATGCCACCACCATATAAATTATACTTCTTAAATATCAGAACAGAAGTTTGATTCTAGAGGAAGACTTTTAGCCAAGCTGCAAACTCCTTTAGGAAAGAAAGGAGAGAGAGAAACCAGGAGACTGGTAAATCACAAGCACAAGGATCTTGAGCAAATGATAGGGATAGAAGAATGGGGCCTGAAAAAAACCAAAGATTATAATGTTGAGTGATGGCAGTAGAGGGAATGTCTGAGAGTGGCAGAAGGGAGTCACATAAAATCTGAACTTGGTTTTATAGAATTTCTTTTTGTTGTTAGGCAGTTTTTATATTACACATATATTTTATACATATGTGTGATTTATATTTAAGGATCAAAATCAGGTAATATTCATGAAGAAAGAAATAATCTATTTATTACATTTGTCTAGTTTATAGATCCATTTTAAAATATAAAAGAGATTAGCTTAAGTAAGATACTGCCTTCATTATAAGGTATAGTGAGAGAAACTATTAAACAATCCCTTCTATAGAATATTATACATTAAAATTTAGACATACATGTGAAAATGCAGATACCACATTTACTTATAGGACATATAACTACTAAAAGTAGGAAAGCTTAATTCAAAGTTATTTGATTTTGCAACAGAAGCATATATATAAGAACCTAACTGACAAATATTTATCTCTTTAATCCTTTTTTAGCCATGGCATGGATATGTTGATGCACAGATGTAGCAGTGTTAATAGTAATAAGTGTATATGTACACATGTATATAATATATTTGGATGTACACATATATACATATGTGTGCTCACACACATATACATCTGGACATTATATATTTATATTTACTAAAGGAATGTGCACTCCTACATGAAGTCCTTCATTTCAACTACAAGAGCTTTTCATGTCTGCAACTAAATATGTATTATATAGAAATTTACAAATATTATTGTTGCCGTACATGCTTATTAGACAAACTTGGCATTTTCCCAAAGTTAAACTGTATCTAATTTTCTTAGCCCGACATTTTGGAGGATTTTCCTGCTTTCAAAGGTAATGTTATAAAAAAGTATTTTCTGAAAATTGGTCACAAACTGGCAATATTTTATCCTTTAGCCTCAATTCCTAGCAGTTTCTTGAGCACTTAAATGTTTGTTAAGTTGAATTCTGCTAGCTGAAGTATGGAAATCAAAGACATTTAAATTTCATTTTTTTGTACCTCTTTCTAAAAAGCATCTCATTTTTTTTCATTTTCCTTCTTCTCTTTCTGTGTACTCTAGACCTTCATTCTGTGATTCATGACCCCTGTAATTATCTGGTCTCTTTCTTTTCTCTGTATAATTCATATAATTAAAGCTTCAGAGGTATACACTCTAGACTTTCCTTTCTAGGTGCTTTCTGTCACTGCCTTGTAGGGTTACCTCATGGATTCCCCCTTCTAGTGTGCTTCACTCTTAGAACAATGCTGATTGTTTCGGTGTCACAGAGGTACGTACCATGCCAGGACACCTCTCCAGGTATTCATCTCTACCTTTCTTGTTGCCTTTTTTTCTGTATTTGCTTGGAAGTCTCCCTGTGTCCATTGTCTACCACTCCTCCAGGTGTCAGTTGACCCTAGGATTCCAACCTCACACCCTCCCAGGACAAATAGAATTTTTAAGCAATAAATACCTCAGGCCTCACGCATTGTAATTTTATTATCTCCATTCACCCATAGAAGTACTGATCTTAAATGGAAGCTTCTCCCACAAATTAAGTAAGGCTTCCTTTCCTCTCCTTTTTTTCATTCTTTACTCTTTCCTCTTCATCCATCCATTCTCTCATAGGCTTTTCTCTTTCTGAGATGACAGAAGTTATCTTCCTCTGATTGCTACCCCTTCATTTTAACCCAGATCATCACTCACTTCTCTTTATGTTTCTGTTCCCTTCCATCTCCTCCTGTATTCTTCAATGTTGTGATGTATTTATACAAAAGAAGCATTTGCCTATAAGCAGGGTATCACCACATTCTATTAATACTATCCCTTGAATGCCTCTTCATTGATACCTCTAAAAGATTTCAGCCTTTACCCCTGTCTCCCTTTGTACATTTAGAAAGAAGTCTCTTAACGGTCTTTCTATTGTCACTGTTGCTGTTGCTGTCTTTGCCTGCTGCATTTTTTTCACTGCTCCTGCATTTCCATTGTTCTGAATTTTTAAAAGTAGTATTTCAGATGCTTCTATATTATTGAACTTCCTGCATTTTTACTGTAGAATTAAGCTCTGATAAGCCACCTTTGCCTGAATCTTGAACTTGAGTGCCTTTCAGTATTCCATTCTTTCCTTCTTTTTCTAGTGGGTACTAAATAGTCTTGTGTTATTTGAATGTGTTTTCCTTTTTATTTCTCCTGATGTCTTGCAGAAATTGTTTCTTAATTGAATTGTTAAATTGAATGACTCTGTGTCTTAGAGTTTGCCCCCTTTTATTAATTAACTAATTAATTTTTTTTAAGACAATCTGTGAATTCTTTTTTTTTTTTTTGAGTTTCATTTTCTATGTTCAGAAGTTCTGGACAGTTCTCTTCTATTATTTGCTTCATCATCATGTGAAGAGCTTTTTGTCCTGTCATATTCTTCTGGGAAATCTGTGATCCTAAGTTTGTCTCTGATTATCTTGACTGAGATAAATATATTTTGCTTGCATAGAGGGCACATTTCTTTTAATGTTATTGTTTTTTGATTCTATTCTTCTAGAAAGTCCTTCATGTCTGTGTATTTGAATTCTCTATTTATCTCTCTTTTATTTAGTGAATCTTGCTATTATGTATTTCAATTTTTCTATTCTGTTCATTATTTCCTGTGCAAGACACAAATTCTTCTCTCATAATTCTGATTTCTCTTAGCAACTCAGTTACTTGGTTGAAGCATTTTGTGGTTGACATCTTCTCCCCAGCCCCCAGGATTTTCAGTCTTATTAAATGTTGAATCATAAACACACGCACAGATAGATAGATAGATAGATAGATAGATAGATAGATAGATAGATAGATATTGCAGTATTTATTCATAATGCCTGAACTTTTTTACTTGTTTTGGAAACTATATTTCGTTCTGTTGTTACTGGTTTTCTTATGGATTTGTTTATGTTCAAAGTCTTTGGAATATCTTCTTCCTAAAATCTTTGATACTTTCCATCTTTGTTTCCCCTTCTCTTCCTTTTCATTCACTTCCAACACCAAAGATTGTGGTTTTCATGAGAACCAAAGCATCTAAGCCTCCTCCCACAATAATTCATTATTCACCAGCTTAGGTTTCTGACCTAAGTGATTTTTTTTGGTCAAAATTGGTCTCTGCTAGGTGTTATGCCCTTTTCCTTGACCTTCACTGAGTGCTGCAGGGCAATCCTGGTCACTTGTCTCACTCCCTCTGTTACTTAGTTCTCTATTCTGTCTCTAAATCTCAGAGTTGTTTTCCTCAGCACCCATAGTTCCAAAGTGTCCAGCACTGGTGCTTTGAGTATGAAGCCCTTAGCAGAATTTTGCTTTTGAAAAGCTGTGATCAGTCTGATTGTGAAGGCCTAAGAAAAATTCCACAGCCTGGAACCTGGGTCTCCAAGGCACTGGAAGTAGAAAGGGTGGACTGGGATATAGGAATGGGTTTTTATGTAAATCAGGGTCAAGTCCTTGGGTCTGCTAGTGCAGCCTTGATGTTGGTAACATGAGAGGTGGGGGAGAGGTGCTGAGTAAGATTAGGCAGTGATAGAATACACACACACACACACACATACATACATACATACATACATACATACATACATACATACATATATATATTCTACCTTATTTCAGATTCTGGGTCTTAGACCAGGGAAACAGCTCAAGTTGCTTTATCTTTGGCACATTACTTCTGTGTCTTTTAAAATATTTCCCCCAATTGCATTTAAAAATTTTTAGTGTTCATTTTTTTTAAAAATGAGTTCCTTACTCTTTCTCCCTCCCCCCATATAGGTTATGCATGTGCAATCATGCAAAATTTTTTACATATTACTCATTTTATGAAAGAAAAAATTGAACATACAGAAACAACAACAAAAAGAAAATGAACAATGGTATACTTGTCTGCATTTAGACTCCATCGCTTCTTTCTCTAAAGGAAAATAGCATTTTTTTCATTGATCCTTTGGAATTGTCTTGGATTATTATATTGCTGAGAATAGCTAAGTCATTAGCACTTGTTCATTGTACTATATTGCCACAACTATGTAGAATGGTCTCCTGTTTCTGACCACCTCACTCTGCATCAGTAGCATATAAGTCTTTCCAGGTTTTTCTGAAATCATCCTGCATGTCATTTCTTAAAGCTCAAAAGTGTTCCATTACAATAACACACTACAACTTGTTCAACCATTTCCCAATTGATGGGCATCCCTTCAATTTCTAATTCTTCACCACCATAGAAAGAGCTTCTATAACTATTCCTGTACATCTAGGTCCTTTTCCGTTTCTTAAAATGTCTTTTGGATACAAAACTAATAGTAGCATTATTGGATCAAAAGGTGTGCAGTTTTATAGCCCTTAAGGTGTAGTTCCAAACTGCTCTTCAGAATCATTTATTTAGTTCAAAACTCCATCAACAATGCACATGATTTCTGTTTTGAAGAGATTTGAGAGGTTGTGAGGATTGGAGAAAATGCCTACTCTGCCATCTTGTTGCTCCCATGACCGGAAGTCCCCTCTGCCTATCAGAAATTAAAACACACACACACACACACACACACACACACACACACATACATTTAAATGCTGCTTATTTTTCTTCTTTCTCAGTATATTGCAAATAAATGGCAGTTGGGAACAGATCATCTAATGCTGTGTATGAATGTTTAAAACACTTTCCTTCCTGTACCCTTTTGGGGAGGCTTAAGAACTGTCTACTATTTTTTTTCTCCAGTGGCCAGAAATAGGAAGGAAGCCATAAATTCATGAAAGAAGATATCCCAAGGTCTACTCTATTGTAGGGAGAGTCATCAACAATATACAGCCTTGTCTGAAACACCATATTCCTCTCACAAGCACAGAGAACAACAGAGAATATGTGATATGACCAGAGAAGAAACAATGCTGTTATCACTGGATCTGTTTCTCTGTCTCTGTCTCTGTCTCTCTCCATCTGTGTGTGTGTGTGTGTGTGTGTGTGTGTGTATGTGTGTGTGTGTGTGTCTAAAGCACATGACCTTCTTCAGGCTTGACTTTCTCATCATTAAACTGGAGATAATGACAGCACATGCCTCAAAGGACTGTTGAAGAGATCAAATTAGATAGCTGCACAATACTTAAAGTGTTATATAAGATAAAATATAATACATAAATATTATTACATAAAGACAAATAAAAAACAGAGTTTTTACTTAGAGCGGTTCAAAGGAAAATTGGTTTCATGAATAATGATGAATATTTTACATTTAGCAAGTCATTTGTGAATATATAAATGAAGCTTCTAGGGTGTCTGTGGTGCCTAGTAACAGTCTTCCTTAATGATTTTAAGTGTTCTCCTTGAAATTTTTTTCCCATGTTAATTTTCAGTATCCATGAGGATAGGGAAAAATTCCAGATTAGTCAATGTGCAGTAATTTATAGAATCATCTGAATAAGTGGTGTCTGAATTAATAAGATTTTGTGGTGCTCAGAGCTGGAAGCAATCTCAGCTTAGCACATATGCATTGAATGTCCTTCCTCTAATATTTCCCACTACTCTGCAATTCCCACTTCAGGAATCAATCTTTTAACTAGGTACTGCCTCCAGCTAGTGCCTATTACATAGAAATGTCTTATATGAGATAGGTCCTAGCAAGATCCATGAAACACCTTTACATATGAATTCATTTTTGACATAATGTAGTAGAAAGTAGATCTCTGAGTAAATAAATGTAAAAAAAAAGTCTGGTACATGCTTAGACTACCTAAAATGGAGATATTTACATATCTCTAATCTCTATGATTCTTGGATACTTCATTCATGAGACTAGAGTGAAACATGAGTGGACATTTTATATTGTCCTACCACATGGTTGAGAGCAGCCTTTTCCCATTGGCAACATAGGCAGAATTATTGGCATAAAAGTGTTTGATTCAACATGTGCCATGGTTTTTGGGATTCATAGTTGAGAGAGAAGGTCACTTTTTCACTCATACCATGCATAAGGTAGCAGGGAAGCTTAGGGACTCCTTCTACACCACTCTGAGTCTATCTGCCCCTCAAGAAGTAGATCTGGAGTTTTTGGCCTTTCTTAATGTTTGTTTCCATTCTAGGTACAGCAGTGCTTGTGATGAACTAAATTGTTAGCCTAAATCCATTCCTCAGTGTACCCTATGAAAATGGTATAAAGGAGGCAGAGTGATTAGCACCTGAAGTCCCAATGAAAATATGAGATTTGTTCTTATTATAATTTTGAAATTAATATTATGTATACAGGATATAAGATACAAAGTGGTTAGATAGAACCGGGGTGCTTATTTCTGGGACTATAAAAATGGAGGGAACATAGCGACTGGAGCTTAAGCTAATGGCAGAGAATGGAGGCAATCTCAAGCTCTTAAGGGATATCAACTAACCTTCTAGTTTTGGAAAATGTAATAAGTATGGGCATGATGGTAACAGATGTGGTTCCAGTGCCTGAGCATGTTACAGAGACATAAACATTCAATGAAATAAGAGATTAGACAAGGTCTGGAGCATTCGGTGTTGCTAATGGAAAGCAAGTCTACGTGGACTACTTCAAGAAGTCAGTCTCCTAGACCTCAGTCTCTTCCCTCCCCAGTCTATTTTCCATTCAACTATTAAATTGATATTCCTGGGGTGTACAAGTGTTCAAAGAAGACTACTACCTCTGGTGGGAGGGATGCTGAGCCCTTTTTGGATCTGCTCAACACCTTTGGTGTCTACCTGTGACCCAACTCTCACCTATGGTTCAAAGAAGCTATAACTTGCAGTCAACCACATCCTGGTAAATCATTTCAGCAAATGGGGTAAACCAAGTTGAGAGTACCAGAGTAACTTCCTGTTGGTGAATTATGGGCGCATCTCCTTTAAGCAAGTGTTTACTATTCCCCAGTGGAATAAGCAGATTAAAAAAAAAAAAAAGTGCTCCAATACATCATGAAGGAACCTGAAGAAGGTGCTGTGGGGCACTAAGAACATGGTTAGAAATTGAAGATGCCAAAGTACTTCACTGTATCCTGAGCCAAAGTCTTTTGTCATTCTACTAAATTTTGACAACTCTGGAAGAAATGGTAGAGTTGACAACTTCATGCAACTCTACCTTACTTAAATACAATTTATGTGTGAGTACAAAGACATCACCTACTATTTTACCATTTTTACCTCCCTCAAAGTTTTGTAGCAATGGGCAAGTGATAAAGCAATAGATGCCTTTTTGTTTGAAGCTGTGGTCATAACCCTGTACACAGGCAGTCCTAGCCATAGTCTTCTCTTCTGACTGGACTGAAGTAGCAATGAGATTTTACAGCCCCATGGGTGTCTGAACATTTACAAAATGTGCTCTAAAATTTGTCTGCTTCACCTAACCCAAACCTGGTCTGCTCATTGCATTAGGTGAGGAACTTACCTTTTGATTGAAATACATTTAAAAACACACACACACACACACACACACACACACACACAAAACTTGTGAAAATAATTGCTCAAAGAAGCTATAACTTGCTATGGATATGGAATAAATGTATAATTATGGAATACATTAAAGCATATATACTTGAAAGATGAACAGCTCTTGGGGTGAGAGAACTCAGGTATCATATCCAAATAGCAGCCCTGAATGAAACAAGACTGGTAAATTAAGGTGAGTTTACCAATGTCACAGCTGGATACATTTTTTTTTTTCTGCAGTGGCTGCAGAATAGGGGGGGGATACTATGAAGCTGGCATAGATTTTTTCAATAAAGATTATTTCAGTCAATAAGTTTGGGTGCCTTTCAAAAGGAGTAAACAACAGGCTCATGACAATGGGATTGCTACTTGCAGAAAAGTGCCAAACAACCATCATCAATGCGTATGATCCCACCATGATGAAACCTAATGAAGTCAAAGAAAAATTTTATGAAGACCTGGAGACCCTCTTCATCAATGTGCCAAAAGAGGACAAGCTTATAATTCTGACGAACTTTAAAACTAGAGTAGGAATAGACTATCTAATATGGCAGGGAGTCCTTGAGAGGAATGAAGTCAGAAACAGCAAGAAAAACTATTACTTACTCATGAAAACTCATGTGTCTCATGATCTTCTGATGAGCACCACTGTCTTTCATTCACACACACACACACACACACACACACACACTTACCACCACCACCACCACCACCACCACCACCACCACCACCACCACCACCACCATCATGGATGTACTCTAACAGCAAATATTGACATCTGATAGACTGGCATTGTAAGAATAGACAGAGAGGGAGGATGTGAGATTAACAAAGATGTTGTATAGCCCAGAGTACTGGATTGATCTTAGACTTATCCTTCCCATGCGAAACATCCACATTCCACAAAAGTCATGGCTCCAAAGCAAGATGATGACCAAATGACTTAATCTCAATGAATTAGAGTGCTTCTCCATAAAACACTTAAATAACTCCATCTCAGAAAAAGAAATTGAACAAACCACCAATGAGCTGTTTAGGAAAAAAATCTCTGGAATCAGATGGTTTTACAAGTAAATTCTATTAAATATTTACAGAATGATTAATTCCAATACTATATAGACTATTTTGGAAAATAGGTAAAGGAGTCCTACCAAATTCATTTTATGCCACAAATATGATATTGATACCTAAACCAGGAAGAGCCAAAACAGAGAAAGAAAATTATAGAACATTTTCACTAATGAATTTTGATGCAAAATTTTAAATAAAATGTTATCAACGTGATTACAGCAATTTATCCACAGGATACTACATTATGACCAGGTAGAATTTATACCAGGAATGATGGGTTAGTTCAACATTATGAAAACTATCAGCAAAATTGACCATATCAATAACAAATCTAACAAATCATATGATTATCTCAATAGATGCATCAACAATGATTAGAAGGAAAGCTGAGCAACATTTTCTATAACCAATGTTTCTAATAAAGGCCTCATTTCTAAAATATATAGAGAACTGAATCACATTTATAAGTATACAAGCCATCCCCAATTAATAAATGGTGAAAGGATATAAATGGGAGGTTTTCAGATGAATAAATTAAAGCTATCAATAGTCATATTTAAATATGCTCTAAATCACTATCAATTAGAGAAATGCAAATTAAAACAACTGTGAGGTACCACCTCACAGCTATCAGATTGGCTCATATGAGAAAAAAAAGGTAAATAATAAATGTTGGAGAAGATATGGGACAATTAGAACAGCAATGCATTGTTGTTGGAGCTGTGAAGTGATCCAACCATTCTGGAGAACAATTTGGAACTATGCCCTAAGAGCTATAATACTGTGCATACTCTTCCATCCAGCAATACTACTATTAGGTCTGTATCACAAAGAGATAATAAAAAGAAAAACATGTACAAATATGTTTATAGCAGCTCTTTTTTTGTGGCAAAGCATTGGAAATTGAGGGGATGCCCATCAATTGAGGAATGACTGAACAAGTTATGATATATGAATTCAATGGGATACTATTGTGCTACAATAATGGATGAGCAGGTGTATTCCAGGGGAAAAAAACCTGCAAAGACTTAGATGAACTGATGCTGAGTAAAGTGAGCAGGACCAGAAGAATATTGAAGAGAGCGAAAGAAACATTGTTTGATGATCAACTATGAGATAATTAGTTCTTCTCAGTAATACAATAATCCAAGACAATTCCAAAAAGTCTCATAATGGAAAATGCTAACTACACTCTTAGGAGAAATTATGGAATATGAATGTAGATGGAAATATACTATTTGTACTTTTTTTGAGTTTTTTTTTCTTCCTCATGGTTTTTCCCTTTTATTGTGATTCTTTTTAACAATATGACTTAATGTGAAAATATGTTTAACATGATTGTACATATATTACCTATTTAAAAAAAAATTAAAGTAGAAGTAAAGCTTAGAGAGATACAGGATTCTTGGTTCAGTAAGAAGGCAGATAAAATTCAGTTTTTCATTAATAGTAATAACCCAAAGCACATTTATGATGCACGGAAGTCTATTTATGGGCCAAAGACCTATGGTGTATTTCAAGTATTCAGTACTGATGGAGCCACATTGATTAATAAGGATACAGTCTTGGAGAGATGGGCTGAACACTTCCATAGCATTCTCAACATATTACCATTGACCAAAGCTGAAACCATTGACCATATATCTCAGGTTGAAGTAAATCTGTCTTTAGCCTAACTTTCAACTAAAGATGTTTTGAATGCTGATAGGCTCCTCTCCAGTGGCAAAGCACCTGGTGCTTATCATATTTCAGCTCAGATTTGCAAGGCAAGGGGTCTTTTGCTCAGACCAAAGCTGACTGAAATTTTCTAATTGATATAGCAAGATAAGGTTATTCCCCCAGGAGTTCAAGGGTGCCTCTATTGTCCATCTCTACAAAGGAAATGAAAATAGGTTGTCCTGTGACAATTACAGGGGAGTTGGGGAGGGGAGGGGGAAGAAGTCTCTTGTTTTGTCATTGCTGGTATGATGCTTGCCAGAGTACTTCTTAAGAGGTTGATTCTTCACCTGGAAAATTGTCCTCTACTTGAGAGCCAGTGTGACTTCAGAAAGGCTCAAGATATATTCAATATGTCATTTGCTACTTGACAACTCCAGGAAAAACATCAGGAGAAGAACAGATGTCTGTATACAATGTTCATGGATCTGATCAAAATGTTTGATACCTTCAGTTATGAGGGCTTGTGGAAGATCCTAGCAAAAGTTGATTGTCCAAAGAAGTTCATCCATATCTTCTGCCTGTTCCATAATGGCATACTTGCATGGGTTCTTGATAATGAATAACTTTCTCTCGCAGTTTCCCAGTTACCAATAGAGTGAAGCAGTGTTATGTGCTTGCTCCCATGCTTTTTAGTATGATGTTTTCAGTGATGTCAGATGCCTTCCATGGTGGTGTAAATGGTTTCAAGGGCAGCTACCATACTGACAGTGAATTATTTAACTTGTAAAGGCTACAAGCAAAAACTAAAGTGAAGGGAGAGTTCATGTGTAGACTTTTTGTTTTCAGATGACTGTGTACTCAGTGCAGCCTCTGAAGCTAAGATGCAGCAGAACATGGATAGATTTTGGCCTGTCAATTAACACTGAGAAAACATTCTCCATCCTCCATACAACATCATATATATGTGGAACCACCAGATACAGCAAATGGAGAAATTTTGATTGCTGTGTAAAAATTCACTTGCCTGTCAGTATACTTTCAAGGCATGTACACATAGATAATGAGGTTGATGCATACATTGCCAAAGCTAGCTCAGTGTTTGGAAAGCTTTGAAAGAGTGTGAGGGAAAAGAGGTTAGTAAACTGCCTACCAGTCTGAAGGTCTACAGAGCTGTTGTGCTAACCTCGTTGTTGGTTGCCTGTGAAACCAAAATAGTATAATAGTGCCATGCCAGGAAATAGAATCACTTCCATTTGAATTATTTTAGGATGATTCTGAAGATCACCTGGCAAGATAAGTTATTAGAAACTGAGGTCCTTTCTCAAGCTGAATGGCCAAACATTCAAACTCTACTGCAGAAACACAACTCTGATGGGCAGGCCACATTTTTCAATGCCAAATGTATATTTGTGTAAAAGACTCTTTTATGAAAAACTCACACAAAGAAAGCAATCACATGGCAGTCATAATAAGCAATGCAAGGATATTCTTAAGGTATCTCCGAAAAATGTTGGAATCAATTGTGAGACATGAGAGACACTGGCAGAAGGCCAACCAGTATGCATTCCTACATCAAAGAAGGTCTTATGTTCTATGAACAAAGCTGAATTGAAGTAGCTCAAAAGAAATGTGAAATGCACAAATTTAGAGACATTTCCACTCCATATGTTCATATTGACAATTTGTGCCTTATTTGTGCCCTATATCCAAACTTCTATTTGTCTGATCAGCCACAG
>CM053591.1:123466503-123495530 GCA_028646515.1 Pseudochirops corinnae
TTAGCAAACTATACTTTTCCTAAACATAATATTTTCATGTTAGTCCACTTCAAGCACAAAGGTCAGTTGTCAACCAATGGAACTGATATTTCTAAAGTGAAGGTCTGATTATTTTAGTCCTTGGCTCAAAGAGTTACAGTGGTTTCCTCTTGCCTCTAGAACAGTTTTCTCACCTGTTTAACTTGTAAAGTTCTCAATCTGAACTCCAATCTACATTTCATGGTGTATTGTCTGTGACCTCCCACATATTATCTATAGTCTAACAAATTGGGCTATTTGCTTTTCCCCATTTATGGCATACGTTGGCCTTTCTCTATGTCCTTGTACAGGCTTCCTGCAGAATCATTGCATCTCCCTAATTAATGCTATTTTTAAGGATGCATAAGACTTAGGAAAAATGAAGGAATTTTATGTAATAGCTAACCATTTACATAGCACTTATTTTGTGCCAGACACTGTGCTAACTGCTTTACAATTATTGTCATTTGATCCTCACAATCCTGCTGTTTATACAGATATAGATATCTATAGATATAGATATCTTTATCTAGATATCTATAGATAATATAGATAATATATGTTATATTATATAACAAATATATTATATATAGTTAGCACTGTACCTATATATAGATTTATCTATCTAGCTCTATATCTATCTATCTATCTATCTATCTATCTATCTATCTATCTATCTATGTATCTGTGAAACTTGGGGAAAACGGGGGCTAAATGACTTACCCAGAGATATACATAGCTAGTAAGTGTCTAGGCAAGATTTGAACTCAAGTCTTCTTGACTTTAGATCCAGTGTTATATCCACTACACCAAGTGCTGAGGTGGAAGAGGACAGAGGGAAATCAGTTTGTGCTAAGAAAAATTCATTACTTCCTTCAAAGCTTAATTCAAATTAATAAGAAGCCTAGTATGATCTCATTTATTGTTGCCTCCTCCCTCAAATTGCTCTGGATATAAATATACATACTATTCTTTATACATATTGTACCACCTATCCCCCTCAATGAAATATGACTTCTTTAACGGAAGCATTGTTTCATTTTTGTCTCTGTACTTTCAACCTCTAACACAATGCTTGGCATACATTAAATGTTTAAAGAATGCTTGTTGAATGGATGAGTAAACAATACAGAGCACTAAACAAATTAGAAAAGAGGATGAGCAGAGGAAAAGGAAAAACACATTTAACTTATTTGGTAACATTATTCAGGTCACCTCTTATCTATGAGGAACTGAATTCCTGAGTAGTTTCAGGAAATAGGTAAGGAATTTACTTACATACATTGAAGGATCTGTGATCTGATTGGTGTAGATGCTAATATATTCATATCCCTTTATCCTGCACGACTTGTTCATGTATTACCCTAGAAGCTCCATATGGAGTCCACCTATTGGGAAATGAGTTTTCCTCTAGAATTGTCAATATTGTGTGAATTCTATTGTAGCACACAATATTCTATTGTTTGTCCATCACTTTTGCTACATGACCAGCTTACTCCACTAAAGTATGGAGGCTGTGATTTATAATCCTAGAGAAAGGACTTTTACAAATATATCATTTGATCCTCATAAAAACCTTGTAAGATAGCTGCCATTATTCTCTCCATTTTACAGCTGAGGAAACAGAAGAAGCCAATTAAATATCTAATTTAAATAAATAACTTGAACTAAGGTGTGTCCCGACTCTTAAGTCCAGTGCTCTATCCACTATGCCATCTAGCTGCTGTAGTGATAATGATAAGATATTTTAAATGTCTCAGCGTCTGAATCAATCTCAAACAATCTCAGACTTGATTAATGTATACACTAAAACCAGACTGTATCTTCCAGGCAAAGAAGTGCCACTGAGAAACAATCACCATTGCCTGATGGGAGTCATGAAAATGAGAGTGGGTTTAGTTGGTTCAAGCAAGAGACTACCTTGGGAAATGGTTGAAAGCCATGCTGTTATAATAGATCTTTAATTTCTATGCAGAAAGTGAACTATTTCTTTTAAAACTTTTTTCCAAATTATATGTAAAAAGATTTTTTAGCATTCATTAAAAAAAAAAATTGAGTTCCAGATTCTCTCTCTCTTCTCCCACCCCCACATCTACCTGAGGTAGTAATCAATTTGGTTTAAGTTATGCATGTGCAATCATGCAAATCATACTTCTATATTAATCATTTCATGAAAGAAAGCACAGTGAAAAAAAGAAAAAAAACATTAAAATGAAGTTAAAAATGGTATGTTTTAATGTTCATTTATATAACATTTTTCATCATAAGTCCTTTGGAATTTTCCTGGATCACTGTATTTCTGAGAATAGCTAAGTAATTCCCAGTTGGTCTTTGTACAATATTGTTATTACTGTGTACAATGTTCTCTTGGTTCTGCTCACTTTAGTTTGCATCAGTTTGAACAAGTCTTTCCAGATTTTTCTGAAATCATTCTGCTTCTTATTCTTATAGCACAATAGTATTCCATCTCAATCATGTAAGACAACTTGTTTACCCATTGTAATGTTCAGGAAATTGGAAGATCTTCCCTGCCCCTTAAAAGGCCCATATGACCTTCTTTGAGGTTTCCCCCATCCCATAGCTTAAGTCACATGGAGCCCATGGTGGGAGGAGCTTGCCAAATGGGTGGAACAGGAAGGGTGGAGCAGGAAAAGAGAGTGAGGCAGAGCAGCCAGCTTGAGTGAGAGGGAGGAATTTTCCCTACAGGAGATTGTTTGTGGGGAGGTCTAATGGAGGGAGGGCTTGGGGACATCAGAGCTGTCTGGACTAGTGATGTGCAGAAACTTCTTTTTGCCATGGTGGAATTAGCTTTCTGGTATCTGAATAAATATCTTGGTTTCGTCTTTGAGGAAGAGAGTTTGTTATATTTTGCAATTCAACCCTGGAAATATGTCTGCATATTCATAGCAGCTGTTATGGGTATCCCATTGACAATAAAGTCATTTACCAAGTGATGGACATCCATCCCCTCAATTTTCAATTCTTTGCCACCTCAAAAGATTAGAAGAGCTACTGTAAATATTTTTATACAAAAGTTCCTTTACTCTGGTTTTTTTTTTTTTAATTTCTTCAGTATACAGACCTAGTAGATATATTGCTGGATCAAAACATATGTACAGTTTTGCTTTTCAGAATGGTTAAATCATTACAGTTCATTACATCAGTACAACAGTACATTAGTGTCCCAATTTTCCCACACCCCCTGTAATATTTATCATTTTCATTTTCTGTTTTATTAGACAATCTGAAAGGTGTCAGGTGACACCTGAAAGTTGTTTTAATTTTAATTTCTCTATGTAATAGTGACTTGGACCATGTTGTCATATGACTATAGATAACTTTGATTTCTTTATCTGAAAATTACCTATTCATAACTTTTGTCCATTTATCAATTGAGCAATAACTTGTATTCTTATACATTTAACTCAGTTCTCTGTATATATGAGAAATGATGCCTTTATCAAACATACTTGCTGTAAAAAAAAAATAGCATTCTATTTTCCTTCTGATCTTGGTTACACTGGTTTTCTGAAAAACGTTTTTAATTTAATATAATTAAAGTTATCTATTTTACATCTTGTAACAATCCTATCTCTTGTTAGTCATAATTTTTCCATTCTCCATAGATCTGACAGGTAACCTATTCCTTCCCCTCCCAGTGTGTTTATGGTATTACCCTTTATGTCTAAATCATGTACCTATTTTAAACTTACCATGGTATATGGTGAAAGATGTTGGTCTGTACATAGTTTCTGCCATACCACTTTCCAGTTTTCCTGGCAATTTTTAGTCAAATACTTAGTCAATTACTAAGTTCTTGTCTCAAAAACTTGGGTCTTTGAATTTATCAAACAGTAGAGTACTATAGTAATTTACTATTGTGCAATACTTACCTAATCTATTCCACTGGTCCAGTCCTCTATTTCTATTTTCCCAGAATTTATTTATTTATTTTTAATTTTCAACATTCATTTTCACAAGATTTTGAGTTCCAAAATTTCTCCCCATCTTTTCCCTACCCCCACCCCAAGATGGCATACATACTGATTACCCCTTGACCCAGGCTACTCTCCCTTCTATTCCCCCCCCCCCCCATCCTTCCCCTCTTATCCCTTTACCCCTTACTTTCATGTAGGGCAAGATGAATTTCTATACCCCATTGCCTGTATATCTTACTTCCCTTTTACATATAAAAAATAATTTTTTAATATTTGTCTTTAAAACTTTGAGTTCCAGATTCTCTCCCTTCTTCCCTCCTTACCCACACCCATTGAGAAAATAAACAATTCAGTATAGATTATACATGTGTAGTTATGCAAAACATTTCCATAGTAGTCATATTAAGAAAGACACTACATTTCCCTCCATGCTATCCCATCCCCCATTTACTCTATTTTCTCCTTTGATCCTGCCTCTTTTCTTTTTCTTTTTTATTGTTAATACCATTACTATTTTTAAATTTAATTTTAAAATTTTTTTCCAATTTATTAATTTTTAGTTTTCAACATTCATTTCCACAAGATTTTGAGTTACAAATTTTCTCCCTATCTTTCACCAAGCCCCCACCCCAAAATAGTGAGTCTACTGAATACCCCTTCCCCCAATCTGTTCTCTCTTATATCCTCTTCCATCTCCCCACCCCCACAACTTTCTAGTAGGGCAACAAGGATTTCTATACCCCAGTGCCTATTTATCTTATTTCCCAGTCACATGTAAAAAATTTTTTAAAAAAATTAACATTTGTTTTTGAAACTTTGAGTTCCAGAGTCTTTCTCTTCTTCCCTCCTCACTCACCCTCACTTGGAAGACAAGCAATTCAATATAGGCCATACATGTGTAGTTATATAAAACGTTTACAAAGTAGTTATATTGTGAAAGACTAACTATATTCCCCTCCATCCTATCCCACCCCCCACTTATTCTATTTTCTACTTTGACCCTATCCCTTTTCAAAAGTGTTTGCATCTAACTACTCTCTCCCCCAATCTGTCCTCCCTTCTATCATTTCCTCTTTTATCCCCTTCCCCCTTCCTTTAAGATACTCAAATGAACATGTATATTATTCCCTCCTTAAGCCAAATTCAATGAAAGTAAGGTTGACCCATTGCCTTTCACCTTCCTACTCTTCCCCTCCATTGTAACAGTATTCTTTTGCCTCTTTTACATGAAATAATTTACCCTAATCTATATCTCCCTTTGTCCTCGATATATTCAATTCCTCTCTCACCTCTTAATTTAATTTTTTAGATATCATTCCTTCATATTCAACTCATCCTGTGCCCTATATATATATAATATATATATATATATTCCCTTCAACTATCCTCATATTGAGTAAAATCTCATGAGTTACAATTATTGTTTTTCCATGTAGGAATGTAAATACTTCAATTTTAATAAGTTCCTTATGATTTCTTTTTCCAGTTTACCTTCTCATGCTTCTCTTGCTTCTTGTATTTGAAAGTCAGATTTTTCTATTCATCTCTGGTTTTTTCATCAAGAATGGTTGAAAATCCACTATTTCCTTGAATTATCACATTTTCCCCTCAAATATTATACTCAGTTTTTCTGGGTAGGTGATTCTTGGTTTTCACCCTAGCTCCTTTGATCTCCAGAATCCTAGCTCCTCATATTCCAAGCCCTTCAATCCCTTAACGTAGAAGCTGCTAGGTCTTGTTTTATCCTGACTGTGTTTTCACTATATTCAAATTGTTTCTTCCTTACTACTTGCAGTATTTCTCCCTTACCTGGGAACTCTGGAATTTGGCTATAATATTTCTAGGAGTTTTCTTTTTGGGATCTTTTTCAAGAGGTGAACAGTGAATTCTTTCAATTTATATTTTGTCCTCTGGTTATTGTGGTTATTGTCTTCAGTATTTTTTGGGTCTCCTTTATCAGGCTGTTGACTTGCTTTTCATGATTTTATTGCATCATTCTCATTTCTCTTCCCAGGTTTTCCTCCACTTCTCTTACTTGATTTTAAAAATCCTTCTTAAGCTCCTCCATGGACGTTGACTAGATCATATTTTTCTTTGAAGTTTTTGATGTAGGAGTTCTGACTTCATTCATGAGTCCTCCTTCAGTTCCATGATTTGATCCTTTTTGTCCCTAAAAGGATTGTATGGGCTGATAGCACTTTCTCTACTTGCTCATCTTGCCAACCAACTACTTGACTTTTGAGCTCTTTGCCAGGGTAGAACTCTGCTTCCAGTATGGAGATAGTTTTGTCTCAAATTGCTGGGGTTTTTTGCAGCTACCAGAGATCTTAGTTGGGCATCCTCTCTAAAGCTCCCACAAACTCTGGCATACTCGCCACATACCCCAGTACCACCACCCAAGATCACAATCCAGATCCAAGCAGGTCAAAGCAAGAGTGATTACCCTCTGAATTGTTGCTTGGTCCCCCTACTATCTGCAGGCTGGGAGCTCTGGAAGCAGCCATGCTACAGCAGCTGCAGCCACCGCACCTCAACTACTTCTAGCCCCAGGAAGGGGGTGGGTGGACTGGACCACACTCTTCCTTTACCCTTCCAACATAGTTCCCAATTGACCTCTTACTATCTTTTTGGCATTTATGGGTTGAGAAGTCTGGAAATGGCCATAGCTGTGGGTGATTCACTCTCCTGAAGTCTGCTCTTGCCAGTCAGGACCACCCTAGGGCCAGAACTGCAGCTCACAGGTGACTGTGCTTGTCTCCCAGCACACTTCAAAAGACCTTTCCTGTTGTCCTGCCAGGCTGCCTTCAGTGGGACATTTGTTTCTCCCTGTCTCTTTGTGGGTTCTATAGCTTTAAAAAAATTTTAGAGTCATTATTTTACAGGTATTGAAAGTAGTTGGATCCAAAGCCCACACCAAATTTGTGCATTTACTCTGCCATCTTGGCTCTACTCCCAACCCTGAACCTTTTCAAAAATGTTTGCTTCTGACTATCCTCTCTCCCAATGTGCCCCTTCTCTCATTCCCCTCTCTTTTTCCCCTTGTCCCATACTTTCCTATAGGATGAGATACCCAACAACCTTCTATTTCTTAATGAGTTCCAGATTGTTTTGATAGTTACTACTTTATAATACATATTAAGATCTGGTACTTCTAGTCCACCATCCTTCACATTTTTAAGAAATTCCTTTAATATTCTTGACCTTTTGTTTTTCCAGAAGAATTTCATTATTTTTTTTTCTGGCTCTATAAAATAGTTTTTGGTAGTTTGATTAGTATGGCACTGAAGAAGTAAATTAATTTAGGTAGCATTGTCATTTTTATTATATTAGCTCCCCATGAACAACTGATAGTTTTTCAGTTGTTCAGATCTGACTGTATTTGTTTGAAAAGTATTTTGTAATTGTGTTCATATAGTTTTTGCTTTTCCTTAGCAGGTAGACTCCCAAATATTTTATATTTTCTAAGTTATTGTAAATGGAATTTCTCTTTCTATCTCTTGCTAATGAGTTTGTTAGCAATATATAAAAATATCAAAGATTTATGTGGGTTTATTTTATATACTGCAACTTTGCTAAAGTTGTTAATTATTTCAAGTTGTTTTCTTGTTGATTCTCTAGGTATACCATCATATCACCTGCAAAGAGAAATAGTTTTGTTTCCTCATTGCTTATTCTCATTCCTTTCATTTCTTTTTCTTCTCTTATTGCTAAAGCTAACATTTTTATTACAATACTGAATGCCAATGATGATAATTGAAGTTATTTCACTACTGAAACACAATAGATTTTTCTCTCACACTTCATCTTTATTCCATGTGTATCTCTCTGCATGTGTTTCTTGCAAGCATCATTTTTATAAGATTCTAGTTTTTAATCCACTCTATTATTCCCTTCTGTTTTATGTGTGAGTTCCTCCTTTTCACATTTATAGTTAAGATTGGTGTGTATTTCCCTCCATCCTATTTTCCTCCTGTTAATCCTTCTCTTTCTCCTTTCACCTTATCCCTCCTCACCAGTTTTTTGCTTCTGACCACCACTTCCTCCAAAAAAATTCTCATTGAAAGACCTAAGGAAAGAAACTATATCTTCCTAAATGGTACCATAGACAATGAAGTAGTATGAATACCATGCACCAAAAGGTATAGCATTCGAATTTTTAAAAAAGTTAAATGAGTTACAGGAGGAAATATATAGTGGTGGAGGACCTCAACTTTTTCCTCTCAGAACTAGCCACAAAAATAAACAAGAAAGAAATGAAGGAGGTAAAGAGAATTTTGGAAAAGCTAGATGTGATAGACCTCTGGAGAAAAATGAATAAGCATAGAAAGGAATATACCTTTTCTCTGTTGTACATGGCACCTACACAAAAATTAATCTTGTATTAGGTCATAAAAATCTCATAAGCTATGCAGAAAGATTAAAATTAATCTGCCCTCCCTTCCATTAATTCCACCTGTCTCCTGTCCCTCTCCCCTTCTAATTTCCTATCAAGTAAGATGAATTTCTATACACAACTGAGTGTGTATGTTATTACTCCTTTGAGTCAATTCTGATAAGAGTAAGGTCCAAGCAAATCTCATCACTCCCATCTTTCCCTCCACTGTAATAAGACTTCTGTGTCTTCTCAAATGACATAATTTGCCCCATTCTATCTCTCCTCTCTTCTCACAGTGAAATCCTTTTTCTCACCCCTTATTTTTTTTTTGGGGGGGGATATCATGCCATCAAAGTCTATTTACATGTATGCACTCTATCTATGTATACTCGTTTTAACCACCTTGATAGTGATAAAGTTCTTAAGAGTTACAAGTATAATCCTTTTACACATAAACAGCATAACTTTATTGAATCCCTTATGTTTTCTCTTTACAGTTTCACTTTTTATGTTTCTCTTGAGTCTTACATTTGAAAATCGTATTTTCTGTTCAGCTCTGGTCTTTTCGTTAGAAATGTTTTAAACTCCTCTACTTCTTCAAATATCCATTTCTTTCTCCTCCACCCTCACAAGGATTATACTCAGTTTCACTAGGTAGGTGATTCTTGGTTGTGATCCAAGCTCCTTTACCTTCCACAATATCCTGTTCCAAGTTCTCTGACCCTTTAAAGTAGAAGCTGCTAAATCCTACATACTCCTGACCATGGCTCTTTGAATTGTTTCTTTCTAGCTGTTGTATTTTCTCCATGTTGTATTTTCTCCTTGACCTGGGAGCTCTGGAGTGATGATGTTATTGGTAGTTTTCATTTTGGGAACTCTTTCAGGAGATAATTGGTGGATTCCTTCAGTTTCACTTTTTCCCTCTGGTTTGATAATACCAGGTAATTTTCCTTTATAATTTCTTGAAATATGATGTCCTTTTTTTTTTTAATGGCTTTCAGGTAGTCAGAAAGTTTTTAAATTATCTATCTTTCATTTATTTTTCAGGTCAGTGAGATATTTTACAGTGAGATATTTCACATTTTCTTCTATTTTTTTTTCAATCTTTTGGTTTTGTTTTATGGTTTCTTGATGTCTTCTTAAGTCGTTAACTTCCATTTTCCAAATTCTTATTTTCAAGGATCTATTTTCTTCAGTGAGCTTTTGTACCTCCTTTTCCATTTTGATACATTCTACTATTTAAAGAGTTGTTTTCTTTAGTGAATTTTTATGCTTCCCCACCCCCTTTTGTGCCTCCTTTATCAAGTTGTTGACTCTTTTTCAATGACTGTCTTGCATCACTGTCATCTCCCCCCACCCCTACTCTGATTTTTCTTCTTTTGTTATTTGACTTTTCAAATCCTTGTTGAGCTTTCTCAGGGGTTCTTTCTGGACCTGCGTTTTTTTCTTTGAAGCTTCAGAGTTAGCCATTGTGAAATTGTTGTCTTCTTCTCAGTTTGCATCTTAATTTTCCCAGTTACCATAGTGACTTTCTATAGTCAGGATTTTCTCTTTCTTTTCTTTTCTTTCTTTTTTCTTTTTTTTAATTGATCATTTGCAAGTATATTTCAAGAATTTTGATTTGTGTTAAAGTTGGGCTCCATTTCTTGGGCTTAGGGGGCATTGTCCCAAACTTTTGTGCTGAGGGATAAAGTGCGCTGTCCCTGACTTGCTCTGCTGGAGCCATAGGGGCTTATTGCTGAACAGTGCCAGCATCTGAGAGCTCACTGCTGGCATGCTGATAGTCTGGTTCTGACTTTCCCAGGTGTCACCTGTCCTCCTTTTATTTGAGTGAGACAAACTTTTACTGCTGACCTTCTAAGTTGTCTTTTGCTGGAAAGTTGTTTTACCTCATCCTTTTGTTGGTTTAGCACCTACCTATCAGGTTTGTTGGGAGAATCAGATGAAATAAAATGTATAAAATGCTTAGCAGAGTGACTAGCACATAGTAGGTCCTTTATAAATATTATTGTTGTTGTTCTTATGGTTTGGCACTGCTCTAATTTTTAGAAAGATATTTTTTACACTTAGCTCAAATTGATATCTATGAAATTTATACTGATTTTTGGATTCTTCCATATGACAATACTTTGAATAAAAATTATTTCATGTACTGTTGCTCCTCATATCCCACTCCAAGTTTTTTTGTTTTTTGTTTTTTTTTTGCCCAGGGTAACTATTTGCAGTTCCTTAACCTTCTCATCTCTTCATCCTTAACCTTGAGAGATTTTTTTTTGGGGTTTTTTTACAAAATTTTAGGTTCATTTACAAAATATAAATAATTTCAGCTACAACTCAAATTGTCCACCAGGAGATCTAAGAGATAAATTAAAAATGAAAGTTCTATGTATAATATTAATCAAACTACTTTGTATGATGTCCTCTATCTATCCTTCATACTTCTCAGCTCTCACATGTAGCTATTGCTAACCCCAAGCAACATTTTGAAGTAGAAGTGTCAATATCAATCAAAATCTATAGCTGTATCAATCTATATAATCAAAGGGAAAAGCAACAAATGTTGGGGAGGATATGGGAAAATTGGGACACTAAGTCATTGTTGGTGAAATTGTGAACTGATTCAACTATTTTTGAGAACAATCTATAATTATGCCCAAAGTGTTATTGAACTACCTCTATCCTTTGATCCAGTATTACAACTACTAAGTATGTTTCCAAATATGATTAGGGAAAAAGGAAAAAAAAAAACTTCTGTGTTCTAAAATGTTTATGGCAGCTCTCTTTGTGGTGGCAAAGAACTGGACATTTCAGGAATGCCCATCATTTGTGGAATGCCTAAACAAATTGTGGTATATTTCTATATATTTCTACTATATTCCATAAGAAATGATGAGCTCAATGATCTTAGAAAAACATGGAAAGACTTGCACAAAATAATGAAGAATGAAATGAACAGAATCAAGAGAAAACTGTACAGTAACAGCAATATTGTTTTAAGAACAGCTTTGAGTGAATAAAGCTATTTTACCTATTATAAATACCCAAATTAACTATAAAGGATAAATGAAGAAAAACATTGACTGCATCCAGAGAAAGAACTGATAAAAAGAAATATGAATAGAATAATTTTACACACACCTACACACAGTGTGCGTATATATGTGCAAATATCTTATTGTATTGTTATGCAAATGATTGTTTTATGCCAAAAGTTCAAAATAACTGAAATTTTTAAAAAATAAATTTATTTCCATTGCCTCTCTGACTTTTTTTATTTGGTTCCTTTCTCAGCCACCCAATTTTATTTCATATGTTTCATAGGACTAAGGCCTAGAAGGTACCTTTATCATCTTTTTGTTTTTGTTTTTAAGATTAAAAAAAGGATATTAACTTAGAAATTTTAGCAGGAAAAGTAGTACATGTTCCTCCTCTGGCACTTGAGTGGCACATTCTCTCCTATACTATGTCTGATCCTAGGGAAAATGAGCTTTGACTAAATGCAGTTTCTACTTAGCATAGAACCTATCAATGGGACTGAGTCCTGAAGGTTGCTCCCAAGTGTCTCAAAACTGCATTGCTAATAGCGAATGTTGGCAGAGCCTCTAAACTTTGGTTCACTTTTCTGACCTTTTGAAACTCATAAAATTGTAGTCACTATCTCCATTATCAAAAATGAAAGAATGAATGTTGAAGTAAAGAAATACAGATCATGTTCTTGGGCCATTAAACCATGTTGACCTTGTATGGGGAGGCCCCAAGGCCTCTCTGCTTTTGATATTATATTTCTTTTCTCCCTGGAAGGCCACCAAGCAGGAGGAAGACAAATCATAAATAACTGTTTGTTTTTGTCTTTGTATCTCCAATAAGAATGCCATTAAAGAGAACTGAAATGAGAAAAGTAGCTAGATTGGATAGTGTTGCAAGGCATTGAGAAAGTGATAAACAACATACCCAAAGGAAGGAAAGAAAGCAAATATGTCCAGGCAGGGGGAACCTTGTAACTTACTGATCCTGAAAAATAAAGGAGACCAAGAAAATATCAACAACCACCAAACTATTAGCTTATTTACTCATCTTTTAAAAAAAATTTATGGGAGTCATCTATAAATGAATGAAAGATATCACACCATAAAGAAACTATATGAGAGCAAGAAAAGATGATTTGTCTTGTGTCAAGTGCAAGTGATAATAAGCAGACAGCCAGAGTGGTCCGTTGTTCCTAGTGATGACAAATGAAATCAAAGAAGGCTTCTAGAACAATCTGTGTATTCCTTGTGATGAATTCTTGGAGGACACAAACAGGAATTACAACGGTATAGATGGGTTGCATGCTGCATCACTGCATCACTGGAAGTAATTTTCAAATACATAAGGTCAAATGCATTTGTGATTTGTAGAATATCCTCAGTGATTAGCACAGTGCCTAGCTAGAACATAGACATGTAATAAATGCTTTTTAAATTAAATGTATTCCCTTTATTTTGAAAATGAAGAAATACACAAGCACCTACTGTTCAGTCCCTCAAGTCTGTGTTCCTTGCATAATGTCCCATTTTCCCATTCCTTCCTCCATATCTCTCCCTTCTCTATTTGAAATTTACTTGCCTTGCCTCCTAATCCCAAAATGATATGTTCTCTTCTAATTGAAAGCTACCTAATCTGATAAACAACCTTCTCTAAGGGGCTAGAGGGGTACTAAATTGTTAATGAATTACCACTCTCAGGTGAACTATATGCATTTTAACAGGAAGCCTACTGAATAAAATAGTTTAACCTAAAATAATTACTCTCAGTGTTGCAGTGGTTTCAGAAAGAGCACTGATTTTGGATTTGGAGTAATATTATCCCTGGTCAGTCTTCTACTACCTGTGTGACCTTGGGCATATCACTTGACTATGATAGACTTTGGTTTCCTTATTTATAAAATAAAGGTTGAACTATGTAACCTCTAAGGTATCTTACCACTCTAAGTATTTGATCATAATTGTGAGAATTTAAGGTATTTTGTCAAGGTAGACGGGCACATATTTGGGGAAAAACATTCATACACACTTGCTAATAGAATCAACGTATGGTATAGCTTCTTCCGGGCACAAGAATTTTTGAATGGTATATTAATGCATGAATAGAAAAGGTTATCTTTTTATATAATGTCCTTGCCTATCTTCCCCTGTGCCATATCCCACCTTTTTGCAAAATTCTTTAGTTAGGGTAGTCGTGGGATTCAATGACTTAAAAATTGGAAAGATTTAAAGAGCATGAAATCTAATCACTTCATTTTAAGGTTGAAGAAACCAAGGTTCACAGAGACTACACAAGTACTAAGTCAAGCAGCTAAAATTTGAATCCAGACTCTTAGTCTTCGGCAGCCAGGTGGCACAGTGAATAGAGTGACTTGTCCTGGAGTCAGGAATTCCTGAGTTCAAATCTGATCTCAGACTTGTACTAGTTGTGTGACCCTGGGCAGATCACTTAGCCCTGTGTGCCTCAGTTTCCTCATCTGTAAAAAATGAGCTGGAGAAGAAAATGGCACACCACTCCAATATCTTTGCCAAGAAAACCTCTAAGGGTGTAATGATGATTGGAACACAACTGAAAATATGACTGAACAACAACAACCTCGTATTCTAAATCCACCATGTTATTAGTACTCTATGCTATCTTTGATGCTGCTAGTGTCTAAAGATGTCAGAGAACTCTTTTTATGTGACTAAAATCCAATACATAATATTCAAAAGTCCATGAAAATATAAGATTTTTAAATTTGAGTAGTAACTTTGACATTTTGTCATGAGGCCAAAAAAGATAAATATAAGGTTACAATTTTATGTCCCTAGCTCTAACAAGAATGCCTAAGAATAAATTTGAACAGTTTCATTTTTTTTTAAAGTAGCCAGGAAATGAAAATCTACCCTTTGCTAACTAGTTCCAGTACGTCACAACTATTATGCCAATGTATACTAATAAGAGGCCTTAATGCAAACATTACTGGCACAATGGACCACAATTCCTCTTCTGAAGGTACTGCAGTGTCCCATCTATGACTATTCAGGGAGTTCCCACACACCCATTATTGGTGCAATAGCCCTTAATTGCACCTTTGTTGTCAGAAGAAGTTTTGTAGCTTAACATCCCCCGGACCATTTGATAGGAAGTTGTAGTATGCTAATTGCAGCTGTGGTTGAGCAAGTAGCCAAGTATTAAGGCATATATCTATTAGTCTTATTCCTGGGTACTGGAAATCTAATCTCGATATTGTGTATTTAGATCAAGCCAAGCAATGTTGGACATGTTGAAAACAATTCTGATAGAATCGAAATAGAGAAATTAAACAGGACATCAATTCCACTAGCACTGATTCTACAGTGTAAGAGTTGGAGAACTATATTCTGAGGTTTTTATTTATATATTATTTGTACAAGCATTTAAGAAAAACAAACAGTGTCATTCAATTTTGCATCACTCCACCATTGCTCTCGGAGAAAATTGAACTAGAGAGAACCTGTTTGTGTCAGTTTGTCAGTGCATGTCTCCAAAGTCAAAATAAAGAGGAAGCTTGGGCTATTATCTGAATGTCAAAGGCTCAAGGCAGAACCTGCTGTAGGATATTGACTAATTTTCTTAGAAAGGGAAACTCATTCCTAAGCAGAGGAAGATATTCTGGCCTTTATGTTGCTGAGGGAACTCCATTTGAGTCTCACAATTGATTTAGAGATTTTTCTTTTGATGAGCTGGATAGGAAATGGGGAAAGGGTCTTTCTTCCCATGAAAAAATGGTAACCCATATGTATGTGCTTTTTAGACAGATACATAAGTGGACATGGGCAACAAAATAAGTATTAATTCTTTTCTTTTTTTTTTTAAGAAAAGAATGAAGGACATAAGTGGAAAATAAAAAAAACAATGAAAAGTATTCTCAAATAATGTAGTAATGCAGTTAGAACTTGCTCCTAATTTAAAACTTCCATTTTTAATTTCTTAAGTTCTTGGGGACTTGAGACTTGTTGCCAACACATTCAACATTTTTTTTGCTGAGAGAATCACAAAATGTAAATATAAACTAAATATATACTTTATATTGACATTCTTTCTTAACCATATTTTTAAGCCGAGTCAAATTTTTAAATTTCTCTTTTTTAAAAGACTTTCCAGTTTAAAAAAATGACCGTCCAAGATTAATTAGTTGAATCTCTCTTCTTCCTTTCTAATCCCATCTACAGTTCAGAGGCACGTAAAACCACAAAGCAAGATAATAAGCAATAAATGGAATAATTAATTCAATGCACTGAAACTAATTTTAATTTATATTTCTCCCAGCTCCTCACTGGGGAATGGAAAACCTGGAGTTCTAGGGACTGAGGTGATCCAATTCTGGTTGTTTTGAATATGTCATGAAACTGAAAGTTCTTATAAAATTGGAGGTCATTGAAATTAAGGCTATAACTATATAAAAGATTATTAATAATCACAAAAGTATTTTAAAAGTGAATTATAAGAAAAAAAAAACTCCCCCAAATAATTTCAGTTCAAAACTACCTTGCTTGCAAATTACTTCAGAGAAATTACTTGATACAAAATTTGTATCAAACTTCTCAATTCAGGTAGATTTTGAAAAACTGTCTCCGATTGTAAATAATGGTATAGTGAATAAAGCTCTGGACTTAGAGTTAGGGAGAACTGCCTCAAATTTTAATTCTGCCTCAAATATTTAAGAGCTATATGGCCCTAGGAAAATAATTTAATATTTCTAGTTCTCAGTTATTTCATCTGTAAAATGGGTAGGTTCGACTCCAAAATCTTCTGCCTCTAAATGTGACTCACTAGTATAAAGGGGAGGGGGAGAGCTGATATTTATTTATCATTTTAACGTTCGCAGTTGCTAAATATACATTTTTTCATCTTATTTTTATAATAAAGTAACCACATTTTTCATGAGTTAGAAGAACAAAGATATATTCAGGAATACAAATCAGAGGATAACATTGGATGGGTCTCTGAAGGTGTATGTATGTTTAAATCAAACAGCACTATTTGCCACAAGAAGTCCTTTTCTTCTAAGTCCCATATTGTTTTCTATATGAAAATAGATAAACATCTTACATTAAAGATGAGGAGAAATAGTATCATGACTTACTAGGAAATGATCAGAAGACTTACTTGAAAAACTGTATGATTAAAATGAATGTTGCTATTTTTGCTTTAAATAAGGCAGAAATAGGAAATCTGAAAGATTAGCCATTAAGTTCTTTGTTGGTGGAGGAAATAGACACACTAAAGAAATTATAGACACCTGAAAGGATAAAATCTTAGGTTATTATACTTTATTCTATAACATACTAGGTTATTCACTGGAGTAATTTTTTTTTTTTTTTTTTTGCTTTTTGGAGGGAGGATGGTAGAGCAATTGGGGTTAAGTGACTTGCCCAAGTTTGCATTGCTAGTAAGTGTTAAGTGTCTGTGACCGTATTTGAACTCAGGTCCTCCTGACTCCAGAGCAGGTTCTCTATTCACTGTGCCACCTGGCTTTCCTGAGTAAAATTATTTTGAAAAGATAGGGATAAATGTGGAAATGATCTTTTTTTTTTTTTTTTTAGTGGATAAAGCTTCTCCATACGGGAAGGCATTAATGAAATCTATCAACGTAATCAGAGTGAATGTTTGATCATCTACAAATAAGCGTAACTAAACTCACCGGTTTAATAATAGGACAATGATGAAGACATAATCATTGCTTTTCAGTGCCTTCTAACCCACCTTTCATACATGTGCTAAAGTGATTTTTCTAATGTGAATGTGATAGTAGCACAAAATCCGTGGGTGAAGGTCTCATTGGGTCCAACTTCGTCATTTTGCAGGTGACTTAAATGAGACACAGATAACATCATACTAATGTTAAATATTTGAAACAGGAGTCAATTCAAGGTCTTCCTGATTCCAAGTCAAGAATTCTATTTACCACATCATTCTAACCATGCCAGTCCTCTGCATCAATATCAGTGACCTTTTTGCATCTAGGATCAAACTGAAATTTCTCTTGTTATCTAACGCCTCCCACAACCTAGCCTCCACTTACCTTTCAAGCTTTATTATACATTACTCCCCATTTGCACTGGCTGTTCTGCATGCCTAAGAACTTCTGTCTGTCCTCTTCCTCTTAAACTACCTCATTTTATTTAAAACTCAGTCCAAGCTCCATCTCCTACATGAGTTATTTCCACACAATCATTCTGTAGATGCTTGGGGTATATTTTGATTTGTGCATATTTTATCCCTAAATAGAATGTAAGCTCCTTCATGATAAATACTGTTTCATCTTGGTCTTTGGTATGCTCAGTACTTTGCATAATGATTATCATATTATAGGTTCCTACTACAAAATTATTGATTGATTGATTTACAAGAAACTCATGGTTATTGTTATTTGTTATTAATTAATTAATGTTATTAATTGTTCTGGAAGCTGACCCTCTCAATGAACTGGTTGACTTTCTTTCAAAGCTTACACTTTAACAATAATCCCTCCTTGTGGTGTGCACTTATGTAGAAAAGTTCCTAATACCTTTTCAGTCTTCTCATACTCTTGGCTCCCTCCCTCATCTTCGTACTACAAATGTTATCTGTAATCAGGAGTGAAGGGATGGATGAACACTGTTGTGACCTAAATGGATTGCCACTTCTAAAAAGGATAATGATGCTTTAAAGTGGGGAGGATTGGGGAGGAGTTAAAAACTTTCTTGCATTTTTCTTCAAAAAATAAATATATATATGATGAAAAAATTCCTAATTATGTATGATACTCCTCCCACTCTTTCCTTCCATTGAAATGTCTGTTCTTAAGGTCATGCAGGGCACTCTCAGTAATTCAGCCATTCTTTCTCCTTTCATCACAAGTTGACTAGCAAATGATGTAATTCTCAAGATTGTCGTGTTCAGCGATTGGACTGGACAGTCTTATTAGGTAAAGGACTTTTCCCTGATTAATCACAATCAAGTCCTGTGTCCTAAAAATGATGGAAGCTACATAAACTAGTCTTTACAGACACTGAAGTAGATTTTCTCATAAGGAGAAATGGCATTTTGTTGTTTTTTAACTCACAAAATAGAAATTTGAGCTTTTCTTTTCATTCCTACCTTGTCTACTCATGAGATTATTGTTTAGGGAAATATATGATGATACTGTTTACATAATATAATTTTCATGTGCTTATACTCTAAATAAAGTAAATCATAGCCTTCAATTTTCTACATTAGTGCAATATATACTTTTATAAGTTAGAATTTTCATACTAATACATATTAATAGAATGAAAAATGTAGCTAAAAAAGCCTTCATTTAATTCAACATGTCTTATTGCTATTTCATTTAAGGTGTCACCATGTGCCTTTGTTCTATTCACCTGGTTCTAACAAATATATTGCCTGAGAGAAATTTGGGGGAAAAAGAAATGGTTGTCTGATTCATCAATACATTTTCAAAGAGCCATGAATTAAAGAGAGTTCTTAAAGAGAATCCTTCCTAATTCTGCATCCATTTGTTCATTCATTCAACAAGCATTTATGAAATAGTTACTATTTATTTGCAATTTGAGAGTTAGTCTTCAAAAGCTGTGGGAAAGTGGAACAATCACATTTTTAAGTCACCTGTGATACTGTAATACACAATGAAAATGAACTAATACTGTTTCTACATGATGCTGATGAACATTGAAAAGTGACAGCTTTTCTGTCTTTTTTTTTTACACCATTTAACATTATCATTCTTGGCATAAATGGGCTTGTTTTTCATAGACTTCCTCTAGGTTTTCTTCATGTTGAAATATTTCATGTTTCCCTTATCTATATTAATATTATAAACAAATCTTTGTAATGCTCAGACTCCTGGCTATCATTCCTTGGGCTTACTTTTGAGAAATAATTTTAATTTTACTAGTAAGTTTTACAAGACTTTAAAAAAAGTGATCTGACACTAATGCACTGTTGGTGGAATTGTGAACTGATTCAACCATTCTGGAGAGCAATTTGGAACTATGCCAAAAGTGCAATAAAATTGTTCATACCCTTTGATCTAGCAATATCACTTACTAAGTCTGTATCTGAAACTGATCTTAAAAAAAGAGAAAAGGGCCTACACATGGAAAAAATATTTATGGCAGCCCTCTTTATGGTGGCAAAGTATTGGAAATTGAGTGGATACTCATCAATTGAGGAATGGCTGAACAAGCTGTGAAATATGAATATAATGGAATACTATCGTGATATAAGAAATGATGAATGGGAAGATTTCAGAAAAAAAAAACTGAAAAGACTTGCACAAACTGAAGCAAAGTGGAATAAGAAGTACCAGGAAGACATTGTACATAGTATCAACAATATTATGTGATGATCAACTATAAATAAGTCCTCTCAGCAACAAAATGATCTCAGACAAGTAGGTACAAAGGAGTCAGGAAGGAAAATGCTATCCAATTTAATGCATGGGTATTATCTCACTAGATAAAGATCTGATGGATTCTGAATGCAGACCAAAGCATATTTTATTTCACTTGCTTTATTCTTCCTTATGTTTTTTTTTCTTTTGATCTTTTTCTTCTTTTGCAAATGTGACTAATATGGAAATATGTTTATATGGTAGCATGTGGATAAACTATATCCAACTACCTACCATTTTCAGAAGAGAGATGGTGAAGGGGGGAGGGAGAAAAATTTGGAACTCAAAATCTTGTAAAAATAAATGCTAAAAATTTTGTTGACATGCAACTGTAGGAAAAAAAATAAAATACTGTTTTAAAAAATGATCCGATCTCTAAAGTATATACCATCTGTTTCTCTGTCTTACCCTTTACCTTACCAAGACGACAGATATTAAATTTCAAAATTACATTTAACTGATGTTAACTAAAACACAAACCACTAAAAGGCAGGAGTTTCAGTCTACTTGTATTTTTTTGTGATATTCAAAATGCTCTGAATTTAGAGCACAAGAGCAGACTTCAGACTTTTTTGTACTTGATATTCAGACACTCCCAGTTAACACAACCTTTCTGTAGTTAATCACACAATGGTGTTCATGGATATTGTGTAGAAATTTGCAGAAAGACACACAGTGGTATAATATACAAAACTGATTTAGAAACTGAGAAAATGCCTGAAGGAAAATCAAATGAACTGATGATAACGTACTATACAGGCGTTCATCACTCAGCTTGAGCAGAAGGAAGAGCCCAACTTCATTGGTTCTGCATTTATAATTATCCTTATCCCAATATAATTTCTTCCTTTAGCTGTCAAGACAAAGGTAAGAAAATGAAGTATCATTAAGGTATCTAAATGACCTTCATTCCTTTAAAATATATCAAAACTCTCATGGCTCTCTTTCTTACTCCCTTTTCCTCTTGGTCTATAGACATGTACAATCTTCATTAATATTTCACTTTAATGAGAATTTTTATGATATCAGAAAATGGGAAAAACTGCATAGTTTTGCTGTGGACATATTCCCTGCTTTGGAAGCTCAGTGGTTTCAGAGCACTTCTCTAATTTTGAGTCAATTATCTGTATCACTAGTGGCTCAATCAATAAAAAAAAAAAAATAGGTTTTTGCCTCTGTTCTCCTGGCTGCCTGCCCAAAGAAAACCCTTTCTCCCTTGGCTCCCTCTTGGTGTTAACTTAATAAAATTAACTCCACATAGAAAAAGTGATATACAGATCAAAGGAAAATATTTAAGTTTAAATTAATGCCCCTCAACACCTATGGTCTCTAGGGGAAGTCTCATCTCCCTTCAGACAAGAGATTTTGGTTTTTAGTTTTCTGCTTTTATCCCTATTATATATCTTCTTGACATAAGCTCCATAGCTGTATTGTGAAAGAAATTTGGGGGGCAACTATGGGAACAAGCTTGTCTCTTGGTAACTGCAGCCAAAATAAATGAGATGATATAGAGTGGCAAATTTGGATTCTGATGCTTTTTAGAGGTTCAGCAGCAGTCTTCCTGGGACTTACCTAAATTTACTCAGAGTGTTCTGAACTTATTTTACATAGCTTAAATGAATTGCTCTCCTCTCTCCACATTATTTTTATAGCTTCCTGAGAGTCTTGTGGGGGTCAGTTATAAAATACATTTATTAACAATCATTTTTGTATTCCTATTATTTTTACATGAAGGGTGATAGTGATGTTGCCCTAGTTCTGCTTAGTCAGGCAACCATATTCAGAAACCTCCAATAAATTGATAGTTTTGTTGGCATCCCATCAAGGTGCAAATAACAAGTGGATGTAGATCCTTAATCATGGCATCATGTTGAGGTGGGAGTGGAAGCACAGTTTGAATAGGGCTGGTGAACTGAAATTGCCTTAGCTTTATTTGGTTGCCAAAATACAGAAGACTTAAAATTCCCAGATTCTAAATCTAATCTTTCCTAAATTTTTTGAATGATCATGTTTCAAGCTTAGCTGCTTTCATATTGTTTTTGGATAGCGGTTCAGTTGTTTTCCAGTCATGTCCAACTCTTTGTAAATGAGTTTGGGATTTTCTTAGAGAAGATACTGGAGTGGTTTGCCATTTCCTTCTCCAGTCCATTGTACAGATGAGGAAATTGAAACAGATGGGGTTACCTGACTTGCCGAGGGTCACACAGCTAAAAAGTATCTGAGACCAGATTTGAATTCAGGAAGTATCCTCAAGTGGTAAGCATGATACACAGTTGGATAACATATTCAATTGGAGAGGTGATATATAATTCTCAGTACAAATTGTAATATTGAGAAAGTCATCTACTTTAATGTCTTTTTATCAAATAACCTTTACCAAGTATAAAATATGTATGGTGCTGTCCAATGTTTTCTTCCTTCCAGGAGTATGTCTCCATTTTCTTTTCTCCTCTCCCTATAATCATGATCCAAACTTCTTTCTTCAGCAATCAGCCCTCTCATTCTGACTGGTCAACCAGTGTTTTAATCCTGGTATATACTTTGTCATCACATTCCAGAAACTTTCTAACCTTCCTCTGATTGGTCAGTTTTTTTCCTAGAACTTACATTTTAAAGAATGACTTAGGCCAGGCAGGTCCATTCCTTTATTCCACTCTAGGCCCCAACTCTTGACTTTCTGGAGTTATTCCTTGACCATGCTTCCACATTATATGCCCTAGTTTCCTAGCTTTTCAATTTCCTTTTATGTATTGTCTTTGCCAACTAGAATGTAAGCTACTTGATGAAAAGATCAGTTTTTCTTACTTTTTCTTTCTATTTATATTCCCAATGCCTATCACACTGTCTGATACTTAGTAAGCACTTGTTAAAGGCTTATTGTCATGACTTGATGACTTATCTTCCAGTTTATATTCCAAGACCATCACTTTCTCAGACTTTTGGTGAAGGATTACCATGTGTTCTTCCACATGGGGTCATGGCACCCAGAAATGTATAGAAATGGAACCTTGAGAAGTTTACAATTTTTTGGGGAGGTGATACATGGATAGGAGGTTTTGAGTCAAATTTTCTTTTCATGAAGAACTTCATTAAGCAATGTGCAATATGGTAACATTTGTATGGCATGCATTCTTGTCCTTTGTTATTCTACATAGATTCAATCCCTTTTCCCTTTACTATCACTCATATATGCTAATTTGAATTAAAATGTGATTTTTTTTCATCTCAAGTCTTCTTTTACTCTACTCTTAAATGATTTCTTTTCTCAATATAACTTAAAATTAAGAAGAATGAGCAGTTTCAAAGGTTTTTTTTTGAGTGACCATATGCCACATTTACATGGTGCTTTAAGTTTTGAGAGTCATTTCCTCCTCCAAAACCTTGAGATGTAAGTAGTATAAATACCATTATCCCAATTGTAGAAATGAGAAAAAATGAGACAAAGACAAGTTATGTATCTTTCTTATAAGCACAAATTAATACTATAAGAATTGGAACTCAAACTCAAGCCTTCTGATTCTAATGGTTCTTTCCACCAACCAAAATAGCAGCATATCTCTAAACTGCATATTCCTATTGTTTATATGGCTTAAAGTATGACCAGGAAATTATTTTTATTGGTTTATTTTACTTAAGGTTTCATAATTTTCATAAAATCTATTGATCCATTTAAACATATACACCTCCCTAATTTTCTAGTTCTCTGGTCTTTTTTCATTTTAAATTTATTTCAGCATGATGAAAATATGTCTAAATGAAGCTTTATTTTCCTCCTAAGTATGTCTGCTCTTTATCTATTAGTATGTTATTATTTGTGTGCATATGCCAACTAGTATATTTAAAATAAGAAAAAATGAAGAAGTTAATTGTGACCCATTGATAGGCATTTGAAAAAGTGATAAGATAATAGCTTTAGAGCAGTGATTCTCAATCTTCCTAATGCCTCGACCCTTTAATACTCCTATCTGTATGTGAGTGGACCTGCCTAGAGATGGATAGAGGAGCAGTGTCTCAGTTCCTAAGACCATGGGAAATACGCGTTTTCCGAAGGTTTTAGGTGACCCCTGTGAAAGGGTCATTCAACTCCCAAAGGGATCGTGACCCACGGGTTGAGAACTTCTGCTTTAGAGTAAAAAGGGTCACTAAAGGAAACTAAGACTCCAAGGCTACACAAGAAAAGAGGCTGTATTCTAACCCAAGTCCTTTCATTCCAAATCCAGCACTATTTCCACTACTGTATATCAGAATACTCTAATGTGGACATGTTTGATAAGGTAAACTTTTGATCAATATAATGGGATCCTTGCTTACTAGCTATGCCAGCAAATTTGGAAAACTCAAGAGTAGCTACTCGATTGGAAGAGATCGGTTTTTATTCTAATCCTAAATAAAAGCAATGCCAAAGAATGATCAAATTACTGAACAATTGCATTCATTTCACATATGAGTAAAGTTCTGTTTAAGATTCTGCAAGTGAGGTTCCAACAGTCTGTGAGCCAAGAATTACCAGAAGAGCAACCTGGTTTTTGAAGAGGTGGAGGAACTAGGGACCAAATTGCCAATATTTGCTCAATAATGGAGAAAACAAGGGAGTTCCAGAAAAAAAAATCTACTTCTGCTTCATTGACTTCCCCAGAGTCTTGAAAATGTGGATCACAACAAATTGAGGCAGTCCACAAAGAGACAGGAGTATCAGATCATCTTACTTGTCTACAGTTCAACTCAAGAATCAAGAGTTAGAATTGAATATGAAAGAGCTGATTTTAAGAGCTGTTTTAAGATTGAAAAATAATCACAAAGTTGTATATTGTCACCTTTTTTATTTAACTCATATGCAAAGTACATCGTGTGAGATGCCAAGCTGGATAAATCAAAAGCCAGAATTAACATTACCAGGAGAAATATCAAGAATCTTAGATATGCAGAAGATGACACCTAGATGGCAGAAAACTAAGAAGAGTTAGAAAGCCTCTTGATGAGGGTAAAAGAGGAGAGCATAGGTTTGAAGGTTAACATCAAGAAACAAACAAACAAAAAATGCCCTAAGATCTTGGCAACTGGCCCCATTATTTCCTGGCAAATAGAGGGGAAAAAAATGGAAGCAGTGTCAGATTTTATATTCTTGGGCTCAAAGATCACTGCAGATGGTGGCTACAGCCACAAAATTGAAAGAAGCTTGCTTCTTGGAAGGAAAGCTATGGCCAATCTGGAAAGTGTATTAAAAGGAGAAACATCATTTTGCTGACAAAGGTCAGTATAGTCAAAGCTATGATTTTTTCAATATAAATTTATGGCTGTGAGAGTTGGACTAGAAAGAAAACCGAGTGCTACAGAACTGATACTTTCAAATTCTGCTGGAGACTTTCAGAGTCTCTTGGATCTCAAGATCAAATCAACTAATAAAGAAATTTAGGCTGTTCCCTAGAAAGTCAAATATTAAAACTGAAGTATATTTTGACCATATAATGAGAAGATACGGCTCATTTGAATTGACCCTGATTTCGGGAAGGATTGAAGACAAAAGAAAAAAGTACCACCGAGGATGCGATTGATAAAATGTGTCATAGAAGCAACAAACATGAGCTTCAACAAACTTCAGGATATAGTGGAGGATAGAAGGTCCTGGCATACTATGGAGTCACAAAGAGTTGGACATGACTGAATGACTAAGTAGAAACAAAAAATTTACCAACTATGCAGACCAATATAGTTACTTCTCTGTCAAGAGATGTATTGGCTGTGTTTTATGTATTGCCTTAAATTAAAATTATATTGTAGTCTTGATTTTTTTTTTTTCCTTTTACAAAACATTCACACTTTCTGGCTTCGTTATAAATATAAGTGAACGCAATTGAGGAGAGTGTCCAGTTTTAAAAGCAAATGCCCATTCTAAAAGTGATTCACATGGACCAAAAAAAGTGTATGTGGGTTTCAGAGACATGTAACTACATAGCATTTTTTCCCAAAAAATATTTTAAGTAGACTTTTCTAGTAAAGCATCTGTTTTATGCATTGTCAAAATTCTTTTGGATTATGAAAGTGATTCAACAAACTATTAAGTTTGTGTTATAGGCACTGGGGATTCAAAAATAAAATGACATCCTCTATTCCAGGAGGTTTTCCTTAAATAAAAAGAGGAAGCAGGTACACAGATAACTAAAATACTACAGTAGGGGAAGTATGGTGTATTAGAAAACACTGGTCTTCTGGACTGAACCTTGCCTTTAACATTTGCAATTTCTGTGACCTTGCACAGTTTAGATTGCCTCTCTGGGCCTCAGTTTTCTGATCTGTGAAATAATAATTGCCATAACTCTAAATATCTATTTCAAGTCACTGACAACTGAAGGTCAAACAAGTTAAATGAAAGAACAAATTAATGGGAAAGCATTAATCAGGGTTTTGTTATATGCAAAGAAAAGAAAAGCAAGAACACTTGTTTTCAAGAAGCTCACACTCTAATGGCTATAATCACATACAAGAGGTTTCAGCCCTAAATCAGAAGGTAAGGCTCAATAGTCTTCAGGATAGAAGAGCAAAGCACATGGTAATGCAACTTCTTTCCTTTCATTTTAATAGCTAACACTAATTTATGCTGTTGAACTGGTTGACAGCAGTAAAAATTTTAAAGTGACTGGGACCTGATACTGTGCAACCTGTAGGGCCAGTTGAAAGATTGCATTACCACAAAAGTTGTGCAAAACTTAGGCTGTGGGCACAGAGCAGAGCTCATAATCTGAGTTCACTGCTCTTCTTGGGGTCTTGCAGTTACCTTCTTATTGAAGGTATCTGGTCAGCAATTGATGTTGTTAATAGTAGGGTTTGTGAGCCTCTTTACTGCAAGAATTTTCCCCTAAACTATAGTTACAGTGGCTAGATGGAAATATAATTAGTAGTCTAGATGTATTACAATTACTGAGTTTTCGGAACTCTAGATTTTGGGCTTTCTACTAAAGAGCCCTTGGGGAAGTGGTTTTCAAGATGGTGGTAGTATTTTGACTTGGCTGGCACATGTTGTCTCCAGTTTCTCTCTCAAAATGCTCTGTTCCATATAAAATACTTTGTAAACTTTATGGCATCATATAGATTATTATTGATACATTTAAAAATTATTTTATATATGAGGAACATCAAACAAAATGATTAAAGATTTTTAGGGAGGGAAAAGTCACTTATTTCTAGTAGTATCACAGAAGATTCAGTGGACAAAGAAATAGTTCTTGAGCTGGTCTGTGAACATAGGGAAGCAGTGGTGAGATCTATTCTAGGGGGAAAAAGATCATATTTACAAAGACACCTGGCTGCTCTCCTGGACTACTAGACCTCCAGGAACACATCATTCTGCAAGATAAAGTCAGTGCTGAAATTCACACCTATTCAGGTCCCCTTGTTTTTGGGTCTCCTCCCTCCTTCTGATTGGAGAGTAGAGTTCCTCCTAGATCTTCCACTATTTAAAAAGACCATCCAAGGCAGTCGCTTCATCATTTGCCAGCATAGTTTTGGGTCCTTCTTGTGTCCCTGCACTGGGTAATTTCCCTAACTTCCTACTCCTCCCCCACCTTTCCAGCTTCTTTTTATATGGTTTTTTTATCCCATATCTCTATCTCTATCTCTATATCTACTTATCTATATGTCTGTCTGTCCGTCCGTCCGTCCGTCTGTCCATCCGTCCATCCATCCATCCATCCATTCATCCATGTATCTATCTATCTATCTATTGACTCCCTGAGATCAAGGACTGTCTTATGCCTTTTCTTTATATCCCCTATCCTTTCAAAGTGTCTGGTATATATAGTGATGTAAATAAATGTTAATTGACTCTGACCATGACCCTGACACACAGCTGACAAAGGGAAATATGAGACTGGAGATGACGATTAACAAAATTTGGTGGGAGTATAGAACACAAAATATCTTTCTTTCATGCCTCTGTTGCCATTTGCCCTCCCAAATAAAGCTCTAACCCTTGCACTGCTGATTGATGAGAGTGCACTGTATCTTGCTAGCCCACTTGCCCAACCACACCATCTTCTTTTTATGTGGCAGCTATGTAGTCTCTTCTCCCCCCACTCTCTTATTCTGAGAACAATAATGAAATCAATACTATCATTGTTTCCAAAAAGGGAACACTGTTTTCCCCATGACTCCACCCACCATCTCTGGTCTCACATTCTCTTAGAAGTTCTTGATTCTCTTTATTGGAATACTTTCTCCTTGAGGGCAGAGAGGTCCTCTCTTTTACACCAGTATCCCCACTGCTGAACACACTGGTTGGCACATAGTAAGCATTTTTTTATTCATTCCTTCAGTCTTTCCTTCCTTTCTTCCTAACAATGCTGGAAAATAGCACTGAAGTCAGACTATGGATAGTCTTGAATGAAAAGTTCGTTTACATTTTATTCAGTAGAAAATGGGGAGCTGGGGGGCGGAGCCAAGATGGCAGCATAGCAGCAGCAACGTATCGCAGCTCTCACATAGCCACCCCAAAATACCCATGGAATAGGACTCTAAACCAATCCTAGAACTCCAAAAAGCACACAAAAATACTTCCCACTAAAGTCAGCTTGGCTACGCGGAACCATATCAGCACTGCGAAACCAGCCTGGCCTGAAGCCGCTGCTGAGCCCCGTGGGCGGCCAGATGAGAGGAGCAGTGAGTGGATTAGCGGCAGCTGCGAGCAGTGTTCAGAACTAGGTCACTGAGGCTTGCGAGGTCTTGGGAGAAAAGCAGTCTGGCCGAAAGGCCTCCAGAGCGGAAAAGTGAAAAGCAGAAGTTTTGCACCCGCCTCTGCATTGCAGCTTCCCGCCCGTGGCCTGCAGACAGCAGGGGGACTAAGCGATTGTTCTCAATCCAATGCTCTTGCATTGAGCAGCCGCGATCCGGGTCGCAGTCTTGGGCCTCGGTCTTGGAGTCTTCACTATCCAGCGAGCCGGAAGTAAGTAGGAAGGGTCCCAGCACCTTCCTGAGAGCTACGGCAGCCGGGAGGACCCCAGCTATTTGGGACAGAGCTTTCCCTTCTGCAAGCAGAGCCCCATAGAGATTAAAAAAAAAAATCACGGACTGACCAACCATGAGTAAGAATAAGCATAAGAAGCAAAGTAAGAACAGCACCCAAACCCCAGATTCCTTCTTTGGGGAAAAGAAAGATCATGGGAGAGAGAGGGAGGAGGAGAGCGCAGCCAGAGCACCCCCACCAGGGGCCTCCAATAAACATGAAGAATGCCTTAAAGCTAGAGATGAGCTGAAGAAGGATTTTGAAAACCAAATA
>CM053591.1:123496030-123515266 GCA_028646515.1 Pseudochirops corinnae
GATTAACTCAAATGACAAAAGAGGCCCAAAAAGCCAATGAGGAGAAGAATGCCTTCAAAAGTCGCCTTTGCCAGATGGAGAAAGAATCTTAAAAGCACTCTGAAGAGAATAATTCCGTCAAAATTAGAGTGGAGCAAATGGAAAATGGGGAGCTGTGGAATGTTTTGAGAAACATGATTACACCAATGCATTATGGAAATTGAATGACTTATTAATTTTACTTTTTGGTAACTGTCAGTGAAATGCAAGTAAACTGTAGAGATGGTTACAATATAATAAATGGTTCCCTTTTAGTTATGAGGGACAGAAATGAACAAAGTTAGATTTTATTTCCCTTTACTGCTATTAAATACACGGCTTTTGCAACAGCGGTTTCCCAAGTATGTTTTCAAAATATTCTGGCTTTCCACTCATGACTCATATTTTTTGAGATGTCACCAATCAGGTGCTCACGAATATTAGGCCAGCCAGCCAAAGGTAGTTGATTGACAAGGATGTACTTCCAGAAAAAAAAAGTGATATTGATTTAATTAAGAGTAACTGACAAATTGTTTCAATTCTTCAAGTTGTGTTAGATTTAATTCTGGAGATGATTGTTGATGAGTGAGTTGAAAAAAAACTACCCCCAAACACTGTATTGGTTGTTGAAAACCCTCTTATGTTTCCAAGAATGAGATATGTACATTGGCATAATCTTGAAGAGGCAATTAAGATCTGTGTCTGCCAGGTTTTGCTTGGGAATGCATTCTTTCGGGGTGAGGCAAAAGGCACTCTGCAGCTAAGGAACAATAGATCAGTGTGTTTAGTTCAAGTCTGTATTTTAAATAAATGGTTTATCTCATATTCTAGTATTACTAAAAGTGTTACTATAAAGGGACTTTTGTTTCACTGGGGATTTGGTACCAAAAAATGACATCATACTAAGAAAGAATCAAAATAATCAACATATAGAAAGAAACCTAAAGATTTGATATGAGTTGAAATTTAAATTCTGTATCATATACCTTTCATGTACTTTTAGTTGTCTAATTTATCCCATACTTATTTTTGTCTAACTTTCAACCCTACAGGACTGAAGCTCCTTGAAGACAATTGCTACATTTTATTTATCTTGCAACTCCCCCAAAACAGAACATAGTATAGTGCCCATATATATTTTTTAATATTTGAAATTGAAAAGATGAGAGGAATCTTTGGAAGCTAGCTAGTATAATTCCTTATCAGTTTTATTATTTATAAAATAGGAATAATAGTATTTTCATTAACAAGGTCATGCAATAAATGAAGATCTGATGAGATAATATATGGGAAGTACTTTGCAAGCTACAAGGCCCTAGAAATATGTGAGCTACTGTCATCATCATAACCAGAAGTACTTCCTTTTTCAGAAATGACCTCACTTTCCAGGAAGGACCTAAATAGCGTTGAAGTTATGCATTACTTAGTAGGCATCATTGAAAAATAATTCAGTCATCAAGCATTGATGAAGTATCTATATTGTGCTAGGCACTGTGTTGATTCTGGGAATGCAGAGACATAATAAAATGGTCTCTGCCCTCAAGAAGTTTATATTCTATTCCACTTATGTTCATTTTCCAGATAAAAGAAGTTTATGAATTAAAGACCACCAAGTAATTTATTTTAACCATTACAGCAGTATCCCAACCTGAATAATTATATATAGAAAAAAAGGTTTATATTCTTGGAGAAGGGAAAAATGATGGGAGAGAAGCTGTTTTGACTATTTGAGCCTTTCAGGTACCAGTCCCTTGAGATTTTAGGGAGTTAAATAAAATATCCTTTATTTACTATTTTGTTATCTTGTATTTCTTTAAATTCCTTTAAAGTAACTAAAGAGCTTTAAAGACACACAGTTCAAATTCTGATAGTTCCATGTATATCCCTGGGTGAGATCAAAGGTCACAGAAATCATGATGAATATCCAAGACTAAATTAAATTTGTTAGTGTAAAACTTTCCTAATAGACCATGGCTCACATCAGTTATTATGCTAAGTGATTAATGAATGTTTATTGTTTGATTGATTATAAGTGAAAAGTACCTTGGGAAAGTTTGCTGTGTTTATCTCTCTCCCTTCTACCCTCACCAAACAGCGAGATAGGTGCTACTTTGATAGCAACATTAAACAGAGGATAAGAATGACACAGCTTTTCCACGAAAACCCGTAGAGACACTGATCAGAGAGAAAAATTACTAAATCCCAGAGTTGCAAGTGTATAATAAACAAATACTTGTCCAAAAAGGATAACTATTTAAAACACAGATGAGAGGGAAAATGCTACAACAATGTCTATGAGAACCTAAGAAATGATAGAACAATGATAAGAAGCTTAGAATGGTTCAGAACAAAAAAAATGGTTATCTTTAAAGTAATTAAAGCAAAACTAATTGAAGAAACAAAGAAATAACTGAAAATAAGATTACATTTTGAAACAATACGAAAGAAGAAAAAGGAAGATTTTTAATGAACTTTCTTGACCAAAGAGAAGAGACATGAGAGTGAATCTCTCTTCTTTCTTTGCAAAGATGTGTAAAAATTCTGTTATTGAAGATGGTTTCGTGAAGATGAGAGGACAGAATATATTGAGAACTGTAGGTGATAGAAAAAAATATTTTTAAACATAATTTTAAAGGAATAAACAGTAACAGAAATAAAGAAAAATCAGAAATTTTAAGGGAATATTGTTGTAGAATTATTTTTCCCTCATATCTGACTCTTCATGATCCCATTTGGGTTTTTCTTGGCAAAGATATCAGGGTGGTTGGCCCTTTCTTTGACAAGCTCATTTTACAGATGAGGAAACTGAGGTAAGCAGGGGTAAATGATTTGCCCAGGGTCACACAGCTAATAAATACCTGAGGCCAGATTTTAACTCAGAAAGGTAAATCTTCTTGACTCCAAACCCATCACTGTATCCACCATACCACCTATATATCCTCCCAAGAGGGAAAAAAAGGGAACAAAAAAAATAGGTAACTAGGAATAAAAGAGGAAGATGTCCTCCAGAACAATAGATTTTCAGAAAAAGAACAGAATTGAAATTGAAAAATGTCTTCCAATCTAATTCTATTTGTCATGGAGAAGATTGAATGATATGGACTAAACAGGACTGGTTTTACTGACTTGGTAGTAATATATAAACAGTGGAATATTTCAGTGATCTGTACTCGACTCTATGTTGTTGAATACCAATGACTTGGATAAAGTCAATAAATGATATACTCACAAAATTTCTAGAGGAGAGGTTGATTAAAATCAAATTCAATAGGGTATAGAGTCATAAACAAATTCAAAAATCAATTTCTTAAATACAGGATGGGAGTATCATTAATAAAAAGAATTTTGAAAAAGATATGGGGTGATTTTAGTGGACTGTAAGCTCAAGTATGAATCAATAGTATGATATAGTAGCCCTGAGCTCCATCCCCATCAAAAAAATAATTTTGACTTTCCTGCATTCTATTCTGTTCAAATTAAATCTGAATTATTGTTTTCTGGTTCAGGTTCTACAGCTAAAGAAAGACATTGATTTGGAGAGACTTAAAGAAGGATCACCCGTATGGTGAAGGACCTTTAATCTGTCACATAAGGCATGGATGGTGGGACTTAGGATGTTTAGCTTGGAAAAGAGGAGACTTTGGAGACATGGGAGAAACTTGTCAGCTGTCTTCAATTATTTGAAGTGTATTTAGTTGAAAGTAGAATTAAATTTATTTTGCTTGACCCTAGGGCCTAGAGGGCAAATCCAGGAGGAATAAGCCAAAGTTACAAGAGGTCAATTTAGGCTCGATGTTGGTAAACAATTCTCTAACAATTGGAATTCTCTTAAATTTTCCAATTCTACAAAGAGGAATGAGTTGTCCATAATGGTAGTAGTGTATCTCTCCTTGGAGGTCTTGAAGGAGAGGCTAGATGAGAACGTGTTATATATATTAAAGCATGCCTTGCCTTAATATACTTTTTAGTATTTCTTAGACTAGATGGCCATTGGAGTCCCTTCCAACTTTTACATTCTATGATTTTGTCATTCAGTGTTTTAAGTTCAGTTTTGCTAAAGCATGAGGTATGTTAAGACCTGGGAGATGTGTTGGGTCTGAATTGTGTTGAACAACACATGTTATGTTCTGTGTGTTCTGTTTATTAAAGCTATGGAGTATGTGATATACTGCAAAATAATTTCTTTGTCAATAGTTAGATTAATTGTTGCATTTTAAGTCATAAACTTTGTTTATCTGAAAATGAATTTGAATTAAATAAAATATAAGGTCCTTGAAGACAAAGACTGTTTGTTTTGTGCTTAAAGCAGTGCCTGGAAGATGAATATTCAATATTATTTGATTAACTGAAATGTTTTTGTTTTTGTTTTTGTTGTGATTGGTGCCTGAGAAGTGAAATATTACCATAATACTATGCTGGTCTTTTCAGTTAGAAAATATATGTATTAGAGTTTTTTAGGGTAGGGTTTAATTAAAAAAAAAGATACAAACATTCTCTTTTCTGTTCTCTATATCATTTGATATTTTGCAATGTAGTATTTCCTATTCAGAATTTTATCTTTATTTTGTTCAGTTTTCTTTTTAAATGAAGGAAGTGTTCTGCTTCAATTTCTTAGAGCTGGGACTGTTATAAAGTTTTTGGAATTAAACATAGCCACACATTAAGATATCCCTTAGAGAGCCCTTGCAGAACCTCCCATTCTCTCTATAGCAGGAAGATCACTAATCTAAGATCATCACTTTGGAGACAGGCTACAGTCAGTAGGACTAATGTCCTTGATAGCTGATCTATCGAAGAGGTCACTATCAAATTATAGTTAGCCATTTTTCTTAATTTTTTCCAGTCTATCCCTAGCAGTGAGGCTTTTGACCTTTGTCTGACTCCTGCTGTCTTTTTCCTTCCATTTTTCATTGCACTCATTTGGGCAGAAGCAATATAAGAGATTTAATATCGTAGAAGAGTTCCAGAAGCCGGAAACCATGATCCAGCTATTCTTTCCCTGAGATCAGATGAGATGTGTGTGAACGTGCTTTGTAAGCTGTCAAACTCTATACATATGTAAGATGTTATTTTTCCCCATGATTTCTGGTGTTTTACATTTAGGAGGAGAAATGAAAGAAAAAGAAATATCAGGAGTAGTGCTGGAGGCAGGAAATTGCTACAATTTCCCTAGTCCACACATTCTTCCTGCATCTTTCAACTTGCCTGCTTCAGGCCAAATTTAAATGGACACTTGATTTTCAGTGTGTTCCAGTATAATGGGCCCTGTCCTTTTATAGTGTAAGAAGAATGACAAAACTGTGACAAAATGAAACGACACCTAATATAAGCTGATGTTGAGTGTTAGGCATTAATGAAATATTGAGTTTCAATGCTGTGCTTTATTAGCACATAATTAGCTCAAAATTTTTTAAGCCATAAAAATATTCAAGGCATTAGGATAAGACATGACCTAATACTACTACAACAACTGCTATTAATAATAACAAAAATCCCCAACAATAATCCCTAGCAATTATACTATATGTTAAGATTTGCAAAACGCTTTGCATCATCTCATTTGTTCTTCACAATGACCCTGAAGGCAGGTGCTATTACTATCTGAGCAAAGAAATTGAGGGATCTGCCCAGGATCACCCAGGGAATGTGTCTGAGTCCCAATCTGAACACAGGTTTTCTTGCCCCTGAGTCCTATGCTCTATCCATTTTATCCTTGTGGATAGGATACTGGATTTAGAGTCAGGAAGGTCTGGATTCCAATTCAGTCCCAGACACTGACTGTGTAAACCAGGGTTGATCTCAGCTTTACTGATTTTTAACCCCTTCATCTCTCAAACCCAATGATAGCACCAAACCCAAAGGATGGTTGAGAGAGGAAAATGAGTTAATGCATGTAAAGCACGTCACAACTTATAACATTATCCCAAATATCAGATACTGTATTGTTATTATGTTTTTATAATATGCTACATAATCAACATAACAAAAATCATGAGTATACTATTTTGTATCTTTTCCCCTGTGTGGGGGATGGGGGGGTGGGCAGTATTTATTTGCTTGCACCATTTCTAACCTCCAGGTACTGTGGCAAGCAATGATGATGCAAAGAAAGATGAAAATAAGAGCTCACATTTTAATGAGGAAAAGAGCATTAACAAACCAACAACAAAAAACCACCTGGGTATATACAAGATGAATACAGCGTAAATGGACAATCATCTCAGAGCAAAAGGGCTAGTTACAGGCAGCTAGTTGGTTTTGTGGATAGACTGCTCAGCCTGGAGTCAGGAAGACCTGAGGATAAATCAGTCCTCAGACAGTTAATAGCTGTATGAGTCTGTGCTTTATTTTTTATCTTAGTTTCCTCATCTGTGAAATGGGGATGAAAGTTACACTTGTGAGAAATGAGAAATATTTGAAAAACATTTAGCCCTGGAACTGATACATAGCAGACACCATGTACACATTATATATATATACATAGTAGTGGCAGCAGCAGGAGCAGAAACAGCAGCAGCAGCAGTTGGAGGAGGAGGAGAAAGAAACAGGAGGAAGAGGAAGAGGAGGAGAAATAATAGCAGTAGCAGTGGTAGTAGTAGTAGCAGTAGTAATAGTAGTAGTAGTAGTAGTAGTAGTAGTAGTAGTAGTAGTAGTAGTAGTAGTAGTAGTAGTATTTATAAAAAGGTTTCAATCTATATCAGTAGAAAAGTAAATTTATCAGTTAAATAACCCTTAAAATATCTTTTTAACAGCACAATCAAATCCATGAATTTTCAAGTAAATAAAGCACATTTTTTCCTGTATATTTATATGAACTTTCAGAGATCAGGAGCCATGAAAATAGCACATATACTATTTGTTTGCATATAGATGAAATAAGCAATTCAACAAAGAAATGACTGTGCATCTACTACTTATCATGCTGGGTACTACAGAAGAGAGAAAAGTTTGCGTATGAACATTTCATCAGTATACAATAAACAATTATCAAGTACTGTATTCTTGAGTTCTTAAGCATCAGTCTATTACTGTGGATTGTATAAAGATGAATTCAAAGAAAGATGAGACGCTTGCTTCTCTTAAGGGGACATAAATATTACAAATATATATTGGGCATTTTATAAAAAATATTATTGGATTTTTAATGTTAGTTTCATTTAGTAAATAAACACATATTAAATCAGGCAATATGTTAATCATAGGAGACAACAAAGAAAGGCAAAAAAGGTCTTTTAAAAATTTTAATGGACGTTGAATAGTTAGTGAATTATAAGTTACATCTAAATAAATCCTAAGCTATTTGAAGCAGGTAAAGAAAAGTGGGAACTCTAGAATCTCTTGTCTCTAGAATACTTACAAAAGGTTTCTTCAAGATACTCATCTTCAGTTGAACTATAATAAGGGGATTGATTGTTGCATCCCTAATTAATGGATCTCTGCCTAGCCTGCTTGTTGAAATTAGAGAATATAAAGGGCAAGCAAAAACAACAATGCAGTAATAAAATTACTGAAAATGATGGGGATATAGCATACAAAATAGTGTTGTATCTGACTCTTCATAACCCTTTGGACCATACTGTCTATGGGGTTTTCTTGGCAAAGATACTGGAGTAGTTTGCCATTCCCTTCTCCAGTGAATTAAAGTTATAGTTAATAGAGGTTAAATTACTTCCTTAGAGTCATAAAACTATTAAGTTTCCTTTATTATTAATTAATTAATTTTTAGTTTTCAGCTTTAATTTCCACAAGATTTTGAGTTCCAGATTTTTTACCCATCTTTCCCTCCCCCCACCCTAAGATGGCAAGAATTCTGATTACATCTTCCCCAAGTCTGCCCTCCATTCTATCACCCCCCCCTCCATTCCCTTCCCCTTTACTTTCTTATAGGGCAAGATAGATTTCTATACCCCATTACCTGCATACCTTATTTCCCAGTTGCATGTAAAAACAATTTTTAATATTTGTTTTAAAACTTTGAGTTCCAAATTCTCTCCCTTCTTCTCTCCTCACCCACCCTCATTGGGAAGGCAAGCAATTTGATATAGGTTATACATGTGTAGCTCAAGCAAATTCCTGCTTTTACTCCATCATCTTGCCTCTGCCCAGTCTGACTTTTTTTTAAATGCTGTTTGTTCATCTTTTCAGACATGTACTTGACTTTTAACTCTTTGTCAGGTTAGGATTATGCTTCCAGTGGGAGTGAGTGTACTGTCCCAGGCTTCAGGGATTTTATATCAGCTGCTAGATCCTCCATCTGTGGGCCCAGAGTTCCTGAAGCAGCTGCTGCTGCTGCTGCCATGGCTGCTACCATCACACACCCCCTCTTCCCCTCTCTCTGCCTCAGGATTTGGGGCCAGACCCCCACCAGACCACACTCATCTTTCATACAGGTCCCACAGAGTTTTCCCATCCACCTTCTATGCTATCTTTGGCATTTGTGGATTGAGAAGCCTGGAAACTGCCACAGCTGCCAGTGATGCAGTCCTCCAAGGCCTGCTCTGGCCCCATCTGTGTCAGCATGGCCCATGCCAGACTGCACTCTGCTCCTAGTCCCATGAAACATATCCTTCCTCTCGACCTTCCAGATTGTCTTAGGCTGGAGATTTACTTCACTCTGTCATTTTGTGGGTTCTATAGTTCTAAAATTTGTGTAGAGTCTTTTTTACAGGTATTTGGAAGAGTTTGGGGGAGATCTCAAGCAAGTCCCTACTCTTACCCTGCCATCTTGGCTCCACCCACACTATTGAGTTTCTGAGGCATGATTTGAACTCAGGTTTTTCTGACTCCAGGTCCAGTGCTCTATCCACTGAGCTTTCTAACTGCCCCTGTATGCTAATGGAGGACAGTTAATTTTCAGATTGTCCAAGTATTGTGCTACATGGGCTTTTTAAGGTTCATTAATACATGGCAGTGGAGAAAAGGACTTGAAAGAAAATTCCTAAGTCACTTTAAATTACTAAGAGCTCTTTAGAGTTGGAAATATGAACAAATGTTCAAAATGCTGACCCATTAGATTTCCTGGGGATGACAAACATATAATTGTGGAGAAAGTAAGTGATGGGAATGAGAGTAGTGGTTAGGGTTCCTCTGCTATAGAACTAGAGTTTTAATTTGGAAAGGTGGAGAAAAAGCAAGGATGAAGACATTTCACTGTAGTGTGGGGATCAAAAAGAGCAGAAAAATGAGCAAAAGAACAGTAAGGACAAAATGTATTGAAATCATTTTAAATGTAGAGACGATTCTAGTTACCTTTCAGTATCTAAAGTGGTTCAGTATAATTTTTAAATTAAGAAAGATTTTGGGGAAAATGATCTGAGGCTGCTATTCTCTCTCCAAGTTTTATTATCTCACCTACATTGGCCTAAAATGTCAAAAGTCCTTCCACCCAAACTCAAATTCCACTCATTACACAATATTTACTGTCTACTATATGTAAATTCTATGCTGTATGGGTGATTTGTATCTGAAGGCAATTTGATGATTTATAATTAGAACTATAGCTGCCATATTTGTATCTATCACCTATATTTGTATAGATCATCAAATTATTCTTCTAGTTGGGAATCCCACCTGAGAAATCAGACTAAGATCAAAAGATTGCTTCATTACTCTATGTAGTCATAGGGAATAAAGGAATATATTAGCAAAAAAAATGTAAGCATCAATTGGGTCCTTGTCTGGTTACAATTGTTCTTTGTCAGTGATAGAGAGGCAAAGACCCAATTTCTCTTTCTTCTAATTTTTAATACTCCAAGCTTATTTCTGTTCTTTTTGTTCAATCACTGTTCTCCTGATTGCATCAGGAAGAGAAGAGGCTCTAGTATGCTTTAATCTTCCTTTTAACACACTTCAGCTGCCAATTTTTTTTTTCAATCAAGGAGACTATAACTCCACAGGTTTCAATGGAAAAACTTAAAGAAGAAGAGGGGTAAAAATCCTGAAGGAAAATGTTAATTTAAGTCTGGAACAGAAAAATGGGAGTAGGAAAAACGAAAAAGTGATATGCTTGACTGGAATAAAGGAATTATTTCAATCACATTTGTCAAAAGGTATTTGGATATTTGAGTGTAAAAGACTCAAAAATATCACCTGTAATTTCAGGCTAAAGTTACGTATGTAGTTTTTGATGTCCCTGTGTTCTTAAAATGTTTAATTTATTTATTTACATTTCTCAGTTTTGGAGTTTAATTTTGTGAGCTGCTGTGTTGTACCAAAAAACACTTGCCTTCTGAGTATTCTACATGGCATATGTACTATATGGCACAAATACAATTCCATACAATGTTGAAGCCCATTCGCTGAAGGGGTCACCCTGACTACCCCCATATAAAACTTCACTAAGATTCCTGGACAGTCCCTATTCCCTATGATTATTGGGTTGCCTCCACTTCTCATGACACAGATAATCCTGATTATTCTGTGAGATCTCCTAGAATGAAATCACTGTTCACCAGTTATTCAGTCTTTCAGTCATGTTGGACTCCTCATGACCTCATGGACTCTACTATCCATGGGATTTTCTTAGCAAAGATACTGGAGTTCAACTTTGAGGTACCAAATCTCACCAGCCAGATTGGCTAAGATGACAAAACAGGAAAATGACAAGAGGATGTGGAAAAATTGGGAGATTAATGCATTGTTGGTGGAGCTGTAAACTGACACAACCATTCTGGAGAGCAATCTGGAACTATGCCCAAAGGGCTATAAATAATTGCATACCCTTTGACCCAGTAATACCACTTCTGGGGTTGTATCCCAAAGAGATCATAGAAGTGGGAAGAAGATCCATATGTACAAAAATATTTATTGCAGCTCTCTTTGTGGTGGCAAAAAACTGGAAATTAAGGGGATGCCCATCAATTAGGGAATCACTAAACAAGTTGTGGTATATGAATGTAATGGAATTCTATTGTACTATAAGAAATAGGGAAGAGATCTACTTCATATTTATATGGAGAGACTTATACAAACTGATGCCAAGTGAGAAGAGCAGAACCAGGAAAAATTTGTATACAATCACAGACACATCATTATGTGTGATAAACAACTTTGATAAACTGGACTCTTCTCAGCAATGCACAGTTATAAGACAACTCTACAAGTCTCAGGATGGAAGGAGATATCTACATTCAGAGAAAGATCTAGAAAGAACAGCTTAAATGGAGACTGAAGCAACCTACATACTATTGTTCTTTTCCATGTTTGGTTTTGTTTCCTCTTTCCCATTGTCCACTCCATTGGTTACAACCCTTCTATACAACCAGACTAATGTCCAATGTGAAAGTATTTGCAGATCCTATACTTGACTGCATACCGCCATGGGGGGGGGGGGAGGGTGAGGAAGGGGAGAAAATTTGAAACTCAAGGGATTGTGGAACTGAATCTTGTAAACTAAAAGTAAATAAACAAATCAATTTTAAAAAAGATACTGGAGAGTTTTGTCTTTGCTTCTCCAGTGGATTAAGGCAAAGAGAGTTTAAATGACTTGACCAGGGTCAAGAGTCCAAGGCTGGAATCAAACTCAGGAAAAGGAGTTTTCCTGACTCACACCTGGTGTTCTATCCACTGAGTCATCTAGCTGCCTCCAGTGTTTATCATTTACCACCTACCAATCAATCAACAAGTGTGTATTCAGTTCTTATTATGTGCCACTATGTTAGCCTCTAGAGATGCAAAGACAAAAAGGAAATATTCCTTCCCTCAAGGAGCTAACATTCAACAAGGAGAGACATCATATAGATATTTAAGTGTGTAAGAAAAATGTATAAAATAAACATATAAATACAATATCTACATATGTACTTTGGCGACCAATTATGAGGTCAAAATGGGACTTTCCAAAATGTGGCCAAAATTATTATCCCTATTGTTATTAATAATAATACCTATGATCTATATGGTGCTTTTGGAAATGTTATTTCTTTTGGTCTTTCAACAATCCTGTGAAGGTGTGTTATGATGATCCCTATTCTAGAGATGATGAAACTGAGACAGAAAGAGGTTTAAGTGATTTGCCCAGCATCATGCCCCTATTGTCTAAGGCCAGATTTGAATTCATCTTCCTGCCTCCAAGGCTGACACTTTCTACTGCACCTTGTTTCCCCATCATTATAGCCCATATAGCTCCTGTATGATTATAAATAATACTTGATATTCCTGACCCTGTAGGTTCAGAGATCCCTCTGACACCCTTCCCCCAATTTCCATTGCAATTTATCTCTACCAAGAAAAAGTGCCTGTGAGAGTGATGTCAATATCGTCAGACTGTTAGATCATCGAGGGAATGCATGCAACTTTTCTTACTCAGCCCCTTTGGTTGATGGCATTTTGATGTAAAAAATGATCGTGTTAGCACACTTGAGTCTTTCTTAGTAGCCCTTTCTGGTAAGTGATATCCCTGACAAAATTTCATTCATCTTTATTTTTTTTTTTTTACTTTCAAGGAAAAAAAAAATCAGTTCTTGCCTTTGAAATATGACTCAGAATGTCTTTTTCATATGCTTATGGCATCAAACTCTTCTCTTTTCCAATATTAATATTTCATTAATGTGAACTCACTATTGTGCATACGTTTTCTCTGAATTACTTTCTTCTTCCTTTAATTACTGTGGTCTTCTAATCATAACTAGAATGATTCTAAAGATCAGAACAAAGGTTGACATTTCTGTTTGAAGAGGAGGTCAGACTACTCTATTTGCCTAGTATGCAAGAGCATTCTTCTATCAGGCTTTCTGAATAGTTTCCAAAAGTTATTAGGCCTGTGAAGATTTCATTGAGGCAGCTAAGTCTGAATCAGCTCTTCTCACACTTATCAATGCTTCCCTCATCTCTTCCCTGATTTCCCATGCTGTCTGATGATTCCTACTTCATTAAGATAGAAAAGCAGAAGCATAAATATGAGCTTTGGACATAATAGTTTCAAATAGGATTGCTCTCTGAAAGTGTGCTGGGTATAAGGCTGGATGTGGAGTCAGAAAAATTTGGATTTAATTCTGCCCTCTAATATTTGATAACTTTGTAACCATGGGAAAGTCACTTAATTTGCCTGAGCCTGTTTTCTCATCTGTACAATGAGATATTAACCATAATATCGTTCTCATAGGTCTGTTTTAAGATTGAAGTTGGTAAAGTGCTTCAAAAACCATAAAGAGCTATTCGAATTTCAATAATGGTGATATACTTTTATTTAATATTCTGGTTCAGGCCTTCATCAGCACACCCATGGATTATTTCAATAGCTTGCTGTTGAACCTGCCTGGCTCATTTTTCTCCCCACTCCCATGAAGCCTCCATTTAGCTACCAAAATGATTTACTGGAGCATAGGTTTGACCATGTCACTCCCCTTCTCAGTATATTTCAGGCCTGCTATCACCTCCAGGATCACATCCGAAATGCTTTGTCTGACATTCAAAGACCTTCATAACCGAGCCTCCTCTGACCTTATCAGACTTCTCATACCCAACTCCCTACTACCTGCTTTCTATCCAGTGATAATGGCATCCTGACTCTTCTACAAACAACACACTACTTCTCTTTATAGTGATTTTTCCTAGCTGTTCTCTATGTGTGGAACACTCTTCCTCCCCAATTCTACCTACAAGCATCCATGGATTATTTAGATTCCAACAAAATTTAAATTTCCCAAACTTTTCTAATTCTAGTGCCTTCCCTCAGATACTTATTTCCTATATTTCATGTATATAGCTTATTGGCATATGTTTGTTTGCTTATTTACTCACTCAATAGATTGTGGACTCCTCAAGGAAAGTGACTGACTTATACTTCCTTTTTTATTCCTAGTGCTTAGCACAGTGACTGGCCCCATTGTTGTTCAATCATTTTTCAGTCATCTTTGTGACTCCATTCAGGGTTTTCTTGGCAAAGGTACCAGGATGATTTATCATTTCCTTCTCTGGCTCATTTTATAGATGATGAAACTGAGTCAAATAGCAGTGACTTGCCCAGTATCACATGGCTAGTTAGCATCTGAGGCCAGATTTAAACTAAGGAAGAATAGTTTTCCTGACTCTGAATCAGTGGTTCTCAACCTGTGGGTCGCAACTCCTTTGGGGTCCTTTCACAGGGGTCACAGGAGTCGCCTATGACCATCAGAAAACACATATTTCTGATGGTCTTAGGAACGGAGACACTGCTCCTCTATCTGTCTCCAGGTAGATCTTCCCACATGCCGATATGCCCACATACAAGTATTAAAGGGTTGCAGCATTAGGAAGGTTGAGAACCACTGCTCTAGACCCAGAATTCTCTCTACTACATCATCTAGCTGCCCTCTGGGCACATAGTAGACATTTAATCAACTTTTCTTGACTGACTTTGTCGCCTCTGATTTTCTCAGTGTGAGAAGCTTCTAATGAGGAAACTTCTGATGAAGATCAGCAAATGTCTACTATTGACTTAGAAGCTTACCTGGAGCATTGTTGAGTTTCATTTCCAAGGTCACAAAATCAGAATGTGTTGGAGTCATGACTTGAATCCAGGTAACTCTGACTCCTACACTGTATCCATGAAGCCAAGCTATCTTACGATTATTGATGAGATGATAATATGAAAATGATCATTGGTGATGTTAAGCAAACCACAAACCAACAATATGGCTAATAATTATAATTTATGTTTATACCCATAGCCAAGAAAATAAGTGTAGATTGTTTGGGACTTACGCGCAATTGAATGGGTAGCCCAATTTATGGATTCAAAATGGACAGTTTTCCTGAGGAGTCAACATCCAAATTCTTTGAGTTGTGTTGTTAGCACATTCTCTTCACAGAGGGCTTCACTATTAAGATCTATTGCATCCAGGACCAGCTGGCCTAATGCTTTGGCTGAGTGCTATACTTTCAGGTTGGTGGCCCAGATTCTTGAATGGTTAAGCAAGAAAAGATGGAGAAGGTGATTGATCAATAGGAAAAGAGGGAACAGAGCCAGGAATTAAGTGATTATGTTTATATCCCAAGATTTCATTGAGGGTCCAATAATTCTACTGGAGAACTATCTGGGGCTTGAGGGTAACAGTGTCCAGAAGAAGTTCAGAGCAGTTGTTGGTCTTACAAGTACTTTAAAAGTTCTGCTCTGGATTTAGACGAGGGAACATCCTTGGTCCTGTTGCTTTTCTTTTCTTAAAAAGATTTTTCCTAGTTTGGGGCCAGTTTCCTTCATTGTCAGTTTTCTATGATGGAACACCTGCCAGTAACAGAGAGGATCCAAAGGCTCTAGGTCCCAACCCACCTCCTCACTCCACCTATAGTCTGCAAAGAACAGATGCAAGGTTAGGACTGCATAGAAATAACAATGCCTCTGGTTACCTACTTTTGAGCAGTGCAAAATATAATTACTTCCAGGCTGCCCCATTTCTAGATTCTGAATTACTTTTACCTTGCAAGTAGGATCTCAGGTGATCACAACCCTTTCACAATAAAAAAGAAAAGCCTAAGGCTTTCCATAGTTTGGGGTTTGGGGCATATTCAAAAACTATGAAACAATCTAGGTTTATTTTCTTTTGAAGATAACTTGAGATGCAAACATTTGGGAACTGGGACAGAGGATAATATTTGGGTAGAAATCATAATATCTACTTCATTAAAGTCCTTTTGCAAATGGATTAAAACCAAGGAGTGCTAATTACTCCACTGCTGTGAACCAGGTAGGGATAAAAATATTCAGGAAAATTTTTAAGTGGTCCCCACAAAATTTCTCTTTCTGTAATAGAAGAAGGAATGAAGCAATTTGGAAAAGAAAACCTGTGACTGGTTTATTCATAAAATCTTCAATCAGGAAGCATGCACAGGATAAGCAAAAGAAAAGTGTTTGCTTAATTGTTACAAGAAGTCCAAAGTAGTTGAGAACATTTAAAAAATAATTCAATAAAGCATAAGAGGTTAATTTAATACATTGGAGCAAAGATGACAAGTAAAGTGACTATTTTTTGGGGGAGGTCTTTTAATACAATTTTGTAAACAACTTTAAAGTGCAAGCCAAACTTAATTTTGAGCAGGATGATGAACGAAAAGTCACAGTGAGTCATTTTTCCAGTCAAGGGCAGCTTATAAGAATAGAAATAGAAATCAGCAGAAGGATATAAAAGACTTCAGATGAGAACATCATTACAACAGGAATAGCCTTGGGTATGGGTATTAGAGGTGACTGGGACAAGAGGAAGTTAGCAGCAACAGCTCAGCCTTGGCAACAGCAGCAATGGCACTGATGGTCAATACACAGGGATGTCAAGTGGACTGATGGTAGCATCAGAAAAAGATTTTAAGTGAACCCTGTGCAAGCACTGTGGGGAGGATTGAGCATCATTTAGCAGCTCCTTCGCCGTTACCCAGTTCCAGGTTGCTTTTCCAGGGTGAAGAAGAATAGCTGTTATTAGAAAGCAGGGTGCTTCCTTGGGTAATGATTAGAGTACAGATTACAATGTCAGTGACCAGACCACTCCCCAGATCATACCATTTTGGATGCACCACAAGCACATAACAACCCCTTCCTCCAGACCTAGCCATGAAATCAGCAGAAGGAGCTCTTTTTGTGGTCACAAAGAATTGGAAATTGAAGGGATACTCATCAGTTGGGGAATGGCTGAACAAGTTATAGTATATGAATGTAATGGAATACTATTGTTCCATAAGAAGTAATGAGCAAGAGGATTTCAGAAATCCCTGGAAAGACTTACATGAACTGATGCTGTATGAAGTAAACAGAACCAGAAAAACCCTACATAGTAAAAGCAACATTGTGCGAAGACCAGCTTTGATAGACTTAGCTCTTTTTAACAGTGTAGTGATCTAAGACAAATTCCAAAGGACTCATATGGGAAAAGCTATCCACATCCAGAGAAAGAACTATGGAATCTGAATGCAAATTGAAGCATACTATTTTCTCTTTATTTTTCTTTCTTGTGATTTTTTCCCCCCATTTTGTTTTGATTCTTTTTTCACAATATGACTAATGTGGGAATATGTTTAATATGATTGTGCATGTATAATTTACATCAGATTCCATGTTATCTTGAGGAGGGGGAAGGGAAAAAAGAGGAGAAATTCTAGAACTGAAAATCTTATAAAAGTGAATGTTAAAACAAAGTAAAAAGATACACTGCACAGAAAAAAAGAAATTTCACAAGGAAGCAAAGAAAAGATGAACAATTTTCAAAACAATGAGTATTATTTATCATGTATGCTTTCTTGAAATGAAAATTTAAAGTTACATATTTTGAATCTTCTCATGTTCTGCTCTGCACACAAAATGCTTTTTTTCCTCTCTAACTTTGTATTTAAGTTCCAATATTTAAGCTTATGATATGTTTTTGTGTCTTTTCTCCATTCTTTATTTGTGTTCTAGCATTTGAGTCTAAAACAAAATTTTGAGAAAAAAAGAGACTATTGCAATAGCCCAGTGGAAAGGCAATGATCCCTTGAACTAGGGTGGTAGCCACCTAAGTAGTAAAAAGGGGATAATGAGATTGTGTTTTATATATATATATATATATATATATATATATATATATATAGAGGGTAAAGGAGTATGAAGAATTGGTCTCAAACTGGATCACTAAAAGAGTGGTGGTGGTGGTTTAGTAAAAATAAATTTTGTTTTGCATTTTAAAAAAAGTGAATGTTGGAAACAAAATATATAAATAAATTTAATTTAGAAAAAGAAATATAAATGTATGTATATATGTATAAAGGAAGCAACATAAGGATATGGAAGACTGAAACTAAGAGAAGTCATCTGATCCAGGGGCAGGCAAAGCCAAATTTTAACATGAAGTCCAAAATCAAGAAATGGGCTAGAAAAATGAACAAAGAAGAGAAATAGAACTTAACCATAAAAAGGACTACTGGTGGCAGGGAAGTTCAAGACACAAACTCATAGAAAGAAAATGACTTGAAAATATTTGCAAGCACAATCTCAGAGAAAAAGTTTCGCTTGGAAACAATGTCAACCGAAATTCCCAGAAAAAGTAAAGAAAGATATCTTTTTTAATCCAAAAATAAAAAAAGAAACCATTTTAGGAGGAAAGTTGGGAAAAGAAATGGGGGCAATGCAAGAAAATGATGAAAAGAGAATCAACGACTTTATGAAATAATCAAAATACTAAAAAAAAAAAGTCTTAAAATCAGTATTGGCAAAATGGTTAAAAATAAAAAAGCTCACTCAAAAAAAATCTCCTTAAAAAAGCAGAATTGGTCTGGTAGGAGCTCATGACTCGATGAAACACCAAGACATAATAAAATAAAAGGAAAGGCTGAAAAAAATAGAAAAATGTGAAATAACTCATAGGAATAACAGCTGTTCTGGAAAATCACTTGAGGAGAGAAAACTTAAGAATGACTGGATTATTAAAAAGTCAGAATCAATAAAAAGTGCCTAGACATCACATTTCAAGAAATTATAAAGGAAAACTGCCTAGGTAACTCAGAACCAGAAGTCAAGAGTGAATCATGAGCAGCTGTGGTGGTTTCCAGACTTCTCAACCCATAAATGCCAAAGAAAAAGTAAAAGGTCAGGGGAGAACTCTGTTGGAACCAATTAACATAAGAGCATGGTCAGCCCCTGACCTTAGGGCAAGAGGTAGTGGAGGCACCATAGCAGCAGCTGTTACTGCCTGGCTACCTCTGGAGCTCCTGGTCTGGAGATAGTAGGGGGATGAAGGGACCATTCTGAGGGTAATCACTATTGCTTTATCCTTCTTGGATCTGGGTTGCTGTCTTGCAGTGAGAAATACCAGTGTGCCAGAGTAGTGTCTGTAGAGAGAACACCCTCCTCAGACCTCTGACAACAATTGTGAAAACTCATGTGATTTGGGACAAAGCTCTCTCCTTTCTTGAAGCAGAGTTCTACCATGGCAAAGAGCTCAAAAGTAAAGTAATTGTCTGGCAAGATGAGCAAGCAGAGGAAGCACTATCAACCCATACAATCCTTTTTTGGGGATAAAAGGGATCAAAGCATGGAAGGGGAGGAAGACAACAAAGTCAGAACTCCTACATCAAAAGCAGGTTCCAAGAAAAATATGAGCTAGTTACAGGCCATGGAGGAGCTCAAGAAGGATTTTGAAAATCAAGAAAGAGAAGTGGAGGAAAAATTGGGAAGAGAAATGAGAATGATGCAAGAAAATCATGAAAAGAGTGAACAACTTGAATGAAGAAAATAACACCTTAAAAAATAGACTAACTTAAATGGAAAAAGAGCCCCAAAAA
>CM053591.1:123547314-123570630 GCA_028646515.1 Pseudochirops corinnae
ACAGGGACAAAGTAGAGAACAGAACAAGTAGGGGGTGGGATAGGAAGGAGGGAAATATAATCAGTCTTTTACAATATGTCCATTGTGGAGATGTTCTGCGTAACTACACATGTATGGCCTGTATTGAATTGCTTGTCTTTCCAGTGGGGGTGGATGATGAGGGAGGAAGTGAAAGAATCTAGAATTTAAAGGTCTGAAATCAAATGTTAAAATATATATATATAATTATTGATATTAGTATCAGTGTTATCTACATGCAGCTGGGTAATAAGATATACAGGCACTGGGATAGGGAGATCCCTCTTGCTCTACCAGAAAGTCAGAGGGGTGATGGGGCAGGATATAGGAGAGAGAAGATTTGGGAAGGGGATATACAGTGGGATCGCTGATTTGGGGCAATGGGTAGGGGAAAGATGGGGAGAAAATTTGTAACTCTAAATCTTGTAGAAATGAATGATGTAAACTAAAAATAAACAAAATTAATTTCCAAAACTCAAAATAAAATAAAAAGAAAAAAAAAATTTCTGCTTAACTGCCAAATTGGAAATCCTGAAAATCAAAGGAGAGATGAATAAAATTGCAAATAAGAAAACCATTAAACTAATAAATAAAACTAGAACCTGGTTTTATGAAAAAGAATGTCATTTATTAAATTTGATTTAAAAAGAAAGAAGAAAACCAAATTGTTAGTTTCAAAAAATGGAAAAAAAAATGAGTTCACCAAGAATTGAAGATGAAGTTAATGCAATTATTAAGACCCATTTTGCCAAATTACACGCCAATAAATCTGACAGTCTAAGTGAAATAGAGGAATATTCACAAAAAAAACATATGCCCAGAATAATAAATGCAAAATAGTGTATTTAAATAACCCCATCTTTGAGAAAGAAATTTAACAAGCCATCATTATACTCCCTAAGAAGAAAATCAGTAGGGTCAGATGGATTTACATGTGAATTCTACCTACATTTTAGCATACATTTTTTTTTCTATGCTATATCAACTATTTCAGAAAAATAGGCAAAGAAGTGGAGTCTGTACTTGGCATGAGGTCTAAATTTGTCTTTTTTTTGCAGCTTCCATCCATTGTTCCTGGATTCACTCTCTGTTACCAAGAAGAAATCCTAAGAGTTTAGTATACAATGAATCACATTTGAAGATTTTAAGATTAGTCAATACTCCAAATGACTGAGAGCCATGATACCACAATTTAAAAAGAATCAAAATGAAAAGAAACACACACAATAATAGAAAAGCACCAATTAGGTGTGTTTAATTATAGCACAGGTTGTTGGGGGCAAAGGAGTCATATATGTCATTATTGAGGACATATGAAATATGATAAGAAATAGAGGAAGGCCTATCATACAGAGATAATTTTATATATATATATATGTACATGTTGTGCTACGTTACCATCTCTGGAACATAAAATGTATCAGAAGAATGTGTCTACATGTGTCTAGTGTATTGGATAGCTCTGCTATGCAATACATATGGAAAGACTAAATTATATAGGAATCACAAAAATTAAGATTGTGCAGAGGAGGTGTGATATGTCTCAGTTAAGGGGATATATACATTGATTAAAAAGTCATGGATTTAAAATAATATTAAGAAGTTTCATAAGGTAGATTATATTTTTTATTCTATAATACTTTGGAATGTGAGAGGAATATCATACATTTAAAGGCACTGTCATGTCTTGCCTAAAGCTTCAGAAAGTGACATTTTTAGCTATTTGCAGAGTATTCAGTAACCTACCTGGAGAAAAAAGTTTACAGGTTGGCTTTTCCTATTTTGGGTATTATACTTATTTCATGAAGGTGTCAATCTGTCAAACTTTATTATCAAGTGTAATTGTGAGCTTGATTTGAAGTATGATAACCTTATTGTTCAGATCAGCAAACTGAACTCTCTTGGTGACCAGATATATAATCTAAAATTGGGAGTTCTTGTGGTGGAACAAGCAAGCACCAATACCAGGAACCCCACATGCCTTAGCATAGCCAGGGGAGCTGGCAAACTTTAGATTTGAGAGCTACCATATGATTCAGTGTAGCCTCAAGCAAACAGCCATTCTCCTGCTGCCAGACCTCCACATGCTTCAGTGTAGCCTCAGGGAAATGCAGAAACTCCCCACCAGGTTTCAGCACAAGCCAAACACCACCACTAGTGTCCCAGCTCAGCACCAAGTGAGCTCCCAAAGTCTCCAGCAGCACCAGCCACCCTCTACCCCACCCCTTCAGCATAGCACCAGACATAAGATCCCCCTATTCCCTGGGGAGCCTTAGGGCAACACTGATGAAACACAGGTAAATAGTCAGAGCCTGCAGCCACTGGCACAAAAAGCCTGAGATGATGCCCTTTCTATCCCAGATATGGAGCTCAAATTCAAAAGAAAGAGAAAAGGCAAAGCAAAACAAAACAAAAAAGGCCAAAACAGAAACAACAACAAAAAAGAATCTGACCACAATATGTTATTATGGTTACAGAAAAGACCAAGACATAAACTCAGAAGAGGACAAAAATATCAAAACACCTATGGGCAAAACCCCAAAGAAAAACAAGAAGTGGTCTCAAACCCAGAAAGAACTCATGGAAGAGTTCAAAAAAGAACTTATAAATCATAAAAGAGAGGTAGAAGAAAAAATGGGAAAATAAATGAGAGTAATGAAAGAGAATAATGGGGAAAAAAGAATCAGCATCTTGGAAAACTGTTTAAAGATTAGAATTTGCCAAATGGAGAAGAAGATACAAAAATCCACTGAAGAAAACAACTCCTTAAAGAGTACAATTGGCCAAATGGAAAAGAAAGTACAAAAGTTAATTGAGGAAAACAACACCTTAAAAGTTAGAATTGTACAAGTGGAAGCTAATGACCCTATGAAACATCAAGAATCAATTGAACAAATTAAAAAGAATGAGCAAATGGAAAAAAAATGTAAAATATAACTGCCCTGGAAAATAGATGCAGGAGAAGCAATATAAGAATCACTGGTCTACCTGAAAGTCATAATCAAAAGGAGGACCTGGACAGAACCTTTCAAGAAATTATCAAGTTGAAAACTATCCTGATGTCCTGGAACCAGAGGTCAAAATAGGCATTGAAAGACTCCACCAATCACTTCAGGAAAGAGATCCTAAAATAAAAACTCCGAGGAATATTATGAGCAAATTTCAGAACTATCAGATCAAGGAAAAAATATTTTAAATGACCAGAAAGAAACAATCCAAATATCAGGAAGTCACAATGAGGATGACACAGGACTTGGCAGCTGCAACATTAAAATTGGGAGGACTTTTAATGTCAAATTACTTGATGCTTTGTATTTTTCAATTCCTTGAACAAAACAATTATGAAATCAACCCATGAAAATTTGTTCATTGACCTGAACTGCGTTGTTTATATGCCAAGAAACATGAAGAAGATATTTATTTTATCCATTTAAGAAATGGAGATCCTATGAATGACAAATCAATATTAATTTGATCATTCATTCTAAATCTACATTGGATAAAGAAGGAGTGTCAGCTTAATATTGGCTGCTTTCTGTTTAGATGCATGTTTTTCCCCCCCTGGCAATGTAATGTTAAAATATAAGCCTTTCAGAACAGATCCTTCACATCAACATTAGAAGCATGTAACCTTTATAATCAATAAGTTTCTTTAAAAGATGTATCCATTTAACAGTTACTAAGCACAATGCTAAACTGGACCTAGCTTTTGTCAGTGCTAAGAGTTATCTTTCTCTGATTGGCATATGGTAATTCAGAGTAGCACCAATGCAATATTTGCAATGCCCATGATCATGATAAAGACCATGACTATAAGTATTGCATGATGTTTGATAACAAAATATGCCAGGCTCTCCAGATAGAGGATAAAGTTGAAGGATTTACTTAAACACCAGAAAACTGAATCCCAAAACCAGTAAATTGAAGTACCAAAGATAATCAGAAGCCATAATAATTCTGAGAGCCACAGAATTCTTTAGCCTTCCCACAAACCAATACAAGATCAATATTTACTCGCAAAACTTCTATTTCCTTGCCTGAGTGCCTCTCTCCCCAACTGTCTCCAACTGTCAGACTCACTCTCTAAGAGTTTCTCTGTGGGCTCTGCTTCTCCTCAGTAAACTACTCCCACCACAGGCTCCATGTGACTGCATTCAACCTATCAGGGGAAAGAGTTTATCTTCACAGCAAGGAAGCTTTCTGTGGGCTCTAGAGGGCAAAGTTTACTTTCAAAACAGGGAAGCTTCAACACCCTCCCCCCCGCCCCCAGGTCTATTAAGCAGCAGGGAAGATCTTCAAATTCCCATTCCCATTACATTCAGTCACTCTTAACCTGCAGAACCTCCTAACAGGCTGATGAATGAGTCCAGTAGCACTCTATGGAAACTCAACTATACTCAAGCCAATAGACTCAAATGGTCAGAAATTTGCAACAGGAGGGGAGTGAACAGACTTTTTTTTTCCCAGATCACAGCACTTTTGAATCACTAAAAAATTATAGACACCATCCTCACCATTCCCCAAATACTGAACTGTGAAAGCAACAGAAGAACACAAAATATAGAAACTCAAGAAAGACATATTCTCCAGAGGTTAGCAGACCCGATGTTACTGAAGTCCAAAGTAAATAAATAGACTGTAAAAGGAAAGAAAAAAAAAACTGGTCATTTAAAGATATTATTGTGAAAGTGAAGTTCAAAACAAAAGCATAAAAATAGACATTGATTTGAAGATTTGAAAACATCTTTAAGCAAAAGCTCGAAGAAAAAAAAATTCCTACAGGAACCAACAAGTGTTCCTATAATAATAAAAGAGATACAAAATTAACAAAATAAATTATTTTTAAAATCTACTAATAGTGGTAGAAGATCAATTGGGAAAATATGATATTTATGCAAGAAATTTATAAAAATAAAATTAATACCTTAATAAAAGAAGTAAAAAGAATACTGAAGAAAATAACTCTTTAAAATTATAATTAGCCAAGTATAAGCTAATGATTCCATGAGACATTAAGAAACAATAAACCAAGTCAAAAAATTGAAAACAAATGAAACATCTTTTAGGAAATGCAACTGACCCAGAAAATAGATCCAGGAGAAGTAATTTAAGAATCATTGGACTGTTTGGAGACCATGATTTTAAAAAAGAGCCCAGACATCATATTTTAATAAAATAGAAAGGAAAACTCCCCAGATATTTTAGATTCAGAAGAAAAAATAGACATTGAAAGTAGCCACTGGAGACCTCCTGAGATTCCAAAATTGAAACTCCCAAGAATATTATGGACAAAATCTATAACTCTCAGGTTAAGTTGAAAACACTGAAAGAATCCAGAAAGAAATGATTCATATATGTGGAACTAAAGTCAAGTTTACTTGAGCTTTAGCAGCTATCAAAATAAAAGAGCAGAGGACTTGGAATATGATATTCTGAAAGGCGATGGAAGTAACATTACAACCAAGAATAAGTTATCCAGCAAAACTGAGTATAATCCAGAGAGAAAAAAATAAACATTTAATAAAATAGAGAACTTTCAAGCATTCCTGATGAAAAGACCGGAACTGAATAGAAAATTTTATATTCAGACACAAGACTCAGGAGAAAATTAAGAAATAAACATGAATGAGAAATTATAAGTGACTGAAAAAGGTCACCTCTTTATACTCCTATAATGGAAGATGATACATGTAAACCTTAGAATTTTATCATCACTAGGGCCACTAAAGGTAATCTACTTAAAGGGCATGGCTAAGAGTCTATTGTGTTAGAATGATCTTAAAAGAAGAATTGAAGGTTGAGAAAAAAGAAGGATGAACTAGGAGAGAGGAAGGAAGGGAGAAGAATTATGGGGGAAATTATCCCATATAAACGTGGTGCACAAAGAGGAGTTTATACGATGGAGATGGGAATGGGTTAAAGCAGGTAACCAATCAACATTTATTAAATACCTACAATGTGCCAAGTACTTTACTAAACATTAGGGATACAAAAAGAGGAAAAAGACAATCCCTGCTCTCAAGAAGCCTGTAATCTAGTGAGGGAGACAACACTCTAACAATTATACACAAAGCAAACTATATACAGGATAAATACAGTATAATTAATAGTGTGGAAGCACAGAGAGTTTGCGGAAGGTTTCTGATAGAAGGTGGAATTTTAATTGTGACAATGCAAGCCAGAGAGATCAGTATATAGGAGGAGAGACAGCCAGAGAAAATTCCTGAGCAGAGATGGAATTTCTTGTTTTTGGAATAACCAGGATGCCAGTGTGATGCCATATCAAAGAGTATGTATTATAGTGTAAGGTATAAGAAGAATGGAAATGTAGGAAAGGTCTATATTATAAAGGGCTTTGAATACTAAATAGAGTACTTTTGTACTTAATCTTGGAAGCAATAGGGAGGCAATAGAGTATATTGAGTAGGGGAATGACATGATCTGAACTGTGATTTAGGAAAATCACTTTCATTTGGGTGATGAAATACTTGAGACATGCAGATTTACCAGCAGGCCATTGCAATAATTCAGCCATCATGTGATGAGAGCTTGGATTGGAGTGGTATCAGTATTAGAAGAGAGAAAGAGGAAATATTTGAGAGATGTTTCAGAAGTGAAATCAACAGGGCTTGGGAACAAATTATACATGGGCAATGAGAGAAAGTGGGTAGTTGAGGATGACAACAAAGTTGTGATCCTGATGGATTGGATAGTGGTACTGCCCTCTACAATAACAGGAAAGGTGGAAGGGAGAAGTTTAGGAGGAAAGATAATGATTTTTTTTTTCAACATACTCAGTTTAAGATGTCTACTGGACATTCATTTCAAGATATCTGACAGACTTTTAGAGTTGTGAGACTGAAGGTCAGTAGAGTTTGGGGCAGGTTAGACAGATTTGAAAATCATCAGAATAAGGATGGTAACTAAATTTATGAGACCTGATGAAATCACCAAGGAAAGAAATATAGTGAGAATAGGGACAAAGATAGAACTATGAGGGACATCTGTGGCTGGAGAGTCTACCAAAGGAAACAGAAAGATAACAGCCAGATAGGAGAAAACCCAAGAGAAAGTGGAACCCCAAAAACCAAGGGAGAAGAAAATATTAAGTAGAGAGTATAATCAACAGTGTCACAGGTTACAAAGAAGTCAGTGAGAGTGAGGATAACACTTGAATCTCATTCTAATCTTAACTAGTTCAAGAGGCGAAAATACATACACACATCCATACCTACAGAAATTCATCTTACACAGGAGGGAAATAGAAGAAAAAAGGGAATAAGATAAAGTGATTGGGTATGTGAGAGAAAAAAATAGATTAAATAGGCAGTGATCAGAAGCAAAACAGAAAGAAAAGGGAGACAGAAAAAGAGACAGAGACATGTAAGAGAATAGGATAGAGGGAAATGTGCAATTAGCAAACTTTACTGTGAATGTGACTAGGATGAACACTTCCATAAAACAGAAGAGGATAGCACAATGGATTAGAAACTATAATCCAACAATATATTGTTTTAGGAATAAAACTTGAAATAGAAAGCACACACAGTTAAAATAAGTGGCTGAAGCAGAATCCTTTATGTTTCATCTAAAGGAAAAAAGGCAATGACGATCTCAGACAAAAGAAAAGCAAAATTAGACCTAATTCAAAGATAATCAAGGAAACTGCGTTTTGTTGGGCTGCTAGATGGCACAGTGAATAGAACCCTGGAAAACGAGTCAGGAAGACCCAAATTCAAATCTAGCCTCAGACACTTACTAGCTGTGTGACTCTGAGCAAGTCACTTAACCCCACTTCCCTCAGTTTTCTCATTTATAAAATGATCCAAGAAGGAAATAGCCAATCACTCCAGTGATTTGCCAAGAAAACCAACCCCCAAAAGGGGGAGAGGAGGTCACAAAAAAAGTCAAACATGACTGAAACAACTGAAAAACAAGAAATTGTACCATAGACAATGAACTTACATTAATAATGAACATATACATACCAAATGGTACAACATTCAAATTCTTGAAGAAAAAGTTAAATGAGTTACAGGAGGTAGTAGACGTGAAAGTGATGTAAAACTAAAATTAAACTTATAATAGTAAACAATCTCAATTTAGCTCTCAGATAAACTTAAGCAAAAAAAAGAAATAAGAAATTAGAGATGAGATGATAAACCTCTTGATAATATTTAACGAATAAAAAGAGGCACATCTTTTTTTTCTCAGGCTACTTAAGACAAAAATTGAGCAGAAATGAAGAAATATTAGCCGTACCTTTTGCTAACCTTAATGTAAAAAAAAATTACATTCAACAAAACATAGATTGAATTAGATTGAATAGATTGAAGTATAGGTTAAAATTAATTTGAAACTAAATAATCTAATCCTAAAGAGTGATTAATCAAAGAAAATAATCTTTAAAACTATCAATAATTTCATTATTGATAATGTCAACAATGAGGGAACATATGAAAAAAATCTGGATTCATCCAAAGCAGAACTTACTAAAAAATTTACATGTTTTAAATGCCAGCATAAATAAACTATAGAGAACATCAGTGAATTAGGTATGCAAGTAAAAAAAAAATAGAAAAAGAACACATTTTAAAAACCTAAATTTAGCATCAAATAGAAATCTTAAAAATCAATGGTGAGAATGTTAAAATTTAAAGAAAAGAACTAATAAATAAAACTAAGAGCTGTGTTTTTGTTTTGTTTTGGAAAAACCATACAAACTGTTGAACAATTTTATATTTAAAAAGAAAGAAAATCTAATTACGTGTATCAAATGTGAGAAAGGATAAAGCCATAATCAAAGCAGATAAAATGAAAGCAAATATTAGGAGCCATTTTCCCCAACTTTATACCAATAAAACTGACAATCTAAAATGATGTCAGATAATGAAAAAAAAAATTCACTATTTATCCAAAACTTCTGAGAAAGCTGGAAAGGAATCCTATGGAAACTGGAAGAGACTACTATCTCACACAGTATAATAAGAAAAATGAGTGGAACATGGAAGAAATTACCAGTTAAATCAATGAATGGGGAAGAGTTCATGAACAAAAAAAGCAATAAAGAGGTTGACTGGAGGTAAGATGGATAGTTCTGTTTACATAAAATTAAAAAGCTTTTGCACAAACAAAACCAATGTAGATAAAATTAGAAGAAATTTGGGAAACTTGGAAAAAATCTTTGCAGCAAGTTTCTGTGATAAAGGCCTCATTTCTCACAATCATCAGATGAAAAAAAATGCTCAAAATTGATAATAATTAAAGAAAAGCAAATTAAAATGTCACAGGTACCACCTCACACACACCAGATGGGCTAAAATGACTGGAAAGGGGAATAATAAATTCTACAAGAGATGAAGAAAAATAAGTAAAGTAATATGCTCACTGGAGCTGTGAACTAATACAAACATTCCGGTAAGCAATTTGAAAGCGTCATAAAAGCCATTAAACTGTGCATACCAGCTCTTTATATGATGTCAAAGAATTGAAAGTTGAGGGCATGACCAGCAATTGGGAATGGTTGAACAGGTTGTGGTATATGAATGTAGTAAAGTATTACTGTGCTATAAGCAAGGATCAGCAGGTGGATTTCAGAAAAAAACCTATAAAGGCTTACATGAATTGAGGATGAGTAAAACGAGCAGAGCCAAGAGAACATTGTACATAATAACAGCAACATTTGTGATGACCAACATTGATAGACTTAGGTCTTCTCAGCAATACAGTGATACAAGAAAATTCCAAAAGACTCATGATGAAAAATGCTATCTACATCAAGAGATGCAGAACAAAACAATCAAAACAAAACAAAACAAAACAAAACCATGGAGTCTGAATGCAGATCTAAACATACTATTTTCACTTTTGGTTTTTTTTTTCTTGTGTCTTTTTTTTTAAATTTTGTTCTGATTCTTCTTTCACAATGTGATTAATGTGAAAATATGTTTAACATGATTGCACATGTATAACCTATATCAGATTGCTTTCTATCTTGGGGAATGGTGAGAGAGGGAGGGAGAAAAATTTGGAAGTCAAAATTTCATTTAAAAATGAATGTTGAAATCTACCTTTATATGTAATTGGAAAGAAATAGAATACTTTTTTTTTTTACCAAAAAAAAAAAGCACAAAAAATACTGTATATACCATCTGACCCAACAGTACTGCTCCTAGCTCTCTATACCCCAAAGAAATAGGAGGAAAAGGCAAAAGAATAATACTTAGAAAAAAAAAATATATATATATATAACAACTTTTTGTTTCAGCAAAAAATTGGAAACTTATGTGATTCCCAGTAATTGGGAAATATCTGAACAAGTTATGGTTTAGGAATGTGAGGCAATACTATTTTGCTGTAAGAAATAATGAAGGAGGTAGCTACAGGATAAAAAATATCTAGCGAGATTTATATGAACTGATGCAAAGTGAAATGAGCAGAATCAGAAGAACAATTTACACAGTGACAGCAATATTGTAAAGATAATCCACTACGAAAGACTTATTCATTATCCAACACAATCACCAGCCAGTTTCTAGTCATGAGGAAATGCCATCCACCTCTAGATTCAGAAATGAAGGGATTAAAGATGCAGATTCAAATATATATTTTTAAATCTTTCTTTTTTCTTGTTTTCTCTTTTCAAAACTTGGCTATTATGGATTTTTTTTTGTATGACTTCATATTTTTACAAAATGGGTCTTTTCATTTCCTTGTTTGCTTTCTCAGTGGTTGGGGGAAGGAAGGAAGAGAGAGAGAATCTGAAAATGAAAATAAAATTGAGTTTAAAAAAAGATAAAGTTATATTTTTTAAAAAAAGGACCTATAAAGCAAAATTTTCACCTCAGATCTATCAAATGGCTCAACATCAGAAGCAAACTTGGCTTTGTTAATGGAAATGATATTCAGGATAACGAATTATTTTATCCTTTGCCTTTCCATCCAAAGACCACTGAACCTTTCTATCTGGTTTGCAGCTGAAACCTGCTCTTAAAATGGGAAAATCCTTGAGAACTGGGACTATTTGTCTTTTCTATTTCTAATTCCTGTATTCCCCACAGTACTTTGCACCTTATAAACAATCCTTTTTCACTCATTCATTCAAAAATCATTGGTAATTTTAGAGATAATAGTTTAATTATAAGGTCAGAAGTCTTTCTCCTTTCTCATACACCACACAGTGGCCAAACTAATTTGCCTAAACACTTGTCTAAACATATAATTCTCTAATCAATATCCTCCAGTGGCTCTTTATTACTTTTAGAATCAAGTGCATGCTCTTCTGATTAGCATTAAAAGCCACCATAACTAGTTTCCAACCAACCATTCATTCTACCTTTTTTAGCACAAGCCCATTCATTGATTCTACAAGTCTAACATAGGAGACCTTCTCGCTATTCCTTATACATGGCATTCCTATCTCAGTAGCTTTGCATTGACTGTCCTCTGTATCTGAAACATATGCCTACTTCACTTCTGACTCTTAGAAGCCTTAGTCTCTTTTAGAACTCAACTCAAATTCTACTTTCTTGATTTCTCTGATCTCTATTTCGCTAACTATTAGTGTATCTGTCACCCCAAATTTCTTTGAATCCATTTTGCAATATTTTACATAAAAGACGCCATGATACAATGAGCAGAGGCTGGCCATAGAACCAGGAAAACTCCTGAGTTCATATCCAGACCTGGATTCAAGTCCAGTATCTGAAACATATTGACTGAGTCTCTGGGCATTTAACCTTTCAGTATCCACAAGGTCCATTCTCTAAGACAAACAATTGCATAAAAGTTGCCAATCTTTATTAACACCATAAAGGTTTGTAAGCAGAAAATTCTTTCATTAATGAAACCATAAGCCTGGGGGGAAAAAAAAAAGCTTAATTTGTATCATGCATGTGGTGATAATTAGATAGATAAATAGAGAATAGAAATATAAATAGCTACAATTTTGTCAAACATATGCACATGTCTAGTTATATGCATGTTAAACATATGCCTGTGTGCATGATACTCATGCAGGTTACTTCTTCTGATAAAACAGAAAATCCTTGAAGGCAGAGCTCGTTCACTATTGTTTTTCTATTGCTATTTCCTAGGCACATAATAGAGATATACAGGCCACATAATGGGTGTTCATAAATACTTATTAATTGATTGATTCACTGATTAAAATACTACCTGATTTCTTTTTCCTTGCATAGTGCAAAGTGGGTATGTTGTCAGAGACGTATTTGTAGAAGGAATGTTTGTAGAAATAGACCTGAAAACATTAGGGTCTAGCTATGCATCCTTACTCTGTAACTTGCTGTATAAACTTGGGCAAGTCTTCCCCTCTCTGACTCCCAGTTTCCTATTCTATGAAATGGAATGGTAAGACTTACATTCTTCATCAGGTTGTTGTGAGATAGTGCTTTGTAAACCTTGAAGTATCATATGAAAATGAATGATGAACTAGGTGCCTGCCAAAAGATACTTCACCTTGTACTGCTGAAAGACATCATGGCATAGAGGATTAAGCACTTGCCTTGGCATCAAAGAGTAGTTCTAATAATAATAATAATAATACCTACTTTATCAGATTGTTTTGAAGATCACATAAGATAATATATATTAAACCCTTTTAAAACTTCAAAGAGCTATAAGAATGTGAGCTATTATTGTGCCTACTTCTTAATCATCCTATATTTTCCTTTTAAGGCAAGTGTTTTGTGGCTATAATTCTGAAGTTCTAAGGTTCTTTGATTTATTGCTGTATTTCCTCCACAAGCTAGAAAAGTTCCTTCAAATTTCTGGCATTGTGGATCATAATTAAAGATAAAGCAATACATAAAGTACAGCTTATCATCTATGTGTGAATTGTGATGAGAGAGTCACAAAGGCCCTGAGAACATAGCACCATATGGACAAGATGAATTTCATTCACTTCTATAGCTATCCTCCACATTCTTTATGACATGGCTTTATTCAACTAACATTTAATCACTGCATATAGAAAGTTTAGATTTTTCCTAAAAGATAAGCAGTAAAGAAACAAAGAAATTGACTAGGAAATGGAAATGTGTGTGTGTATAAACATAAATATATGCATATGTGTTACTTTAAAAACATTGAAATTGATTTTAATATGTAGTATGAGAAGAAAAATTGAAAATTAAAAATATGAAAAAAGTAGTCTATGAACTTCAAGAAATATATGTATATACATATACATATATGTATATGTGTTTATGTAGAAAGTGCAAGGCACGGAGAGCCTAAGTGATGTGCTTTTACCCATGGAATATTTTAAATAACAAAAAATAAATAAATAGGAAGGCATCAGAGGCACCAGAGGAAGGCATCTGACCTGTTATACAGATTTTTATATGGAGAACCTTTGGGAAAGATAAATAAGAGTCTCATAGAATGAGAAAATATTGATGGCTTGATACAGGTACTAACAGCATTTACATCAATGAGAATGTGGACTCAATACTGAACTACTGAAATAAAGCCAACCTTTTGCCAAATTCAGTATGATAAATCAGATCTTGTAAAATGTCCCACAATTAAGAGTTCTAAGCAGCTTTTCCATATCAATCAATTTGATAATCTCATTATTTTATTAAACATGATGCAAAGAAGCAATGTGCTGGCCATAAAAATAAGTAAACCTCAGTTCAAGTACCAATTCTTACCCATACTGGCTAGGTGACCATGGGCACATTACCTTAACCTCTATGCTCTATGCAATGCCATAAGTCTTTAGGTGGTAAGAGAAGGTGCTAGTCTGCATAGGTAGAGGGAACTTGTTAAAGAAATTCCCTATAATAAGGAAATCTCATGTTCAATCCTGCTCTTAAAACAAAAGTTTAAAAGTTTCAAAAATCATAATCTGATTTCCACCAGATTGTAGATAGCTTCCTGAGAAAACAATTGGAAAATTCCTATGAGAGAAAAAAAATATCAGTAAGGGCCTATATCCAGTGCATATATCTCTTCATATTTTACAAAGAATTTTATATCATTGTTTCACTTTCACGCTTTTGACAATCCTGTGAATAATCAAGTTGATCTTGTTATTATTTTACTGGGGAAATTTAGGCTCAGGAAAGTTAAACCAGTAAATTAATTGAGCTTATCACTATCAATGCTGTAGATTAAATTCAGGCCTTCTGATACTGAGTGCATACAGCATTTTCTTCTCATTAGATTGTGGTATCCATCTATACAGATTTCGATAAAGATATTATGCTGTTCTTCCCAGGTCTGATTCAATATGAGAGTGGATTTAAGGCCTATCAAATAATCAAACAACAAATTTTGGATATTGTAGAGAGGAAGATTTTGATTCAGTGTAAGAGAAGACATTCCAACAATTAGCTGTCCAAAAGTGGAATGGGATGTGGCAGATTAATGTATTCCCCAGATTTACCCCCATCATGTCCAGGGAACTGATGACAACTCTTATAGAAAGGTGCAGTGACTTGTTCTTGGTTCAAATTAGGATCAAAGGCTGAGAGCTGGAAGTAATCTCAGGGTTGAGCCGGTTCAACTCCCTCACTTTACAGATGAGGGAACTGAGAAGTGAAGACTTGTCAAAGATCACATAGATGATAACTGGCAAAGCCAAGATTTTAAATCTCATACAGAGAATTTTATTTTTGTGATTTACTATTATATTTCTCTGGTAACATTGTATACTACAGTTATTTGCATTTGAGCCTTATCCTCCTACTAGATGCTACACTATGATAGTATTAATACTGTATCTCGTCAAAAGTAGACATAGTGCTTTATCTGACAAGTGGAAAAGTGCTTTATCTACAGTTGCTTACTACTTGTCAACTCACTGAATGAATGAAGGGCTTGCCAAGCCTTTGCATCTTTCACTATCTCTCAAAGTCTAAGTTCAGATTTTTAATTTCCATTTAATTTCCACTTTTTATTTCTCATCCTCTGCCATCCTCTTTTCTTTTTGCCTTCAATCTTTCCCAACACTGGGGTCTTTTCCAATTTGTACCATGTTCTCATTATGTGGCCAAAGTATTTAAACTTCAATTTCAGTATTTGACCTTCTAGTGAATAACCTGAATTAATTTCCTTAAGTATTGACTGGTTTGATCTACTTGCTATCCAAGGGACTCTCAAAAGTTTTCTCAGACTCTATAATTTAAAAGCATTGATTCTTTGATGCTTAGCTTTCCTTATAGTCCAACTCTCACAGCCTTACACTGCTACTGAAACACACATGCACACACACACACACAAACACACACACACACACACACACACACACACACATACACACACCTCTTTGACTATATGGGCCTTGTTCAGTAAAGTGGTGTCTCTGCTTTTTAGTATGCTCTCCAGATTTACCATAGTTTTCCTTTCAAGAACCAAGCATCTTTCAATTTTGTGGCTGTAATCACATCTACAGTGATCTTCAGACCCAAAAATATAAAATCTAACACTGCTTCCATTGTTTCTCCCTCTGTTTGCCAGGAAGTGATGGGACCAGTCTCCAAGGTCATAGGTTGCTATTGTTTTGTTTTGTTTTTAATCTTAAGCTTCAAGCCAACTTTTATATTCTCTTCTCTTATCTCCATCAAAAGGCTTCTTAATTCTTCTTCACTTTCTGCCATCAGAGTAGCATTACCTGCATAGCTGTGATGGAAACAAGATAGAGTTTTAAATATTTGAAAGATAGAGATATGGTGAAACGAAGCTTGCTTCACATGTTGCTGTAGGAATATAAAGTTCAGATAATATGCATACCCTGTCACGTGGAACTTATGATCTAGTAAGAAGACAGCAAACAAAGATAGATTACTATAAAGCACAATATCACATAAGTGAGGTAAAGAACTTCAAAGCATATTAAGGGATGTTTCCCATCCTCAATTCACATTGAACTTGAGCAATCCTGACTTTTATTATGGATTGGTGCCACTTGTATCTATTTATCTGTAGTTTCATACCCACTGGTTTTCATCAGAATACTCCCTATGCAGCAACATTGACTTCTGTTTATTTTGTCTCCTTTTAGTCCTTGCTTGGTTCATTCTTAAGTGTTGCAAGCAGAATGTCATTTTTTCCCCAAGCGCCTACATCTTTTAGCTATATTGCTAAATCTTGGTCACAGATTAAAATAATGTCGATCATTTCTTATTTTAAAGAAAAGTGTTTCTTAAAAATTAAGGGGCATGGCCAAAGGACAGGATTCCTTTCTTTTGCTATCAGGAAAACATTGCTATGTGTTGTGACCAAGACTGAAAAAAATGTGGTGCAATGGTAAGACAGTCAGAAAAGGGAAATGATGTAAAATCCATCTAAGCTTAAAACAATAAAGGGTCAGTGACTTGCTCAGATGAATTTAACATAACTATTTCCTAAACTATAAAAGCCCAACTTAAAATTCCTAGTCAATCAATAAAAAAAGATCTATTCAGTATCTACCCTATGCCAATATTGAGGCAGCTAGCTGACCCAGTGGATAGAGTGCCAGGCTTGGAATCGAAAAGATTCATCTTCCTGAGGTCAAATCTAGCCTTAGACACTTAATAGCTGTGTGACTCTAGGCAAGTCATTTAATCCTGTTGGTCTCATTTTCCTTATCTATGAAATGATCTGGAGAAGGAAATGACAAATACAGTATCTTTGCCAAGAAAATCTCAAATGGGGTCAGAGACTGGGACACAACTGAAAATAAGTGAAGAACAGAAACTATGTGCTAAGCACTATGGATACAAAAAGAGGCAAAAGACAGTCTCTGCCCTCAAAGAGCTTGTTGCAATCCAATGGGGGAGGTATGTAAATAAATAGATGCAACCTATGTACAAAGTAAGTAGGAAATAATTAATAGAGAGAAGACAGTAAAATTAAAAGGGGTTGGGAAAACATTCTTGTAAAGGATAGGATTTTTGTTGGGACTGGAAAGATGCAATGGAAATCAGTAATTGGAGGCAAGGAGTTATAGCATTTCATGGATGGGGGACAGAAAGAGAAAATGCCCAGATACGAGATATGATGTGTCTTGTTAAAAAACAAATAAATTCTCACAAATCACTGTATTTAGGGTTTTGTAAGGAAAATTATTTGGAAAACTTAAAGTGCTATGTGCATATGTACTATTTTAATACTTTCATAGAACTCTTTTCAGATAGGAGCTTAAAGGTTTAATAGTGGTCAAGACATTCTATTAAAAATAAGACAGACTTAAATATGTTTGTAATGATTTTTAATATCACATTTATGTAGTACTTTAAGATTTGAAAAGTTTCCTCAAAATAACCTTGTACAGTTTTTATAAGTATATTTATACTTATTTTAGAGAGAAGAAAATTGTGGCTTTTAGAGTTTGTGATATTTCAATGATTTTAGCAGTAATATATCTGATGGAGGATTTGAATCCAAATTTCCTTATACCAAAGTCCAGTAATATATTCACTGAGCCAAGGTCCCAGTTCAGAAATGAGAGGAAAAATAGAAAAAGAGATAGAGAGAAGAAATGGAGGATTCCGCAAAGAAAGAATAAAGGGGGAAATGGGAGGGAAGGAGTAAAGAAGAGAGGGAGAAGAGAGAGAGCCTGAGGAAGAGACTGAGAGACAAGCAGAGAGAGAGAATGAGAGAAGAATGAAAAAAAGAAAAGGAAGGAGTCAAAATTGAAGACTCAAAAGAAAGGGCAGATTAATTAATAAAGGAAAATTCTGTAGGCTGTTTAATAGAGAGTATGCATTCACAAACATGTCCACAGGAGTTAACTTTAGCAAACATTTCTTCCTCAGAAACAAGAACAGAAATGAAGGGGAGAAATGCAAAATGATTTGGAGGTGGAGAGGAGGAAGCTGAGGGAGTTCACATTGGATGGCCTCGATCTACTCAGTAAAGTGTATTGATCATTTTTGTATGATGTGTAAAACACCTGACATCTCGCTCACTGACAGCCTAACTCATTTATTTAATGGACTGTGACTGATTCAAAACATAGTAGCTGCCAGTTATTCAGAGGTTAGATCGCTGGGTGTAAAGCTTATTCCAGTAGGGCTTGTTAAAGGTCATGTTACCACCATCAGGCTGATACTCTATCACCACACTATAGAAAACAGGGAGTTAGTCTTCTCAGCTAGTGACTCATTCTCCAATACAACTCTTAATTTGAAGTCACCTAAAGTAAATCCCTCCGTGTTTTCAATGATGAGATATATCCCCATAGGCAGACCCCCTTTGAGCTATTATGCACCTACTCTTCATGGTACTCATAGATGCCTATTGATATTAGTTTCAGGTTAACTTATGAATTTAAAATGTGTTTGTTGCCATTGCCACTTAGATGATTTTAACTAATTAACTCTGCAGGAGGAATAACTTTTTTAAGCTTAATGTCACCTTCAGATACCTCAGCATGACAAGATGACATAAAAGTTAGAATATACGCCTCCACCTGCTCTTGGAGTTGAGCACCCTGGTGGTTTAGCCAAATGCATTGGTTGCTCAAATGGAAACTCAATACTAATAGGTGGGGGTGGGGATGGGAAGCTGAGTTCTAATTTGCTGTTTGTATTCTACTAGAAACATACAGGAATAAGAAAAATGATTTGTATTTAGTAGAGCTCCCTTTTCAACAGGTTAAAAATGATAGTGTTGTGGAATAAATTACTGGATTTAAGAGCTTAATGGAGCCTGGCTGCTTATCTATCATATCTACTTTTACCCAAATTATGAAGGGCTACATAGGTTACTGTGTCTTGTTTCATTTGTGATGCTGAAAAAGAAGTTATATAAAGCTATACAAAATGTTGTACTCTGTGGCATGATCAGTTTGCTTATTTGTGGAATCATGACAAAGAAATGTAATCAGTTTTAGAGTGATTGTTAGTAATCATACAGATCCTTGTGTAATGACCTTGTAAATTCATTTGCTCCCATAGATAGGAGAAACACACTCTCACATCAGAGTCAAAGTCAGCCCACTTGGACAGAAGTAATTTGTAAAGACCACTTTGACCAAATCCATTCTCTGTGATATTAACAAGACATATGGAGGATCCTCACTTTGCCTCTGGAGACAGACCCTGTTTCTGATGAATTCAAATCAATTCAATAAACATTTATTAAGTTCCTACTATGTGCCAGGAACTATACTAAGGGGGAAAAAAAACAGTTCCTACTTTCAAGGAGTTTACTAACTAATGGAAAAATATAAAACATAAAAAGGAATCTGAAAGGGGGCAGGGCAGCAGGAGTACCCAGCAAGGGGGCTTCATGAGTGGAACTCAAGTAGAGCTGCTGATGAAAAGTGGAGGTTTATCTGATAAGCACAAAGCCCAGTCCTCTATAAAGAAAGACTTTGGGAGGAGTTTAGTTCTCTACCCTCCATTCTTCCAATCAGAGGGGAAAGGCCACTGAATAGTTCTCTGTGGATTTATATCTGTCTGTACTAAGGTATCTTTTTAATGCTTTGATAAAATTCTTCCTAAACCTGTGTGTGTGTGTGTGTGTGTGTGTGTGTGTGTGTGTGTGTGTGTGTGTGTGGTATCTTGGCTCTTTCATTCTATTTTTATTTTTTGCTTTTTGGAGGGCAATTGGGGTTAAGTGACTTGCCCAAGGTCACACAGCTAGGAAGTGTGTCAAATGTTTGAGGACGCTTTTGAACTCAGGTCCTCCTGACTCCAGGGCCATTACTGTACTCACTGTGCCACCTAGCCACCCCTCTGCTTTCATTCTAATTTCAAGGTCTTCCATTTATATTGACTTGTCCTTGTCTTTAAGGTTTGTCTTGAAACGAATTCCTTTCCTGGACTAAGTTAAGCACAGCTGATTCTCCATCCTGCAGTCAGTTATGAGTGCTCATATCAGCTCTCTAGATGCTTTTTAAAGCATGATCCCCCCTGTACAGCAGCTTAATACTCTGTGTACTGGAAGCAGTTGAACAAGATCAAAAGAAACACATGGTTGGTAGGATTGTACTTTTTCCATTGACACACTAAATGAAGAAGACAATTTCATAGCTGATCTTTCTTCTTATCTCCTTTCCCCTAAAAATTACTCCCATTGTCCTCAGGCCTCCCATAACTAACTTTGTTGAATTAACTTTGCTTTCTTTACTCTCACTGGAAATCTTGATGGCTGTGCTTCAGCTGCAGTCTCACCCTGGAGCTTCTCTCAATACCTGGGGCTTCCTCTCACTGGAATATCCATTCACCCCTGTGATTTTCTCATCCTTGAACATTCTTATGGAAGAGCCCCACCCCACTCACAAACTAATAGCTCCCCTTTTGTTGAGAGGCATAGGCTGACCAACATTCATTCTTCTCCTAGCTATGCTTCCTGACTTTCCAGGTTCGAATAGGATGCCCTTGTGCAGGTACATTCTCTCTGCCTCTGCTCCCTCCCTTTTCAATTCACTTTGTTGTGCTGTCTTCCCAATTTGAATGTAAACTCCTTGAAGCCAGGTACTAGTTTTCTTTTTGCTTTTATTTCTAGCCCCAGAATTGAGCATACTGCCTGGCATATAGTAAGTGATTATACATGCTTCTTGCCCCACTTTGAGTTGATGTTGATTCTAAATGCTTATTAAATTCATTGAGATCAAGTAGAACTCACCTTGAGATTGATTTATTTTCTAAATAATGAAGTAAATTCATCAGTCACCAAAGATGGTGATGTGCTTAAAAAAAAGCAAAAGAAAAAAAAAAATTAGTAGACTTGACTTAGTCCCAATCTAGACACTCCATCTTTATTGTCCTCTTCACTTATTCCCTGGAGCTTTCTCCCTCAAGGCCACTTAAAGCAATGGCTCTCATACATCTCTCATCTCTTCTTGTTTAAATCCTTGAACCCCTTATTGGACCACCCATTAAATTCCTGTTTCTTTTCTATGGGAAGATTAATTCTCTGGAGGCTCATTTGCAGAGAAAACAACCAGTTAGAAAGCTCAATAAACATTCACAGTTTAACAGCCCTACTTACATCTCCAGGCTATCTCTGATGACTCATCAAGCAGATTTCTTCCTATACTCCCCACTCTCACTCCCCTAAAAAAAAGGGCATTTTTCTCTTAAATTATTTAGTCCATTTTTAGCTTTATTTTGTTTTCTTTTTCTGTCATAGGTTTGTTACAGCTTCACTATAATCACCCCCCCCCAATACTGTATACTTACCAATAGCAAACCATACAAACCAACAGTAACATAGGGATCATTTTGTGATAGTCCCAAATAATTTTCTGAATAACTGAAGTGCTGCTTATGTTCATTGTTGAGATATGCTTCTTTTGGATTCTTTAAGCTACTTGACCATTTTATTGAGATATTTATGCCCCCAAAGAAATTCACTTCTCAAAGAATAACTATTCTATTCATGGATTAATGAATATCTGTATATTTTTAAATACTCAGAATATTTTAGAAGATACATAAACCTTTCTTTTCTAAAACAAAAGTTATTTAAATGCTAATTCAAATAATACAGAAACACACACATATATAAGTATGTATGCATATATATTTAGAAAATTATGGTATGTTGTAAATGTCAGAGTTAGGATCTCTTATCTTTTCTCAGATTCTAAAAACAAATTGACAACTGCAGACTGTGGAGAAAATGTGACTGTTAAATATAGTGTATGGTTTTTAGTATTCTGAAGAACAGCACTGAATATTGCAGACAAGTTAAAGTGATGATGTTCTAAGCACATGTGGAGGCCAGTACTAGATCATTGGTCGTTCATTCACCCATTTATTTTTAAATATGTTTATTCATCCATTCACTCATCAAATGTTTGATGAATATTTATTGTCAGTATTTATTGCACTGTGTTACATCTGTGGGATCATAGGCAAGCCTTAGAAGGCTGTGCTACGGCACTCCTAACCGTAGTCTCCCAAAAGAAAGAAGAGAAGGAAGAAAGGGAGGGCAAATATGTATAGATACACTGAGCACACGTTTCTAGATATTTTAATATGATGGGTGAATGGTTAATTTTTTTTTACAAAAAGACTATCTTATGCTTTAAGGAGTTCATAGTTTAGTAGAGTCAATAAGACATCTTTAGTAGAGTCAATAAGAGCATCTTCTTTATGAAATGACTGTTAAATGTTTGGTATGGAAATCCAAATGAAGAAGGTGTTAGTTCATGCCAAGATCAAGGAAAGGAAGTCTGACTAGCATTACAAAGGGTGCAGCAGCAGCATTCAAGGCAGACAAAAGAATTTAAGAAAGTCTGGGAAGTGGTAAAACTGAAGATCTAGGTTGGAAATTGTAAACAATCTAGTTTAATAAAACAGTAGGATATGTATATTGGAGATCAGTGAGAGATTAAGCTAGAAAAGTTACATTGGGGCAAGATCTTCTAATCCTTGAAAACCATGGGGTCACCCTCAGAAGTACCCACTTTGATATCATATCTAACATAATGGATTTTAATTTCTTCATCTCCTCAACTTTAATGATTTTAATTTCCATTGGGCTTCAGTCACCAATGAGCAAAACCAATCTAATTATGATAATAATATTTATAATAATAGCTAGAATTTATACAGTGTTTTCAAATTTTTAAAAATAATTTACTGGGGCAGCTAGGTGGGGCAGTGAATAGAGCACCAACTCTGGAGTCAGGAGGACCTGAGTGCAAATTTGATCTCAGGCACTTGGTACACTTACTAGTTGTGTGACTTTAGGTAAATCACTTAATCCCAATTGCCTTGCCTTCCCCCCTCCAAAAAAGAGTAATTTACCTAAATTATTTCATTTTATTTTCATTAAACCTCTGAGAAGCAGACTCTATTATTATCCCCATTTTATAGACAAAGAATCTGAGACCATGGTTAAGAGACTTGTTTGGGGTCACGGAGCTAGTGTTTGTAAGATACTGGGATTTGAAGATCTTCCATGCCTCTTGAACTTGCTGACGTGGCAGGAAGGGGTGGAGCAAGAAAACGCTAGAACCAAGCTAGTCTCTGTGTGATGCTGACTGGAAGCAGCAGCAGAGGCAGCGGCTGCGGTTGCGAGCTCCTTTTGCTTTGTGCAGGGCAGAATCTCTGCTAAGGACTCCTGCTGAGGACTGCCTGGGGGGGGGCAGGAACTGCCAGGGGCCAGAGCTGCTGGGACCAAGCTACCTGGACGCTGAGCAGTTGTGGTGAGTGAGGAGAGGAGGATCTTTGCCTGAGGTAGCCTGGCCTGTTTTGAAGGCTTGAGAATGTGGGTAACCACATGTGCCAACTTCATAACTACTGTGTTGGCTTTGACTTTCTGGTTTTGGGACTCAGTTTTCTGGGATTTAAATCAATGCTCTAGCTATATTTCTTATGTAGAGAG
>CM053591.1:123571130-123588031 GCA_028646515.1 Pseudochirops corinnae
AACTAGGTAAATGATATGTTTGATTAAAGTAAGATTGTTAACCCATTTTGAGTTGCTTTCCTTTAGAAAAGCAGATCTAAGAACCTGTGCTAGTAGCCGCCCTAGGTATGCTAGGGTGCTTGCTGTTACACATGGCCTTCAGGTTATTATAGACCTTTTCTCTGCTATTTTGTTGAGTGTATATTAGATGCAAAGTTATTAGCATAATCACTCAGCTCAGCACCTTCTGTGAGGAAATTTCCTAACATTCAAGTCAATTCAGCAAGTATTTACTAAGTGTTTACTATGTACAAGTTCTCTGGATAAAAGCAAAGATTAAAATAGTTCCTGCCTTCGAGTAGCATCCATTCCAGTGAGTGAAACAACATGCAAAGATTTAATGGCAAAAACCATCTATGCAGGATAGGATGGAGAGAAGGTGCCAGTATTTAAAGGGACAGGTAAAGTTTTTTGAGACCTGAAAGAAACCAAAAAATCCAAGTGGAGAAAGGAGTGAGAATTCTAGGCATGGTAGATATCCAGAAATGCCTGGGATTGGGAGGTAGAATGTCTTGTGTGAGGAATGGCCTTAAGAGCTCTGCTCTCAGTTCTAATTTAAAGTTTGATATATCACTAGCTGACCCTGACCTTTTTCTTTTGGAAACCAAATTCAGCATACGTGAAATATTTAGTTTAAGTAAGCGAGCAAGCTATATTACAGTTTCTATTACTAAACGGACATAGTGAAGAGATGTTGGGGAAAGAATGGACTTTTTGGGGGAACTTCCTTCAGTCCTTGAGGAAACGAGTATTACTAATAGCTTCAATTTGAGTCTTCTTCTCCATGATGATTTTAGGATCCATGGGCCCTACTTCAATCTCTTCCTTCTCTGCCACAGCTCTTCCCTCCTTCCAGTTTCTCCTTTTGGTTGTTGTTACTAGTTGGTACTAGCCCTTTTCCTCCCTGGTTCAGTTCATTAAGCCCTGGGCAGGTCTCGGGATGGCATGTCAACCAAGCCACTGCTACTTCTCAGGTCTTATAGCCCTTACTGCTTCCACTTATTATGACTCTCAAAGACTGTGTATGTACCCATTTTCAAACTCCCAGGCACGATTCATATGCCTTCAGGTTCAAAGATCTCTATAGTCCAGAATAGTTGTTCCACTGAACTCCAAATCCCAGGACACCACTCAGTTCTCCTACCCCTATAAAGCTACTTATACAAAGTCTCAGATTATCTCAGATTTTCCTGAAAGATCTCCAGTTCAAAGAGTTTGTCCTTCTTTTTCCCTCCCCCTATCCAAAAAACCAATAGGTTCAAATAGGTCTATTATCTAATTGAAGTTATATGGACAAATATGGAGCTTGTTCTTGAGTACATACATCTAAGACAGAAAATATGGATGGACAGACACTGAGTTCAGTCCATAACAAAACAAGTAGGGAGTCAGCAGAATTGTCTTCAGAAAATCACAAAGCCATTAGAATAATATAATACTTTTTCGAGAAATGAAGACCTATATTTTAATACCAATATTATAGCTATGTCGTCTATATGGCATATGGACATATGTGACAAATGGAACACTAATCTAAAGAATTTAAAAGGAGTATTAGATATAAGGCAATGGCATAATATGGCACGTTCTATCACATAATGAATAACTTTAAAGGACTGAAGAAAGTTAATAGAGAGAAATGTGATCCAAAAAGTTGCAATTCATGTACCAAGAGCAACAGATATCCAGTAATCTGTGTGTCCCTTTAGTGTCCTCAGGGTCAAGAGGAAGCAAGGAAAATCTCTAGCATATTGTGTGGATGCCCAGGAGTACACCAATGGAAGATTGATTGGATGGCCATTATTTCTTCTGGATCAAACTCTATGATCCTTATGAAGGTGTATAAGAAGCATACAGGATGGGCAAGCATAGATCATACTGATATATATCATTGGAGGGAATAGCATCACAGATATATTTAAGTATCCAGGTATAGAGAAGCTATGTGGTATAATAGACAATAGTGTTAGGCCTGGAGTCAGAAAGACCTGTGTTCATATTCTAGCTCTGATACTTATTATGATATGTGACCATGGGTGAGTAACTTAAACTCACTAAACCTCAGTTTACCCATCTGCCAAAGGGAATAATAATATCTGCATTATACATAACACTTAGGGAACCATTTATGAGGATCATATGAGATAAGTATATGTAAAATGCCTTGTATACTTTAAAATCTAACATAAAATTCAGTTACTGTTGTTATTTTGTTTTTTTTTTAATTTGGGTAGATCTTCCCAGTCACATACACATTACTTACTACATTAGAGGTGTCAAATATGCAGTCCATGGGTTATCCTGATGCCTGCAAAACTTCTAAGAATCTCATGATCTAAATTAAAATATAATTGAAAAAATATTTAACAAAATAAATTTTAAAATACAATAAATATGAGTAACATTGCATTTTAAACTAAGTCAATATGCGACCTATAGAATCTTTATTTACAGATTAGTTGACTTGTTTCCTTTTAAATTTAACACCAATATTGTAGATGATATGTTTATCTTTCCTATTAAATTCAAAATTGAAATAAATTCATTAATAACTGCAATGGCCAAAATATTATTTCAAAATATATTTTGAAACATGATTATTAGTAGTCTTAATATCATATGACTTTGTCCAAGATATTCCAACTCTCCTAACCTTCATTTTTTTATTATAAAATTAGGATACTAGAGTTCATGATACATAAGGCCTCTTCCAGAGAAAATATTTTATGAACTGTAATTCATTTATGCCAGTGTATACATGTATTTCCTTTTGATTGATGGATGGGAAAAATTATGTTTTTCCAAAGTACATCTTGCTTTATACATAATGTAAAATATACCTTTAATTAACCATTTTTATAAAATGAACGTTTTCATAAGTCTAGAATAGGAAGCCACCTCTTAGGTCATTTTTTACAACCCCATCACTTTATAGAGATGGTCCAAAGATTTTAATTGATTTGTCAAAAACCACACTTTTAGTAAGTATAGCATCGATTCATTGCCTTATTGGAACTCACAAGAGTTGTTGACCTACTCATCTACAGCACACTATTCATCCATTAATGTTGGTACTGGTTTTAGTGATGGAAATTAATGATGGAAATAACATTTCTTGGCTAATTAACAACTTCAACCCCATCCTCATACTGACAATGTTATTTTGTCTCAATACTAGGGCTTTCTTAAAAAGGGAAGGAGGAAAAATTACTTAATATAAGATATGAAGCGAGCCTGAGACAAAACTACATGAATTAGCATTTGTTATATGTATTTATTTGCAGAATGAAGAATAATAGCATTCCATAACATAACATACATGACATGAAGTGACCCAACATGGCATGACATGATATAGCAGACAAAACTTAAAACTGGTTTAAATTGCTTGAGAGATTAATATTTTAAACCTCATCAGAATATATAGCAATTGTCTAATAATGTTAATTCGGCATTTGCCATTTCACTTCAGTACTCAGCGCTATGAATGAAGGAATGAATCAATATCCAACCTCAGTCTTCCTAATGGATTCTCTCTTGTGGTAACTAAATTTTCTTATGTGAAAACTTCTCTTGATGTCACCCACTGTTGCTCTGGTGAACTCCACTATGCCCACTATGACAGTGAATAGTATTAGCTCCACAGACAAAGACCTCTCTAGCCAGTTTGCTTAGATAATTTCATCTCAGGATATGTGTTCACTTAAGATTGGGGGGTGGGAGAAGGAAAGAGGAATAAGATAAGGAGAGGCAAAGGCAGTCAGGGGCTTGGTACAAAATCTTCTTTTTAAGTACTCTAGTGACAGCTGCCATCTGAATGGTATTGTCATTACGCTATGAAAACACTAGAAAAGAACTTTATCTTTCCCTTCCATTCACAGAAGTGACCCAATGGACAGAGTACTGGATCTAAGTTAAATCTGGCCTCAAACTAGCTGTATAAACCTTGGCAAATCATTTAACCTCCATCAGTCTCATTTTCTTTTTCTGCAAAATGGGGAATAATCACACCTACCTCCCATCTTTGTTTTCAGGGTAAATGAGATAATATACTTAAAGAAATCTGTAAAACTTAAAATACTACATAAATGGTAGCTATGATCATTACATTGTTCTGTGCAGACTTCAGCCAGAAGTTATATCCTGTATTAAATGGTTCACTGAGTTCTCAGCCCTTCCAGTTCAAAAGCTATAAGATTCAGGGATTTTTCATCATGATACAATTTGAGACCCTGTACATGGTTCAAAGTAGGGAGCTCAAAACTTTTACCTTTTTTTTATTATAAAATTAGGGTACTAGAGTTCATGATACATAAGGCCTCTTCCAGAGAAAATATTTTATGAACTGTAATTCACTTATGCCAATGTATACATGTATTTCCTTTTGCTTGTTGGATGGGAAAAATTATGGACTGGAAGCAGGCTGAAAATATGAGCACATGCTCCATGTAACCAAAGGGAAACAGAAATATGGGCATTTTCCACACCCCTTCTTGGAAAAGCCCAAGTGTTATAATCTTTTGGTAAAAAAAATTAGCATCTCATAATTTCTATAAATTTGGATTTCTGCATAATAGTGCTAAGCACATAGGGCATACAACTATGGCTTTTTGTGTTACTTTCTGTTAGTTTCACCAGCATGCTGATATTAAATAATAGAGGGGAGTAGATTTAATAAAATGACAAACATTTTGACTCTAGGACCATATTATCCAGAGGAAGGTATTATTCATCCCACAACTGCTGTGATAAAGACCTTGGCCCACTTATGACTATCTATTATCCCTACTTTCTTGTGTTCATGAACTGGCTTATCTGTACTTTTCTTTCACTCTCTTCCACATAATTAGTGATACATCCCTGGCCAAAATAAATCTGTTCAAAGCCTTGTTTTCTTCTCTTTGTCTTCAAAATACCCTACTGATCATTTGAGGTTTTATCTCTTTGGCTGACTAATCACATCTTGGCACCAGATGCCATATATGCTTTCTGTAGTCAACTCGGTTCAGATCCTTTACAGTCCTGTGTGTATTCCCCTCAGTTCCAGTGCCTGCCAAGAGGTTACCTGTACAGGGAGCTGCAGGCCCAGCTTTGTTTGTTCCATTCATTTCTTGACACTCATTGAATAGTGCTCCTGGGCTTCTCACACATCATTTGCACAACGCAGAACACACAGAAATAGCAGCAAACTCCAAAAGAAGGAACATTGTTAATACCAGGTGTGTCATTTTGTGGTGGTTGCCAAAAGTCCACATATCTATGTATCCTTATCGCTGAAATTCTGACTAAAGTTTACATCGTCAAGATGCTGTTGTTTTGGTTGTTGAGTCATTTAGTCTTGTCAGACTCTTAGGCATTTGTCTATGGGGTTTTCTTGGCAAAGATAATAGAGCAGTTTGCCATTTCCCTCTTCAGTTTGATGCCATTTAAGGCCAGGTCACACAGTTAGTAAGTACCTAAGCCCCAGTTTGAACTCTGATCTTCCTTACTCAAGGCCCAGTGTTCTACCCACTTCCCCACCTAGCTGCCCCGAAGGTGCCATTACCCTGCTTAAAATCTAGTACATATTTGAAATGAAGGTAAATTGAAATTAGACTTAGAAGTTTTACCAATCCATGACTCTAGCTAAGTGAATCATAGAGCTACATTAAAAACAGTGTGCTCCTCCCCTTACAGCCACCAGTCATCTTGAAAGTAGCATCGCTAACTGTTCACTGGAACCTTTTCATTAAAGTCCTCTTGAGATAAGTATCCATTTATCACCCAAATTTATGTGGAGGGTTTATTGATATATTAGATTTTGATATGTGGCCCTGTTTTATGGGATGATATAAAAATGGAAGCAATGAGGAATAAGGTGGCTCTTTTGTGGCCAATAACAGTTGACAAATATTCAGATCTGTCATCAGCGACAAGCCCTAAAACGATAAAATTAAATAAGAGTTGCAAAGCAAGAGAGAGACCTGAATCCCCCAGTTGTTAGTACATTTTCTTTCTGGAAATTTTTTTTTTCTGGGAAAGGAGAGAAGGGAGGTGAAAACTTGTGACTACAAATCCTAAGGAAACTCTCTGCACCCTGTAGAGCAGTAGCCTGTCTCTAACTTTTATCACTAGAAAGTCACTGGGGATACAAGGATAAAGTTACTTGCACATCATCACATGTAGTAGGTGCTAGTTGTAGAATTTGAAACCTGACTTGCCCAGGATCACAGTTTTTGTTGTTGTTTTTTCTTCTTGAATTCAAGGCTAGCTTATGCCATTCTGCCTCTTGAATATAATATTTTGTAGTTATTTAATCTGCATATATATGGTATCCTTATGAAAGCTCCTTGGGGACAAAAACAGTTTCATTGTCTTCTTGTCCTAACACGATGCCTTGCATGCTTCCATTAAAATAAAGAGTCTCTAGTATGGAACTTTCTCTCCTAATGTGGATCTGGCACCTTTTCAGCAACCAACATTGTGAAAGTATTGCTTCAGGCTATGTGGACCTGGGCTTTGCACACTGGGGATGCTCAGTAGGTATTTATTGAATTGATTTGAACTGGAATATTTAATGAGTCCAAATCTCTTAGGTGTGACAATTGCAGAAAATAAAAGACAGGAGGGAATCAGCATTTCATCATAAGTCAATGGAAAGGAAATCTAAAGAAATGGAACATTGATTTAGAAATGGAGTCTTAGGTTTCATCAGATTCAACTCTCTTCTTTTACAAGTGAGCAAAGATTCATTTACTTGATCAAGGTGAAACAGGTAATGCATAGCAGAACCAGAATTCAGACATATATCCTCTGGATTCAGATCCAGCATTCTTGCCATTTAGCCATGCTGCTTCTAATGGCATGTATGTATTGTGTATGTCTGTGTGTGTGTATGTACACACATATACATATATGCCATATATGTGGCTATAGGGAGATATGTTGCAAGGGTAATGGGAATTTGGAGATCTTTCTTGCCCCTTAGTACACCTAACGGAATTTGAAGATCTTTCTTACTTTGAAGATCTTCCCTGCCCATTAATAAGCTGAATGTAATCACATGGAGCCTATGGTAAGAGGAGTTTCCTGAATGGGTGGAGCAGAGCCCAGAGGAAACTGAGTGTCAGAACAGTTAGAAAGGAGGGAAGAGAGAAGACACAGGCAAGGAGAGAGCTAGGTATGATGTTGTTCCCTATGGTGATAAGGTGTATTAACTTCTTTGTTTTTATGATGGATTTCTGTGTCTAAATAAAGAGTTTGCTTCTATCTTCTAGATGGAGAGTCTGTTATATTTTGCGATTCAGAACCATGCCAGCATATTCATAGTTGCCATCATTGCTGTGAATATTGCCATGGTGATTCACATGTATGTATATAAGTATGTATATACACACATATACACATGCTAGAGAAACTGAGAGAGTACTTATATATTTTTGAGAAACATATTTTGTTATACTAATTTCTGTAATACTGAGCAAAGTTATATTGGGCTTAAATAACATTTTGATCCCCTCATTCATCCCCCTGAAACTGTGTACCAAATTGTGAACAGAACTATGCCAAACATGCATACTCTGTGATTGCAAAATAATGTGCTCCTAGAACCCTGTTTAGAATGAAATACTCCTTGGAAGTAAGACTATGAATTGTCAAGTTCTGTTTTTGTTTTAGCCTGTCCTTGTACCAGCAGCATTTAGCACAGTGCCCGGCACAATTACTTAATAAATCCTCATTACCTCTGTCTTGCTGAATGATAAGTATAAAAGGAGAAAGACTCAACAATCTGAATCTCATTAAATATTATAAAGTCCTTCTTTCTCCATTCTAAGTTAAATTTTGCATGTAAATATGATTTTCCAAGTAAATATATAGTTATAGCTATAGCTCTAGTTACATATAGGAATATTATTACATATATAACTATATTATCATCGTATTATATATTCTGCACATATATACGCATAGTTTTCTTTATCAAGTTCACTTGTCTAGAATGATGAAATCTCTTTTTCTTAATATTATTAGTATGTGATCTAATTGGTAGGTTTCTAGGCACAGGCCCCTGAAAAGTGTGACCTTGGCTGTAGTCTTATTTGGAGAGAAAGATCCATCTTTTGGAGAAACCTTGGTGTTGATTACATTCCAAGCCTCCAAAGTACTTCTAGCAGAGGGATGGTGATGGTAGCACTAGAGATATTGTAATTATCATGAAGATAATGGTAAGAAAGTATGGAAACATGTCCTCTTGGGAAGTAAATATACCTTTCTGTTAATGTTGGCACCTAAAACAAAGCCCCATTAACCCAAACCTTGCCATAAACTCAAGTGTGATACTTTTGAATGATAGACATGTTAGGATAGACCTGGGTTTTGATATTGTTTTACCATTTGCCTCACACACACTAGCTTTTGCTCAAAGGTAGGGCAATGTTATTGAGAGAAACATGATAACTGAACTGAAATAATTCTTTTCAATCTTATTGCTAGCTTAAAACTCTTCTCTCTGTTCCTCTGTGTTCCTGGAAACAATGACTGTATCAACAGCAGCATCAACAACAACAAATCACAAGGTATAAGTTACTTTGGCTGTCACATTTTCATCATTTCTGTTCTGAGGCACCTTCTCTCTTTTCTACAGGATCTTAAATTTATGGGATCACTCACTTTAAGAAGCTTCCTAAGTGGGAGAGACCCAGAGTACATCAACTCTCTCTTCCTTCTTTTGCCTAGGGCAGTAGGGATTTGTCTTTGATTCTGTTCTATTCACTATTTCTTATCCATGATTAACAAATTTGTTTTTCTTGAAAAATTAGAAGGAACAGTTAAAACATTGTGCAACAGAATCACAACCCCAAAATATTTCAAGGATGTAACAAATCTAATCAGATTAAATTTCATATGGATGAATGCAAAATCCAACACTTTTTTTTAAACATAAATTCATAAATACAGGATGTGACAGAAATGGGTAGATATTTTTCAGGTTTAAAAGGCCTAGATATCTTTGTGAAGGACCAACTCAACATAAGTCCATAGTGTGGCATGACAACTAAAAGAAACCAAAACAAATAAACAAACAAAACCCACTTGATCTTAGATTGCATTCCCTGAGGCAGAGTGTTCTGAACAAACAAACAAAAAGCAGTAGTCCTATTTTTTCTCTTTCCTTGCTGAACCACTTCAGGAGAGAGTCCACTGAAAGGTAAGACAATGAATTGGACTTTTAGTTGTCATGAGAGCACAAAAGTAGGCCAACTTTAAAAGTTGTAGATTACCACTCAATAGAAAGAAAGGGCAAAAACCAACAATTTTTTCAAAACTTAGAGATATCTAAAAATAGAATATACTGCTTCATGTATTTACTGGAGACTTTCAAACAGGCTTATTATGAATATTACAAAGTGACTACTGTTCAGGAGTAGACTGGGCTATATGCCTTTAAGTGTATTTTAATTGTAAGACAGTACACTTCTAGAGGAAGACAATTGTTATTCTTAACTTACATGTTGGGAAATTGATCAAATGCAAATATAAATTCAGTGTTATGTAAGAAGAAAATTTTTAAAAATCTGACGTCTAAGTATCAAGCATAATTTCGAAAAGCATACAGCCTTTTAAAAACCAAGTTTCTATTGGATGCACAGAAGAAATTTCTGTAGACTTTATGAGACTTAATGTAGACTTCCATAAGACTTAAAAAACAAACAAGACAAACATTTAAATTACTTTCCCATAAGCTGAACGTCTATCTTTTAGTATCAATTCACCCATTATTTAGTGGTCTATACCAAACTACTTAACACTCTTGGACACAATTTCTTTATCTGCAACATTTCATGACCTCTGAAGAGCCTCCTTTTCATCTCTAAAAATTGATGCTATGAATTGTAAAGGATAAGAAAACATAGACACCATTTGGTCTCCATGAAAATACTAAATTTATATGTTTATATTTATATATATATGTTTTATATTTATATTTTTTTCTCTCTCGATTTGAGAGAGAATGAAGAAACCACAAGAATGCTAGAATGGTACTTTGGGAGGAATTACATAGGTACAGTCTCAAAAATATCTTGAACAATAGCAGAATATCATCAGAAAAACACTCAACTTTCCCAAGATAGTTTCTGGACAATCAGTGTGTGGAAGCGTACTATGCTTAGCCACTGCCTGACCCATAATAACTACTTAAGAAATCTTTGTAGACTAACCGACTGACAGTCAGGAAAATATAAATTCAAATCTCATCTCAAATTCTTACTAATCTGGTGACATTGAATCATTTAATCTCTCTTTGCCTCTTTACATTGGATCTGGTGGACTTTAAAATCCCCCCTAGCTATAAATCTGTGACTATGACTTTGTTGAAGAGCAACACTCATTTGAACATGTGTGTGTGTGTGCCTGTGTATGTGAGTGTGTGTGTGTGTGTGTGTGTGGCAGCTAGACAGCATAAGAGATAAATCACCAGGCCTGGCGTCAGGAAGATCTGAGTTCAGAAACAAGAAGTAATTTAGCCCCTATTTGCCTCAGTTCTTCGTCTTTAAACCAGGGAAACCCTGGAGAAGGAAATGGCAAATCGCTGAAGTATCTTTGCCAAGAATGCTCCATGGACAATGCCCATGACTGTATGCTTTTCTGAATTATCCCGCTCCATCGAGTGGGACATGATTAAATGAGTGAATGACATGTATGTGTGCATGCATACACACTTGTATGAACACAAATGTATGCCATGCATACCTGTTGCATCTCATGTGTGCACATATGAACACATGTTTGCGTTGTGCATGTGTGCTGTGTGAGTACAACACACAGCATGATACGATTGCAAAAAAAAATCATTAACATTGTTTTTATAGTTACGTTTTATTTTTCTCCTCGCCAAAAAAATAGATAGAAACCTTACATTGAATAATGAGAATGGAGTTGGGGCTAGTCTCAATCTGCTGGGAACACAGTTTTCTTAATTGTAAAACAGAGATAATGATACTTGCCACCAACCTTGGAGAAATGCTAAGTAGTAATTGGATGTGTATGAAGTGTTTTGAGCTCCTTGGTGAAAGCAGTTGTAATAAATATTACTCTAACTAGAAAGATATATGTATTTGGCATCATTTGCCTTTCTTTTGTTTGTAGAAGCGACACTCCTACAAGGATATTTCCTTTGTGTCTCTCAGAATCTGTGTTCAGGAAGCATCCATTTTAAATGTCCTGAATATGTCTTAGAAAAATTAATTTACATTTACATAGAGGGAAAAAGTATTTTTTTTCACAGTACACAAAATAGCTTACAGTAATAGGATTTTTTTTTACCTTTTTCTTAATTAAAAAGATTGACTTCTATGAAGATTTCAAGCTAAAAAAATTCTCCATTATAATTAGCTTTTTCATGGATACATATTTTCTTGCTAGTAAATATTTGTGAAGCTACTAGATTCTCAGTGGGGGTAACAAAAGTTAAATAATGACAATAACTATTTTTTTTAAACATCTCTTAGTGTCATAGTATTTACATATACTTTACTTATAAGCACATGTACTGCCCGATAAATTCACAGAATCTGCAATGTTTGCATTCTTTGGATTCTTCCATTCCTTGTCTTCATCCCTCTTCTACCCACCAGGGTCGTGATACCTGGCTGTCCAAGGGCTCTTTATCTTCATACTGTCCCCCGACTTTTCAAGTTAAATCCCTTTATTACAAATAATTCTAGCCACTTTCTTCTACCAGCACTAAATGCTGTCCTCTCCAATTTCCAAATAACTTTATACTTAAAGATATGAAAATGATAAGGCTTAATTAAGGTTAGAAAATTTGGAAGCTTTCAAAAACTAGGCCATTACCAGGTGAGAAAATGGAAAACCATATCTTATGAGGAAAAATTGAAGGAGTAGGAGATGTTGAACTTGAAAGGGAGGTGATTTTAATGGAATATAGTATCTTGAGGAAGTATGTTTAGATTTGTTATATTTGACAGCAGAGAGAAAAACTAGAAACAAATAGGCAGAAGTTGCATAGTGGTTGTTTTCCCTTCATGCAAGAAAAATCTTCCTAATAATTAGATATGTGCAAAATACAATATTTCTGTAGTAGATGTCCTTCCAATAAAGATGACTTTAAGTGGTGTCTAGATGGACTATTTGAGAATTTTGGATTACAACCTCTGTACAATTCAAGTCCAGGTGTGTGGGCTCTAAGAATCTTTATAACTAAGATTCTATGGATTCATAACTCACTCTATCAGCAGCAAGGTGTGTGAACTTGGATCTTAATTTTTCTGGGCCTCTCTACAATTATGAAACAGGGCAGAACATTACTCATAAGATTGACTTTATAGGATTATTATGAGACTCAAATAGATAATACATGTGGAATTGGTTTTACTATAAAGTACTTATACGAATGTAAGCTATTATTCTCATTTTAACAGAGTACTCTTGAAGAAAAGCTTTAACCAGAAGCTTTAATCTCTTAAATTGAATGTTTCATTGAATTCAAAGGGAATATATATTTCTTAAATCTATGGTATATATAAGGTATATTGCTGTAATTTTATGCACTGCAGCAAGTGAGACGTTATGATATGCATATTTATACACAAAGGGAGAGGTCTGTGTGTTGGAAGTCTCCATAGAACTCCTCAAATTTGGCCAAAATTTGCCAAAATTTGGCAGAATTAAAGAACTGAACATGAGGATCCCACCAAGGAAAATAGACAGGTGCATGTTAGGAGTGAACAGATTATCATGTATTAAAATTTATGCAAAAGAAGTAATGTAAAAGATTCCATCAAAGAATTGTACAATCAAAAAAGGTGGGTTAGACATCTGGCAAGAGTAAGAGATAATGGATGGAGAGTCCTCTATTCTACAGACATCCTCAGAAAGTTAGGAAGCTCAAAGGTCCTTAACATTTGGGCTGGACATTCTGTGGAGAATTTATGGGAAGAAAAGAAACAGACTCACAAATAATGGGCAGGCATACATGGGCTATTATGTACACTATTAAGAGGAAGACCTAGATTGTTAAGATCACAGATATATTAGAGTGTTGGAGTTTATAAATAGGATAGTAACTGTGTAAACCTGGCTTGAAAATAGTGACCCCTGCATCTATTTCTTTTCTCTCCCATGTACAGGTAAATATTAAATGGATATACTTTATATCTGTATATTGATTTGATACAATTTTGACTATGTTTATATGTTTTCAGGAAACAGACTCTAGTATGGGTATTTTAGTATCTTCAGTCACTTTCTTTATGTACAATATGCCAGTAAATTGGATTAATTATGTGCTTTACTTTTCAATTAAGTCATTAAAATGGATGAAAAGAAGGCACTATCCCACAGGCCTATTCTTTTACTCTTACTTTGGTTTTTTCCACTTTGGCATTACTTTACCTCTGTAAGTATAAGAGAATAACATTCATACATATATGCCTGTGTATATATTGCATGTGTGCATACATATATGTGCATTTTTTTACAAATTGCTCAGATGTTATGACTATTGAAGTATCATTTGAAAGCATAATATCAGGAGTTTCAAATTTTTGCTTGAAAGAACAAGAGATTATTAAAGCCTAGATTAATTAAAGGGAAGCCAATTAAATGAGAAATTTGTTACATGTTCAGAACAATCATGTCTTCAATGAGTGAGGTATATAGACTTTCTAAAAAGTAGTGTATGAGGAGTTGACCAAAAAGCACAATAGGCAAGTAATTAAAGAAAAAATAATTAAAATACTAAAAAAAAAACTTTACAGAACATACTGTAATGAGATCAAGTGGTTGTTATGCATTCAATTCTATTCTCTCCTTATTCACGGGGGTAATGGACCATTGAATAAATCTATGTACAGTGTCCCTAGGTAACAAGATCATCAAAACGACTTTAATGAGCCAATCCATAATGGAGTAGAGTACTATGTCTGTTAGCGCACAAAGAAAAATACGCAGTTCCCCGTTTCTGCCCTCAAATAACTTACATTCTAAGGTTTCTGTCTTAAAATCTAAGAAAATGAATAGCACAGCTCATTTGAACAAAAGTAAAGGAAGCATAATAAAAGGTAGTATATTGGTGAAAATATAGAAGAGGAAGTTTGCTCAGTGCCTTGCATAGAGTAGCCACTTAATGCATATTTGATTTCTTTTTAAAATAATGAAATGTTTTTTATCAGTTTCATTCCTTTGAACTTTAAAGGATTTTTTGTTCTTTAACTGCTTAATAAATGACTAGAAATTTAGCTTCTCTGGGCACGGAGTGTCTGCTTATTATTTGTGCATCTTTAGGGGGAAAGAACAATATAGTACTCATATTAATTGATCCTCAAAGACTATATACAATATTAAAAGTCAAAAGCCATCCTTGACAACAGATTATGACAAATAACTAAGAACAAACCTATTCAAGATAATAAAAATCAGTGAATTGAACAATATATGTCTTTATGTCTTTCATAAGTTTTTTTTTCTGTTGGGATTAGGGGTGATGGTTAGGAAAGTATTTGTATTGCTATATGTGTAAATGAGAAGGTTTTGTCAGGTTATAGAACCACATAAATTTAGTACAATGTCATGTGCATTTATGGTCATTTAAAACACTTTGATTTCAATAAAGATCTTTATTGTGTTTTTCTTTTATTTGATTCAGTAACTTTTTTTTTTCAGATGAGTCCAACTCTTTGTGAACCCATTTGGGGTTTTGTTGGCAAAAGGACCGGAATGGTTTGCCATTTCCTTTTCCAGCTCATTTTACAGATAGGTGAGAAACCTGAAGCAAACAGGATTAAGTGACTTTTCCAGAGTCACACAATTAGTAAATGTCTGAAGCTGGATTTCAACTCAGGAAAAAGAGTATTCCTGACTCCAGGTCCAGAAATCTATTCATTGTACCATCTCAATGCCCTTTTTGTTAATCACTGTGAAAAGCATGAAACTAGTGGGCACTACATGTCAACATATATCACCCTTTATATGTATGTAGAAAAAAATACTGAAACTTTTTCATTGGGTTAGAAAAATTTGTGTATGCAAGGTAATGTTTTAAGAAATGCTTGCATGTAGCCAAAATAGACAATGAATTAATATCAATTCTGAATATATATTTACCAAATGATTTATCATTTAAATTTTTGAGGAAAAAGTTAAATGAGCTATGGGAGGAAATAGAAAATAAAACTATAATAGTGGGGAAACTTCAATTTATTCTTTTCATACCTAGATAAATGTAATCGTAAAATAAACAAGAAAGAAGTCAAAAGCAGAAAAGTTATATAAGATAGATCTCTGGAGAATATTGAATGGGAAGGGAAAGGACCATCTCTCTTTCTCAATTATACATGGATGCTTCACAAAAATTGACCAGGCATTAGGATATATACCTTACTTGTCAAGGCAGAAGAGCAGAAATTTTAAATGCACACCTTCCACACCATAATGCTATACACATTACATTCAATAAAGGACCTTTAAAGAATAAATTTTAAAATTAATGGTAAACTATATGATCTAGCCATTAAAAATGAGTAGTTAAAGAAAAATCACACAAAATAATCAATAATTACACTAAAGCAACTTTTAATGAGCCAAAATACAGAAGTTGGAAAGATACAGTCAAAGCAGTATTTAAGAGAAGAACTATTTCCATAAATATTTATATCAATAAAGAGAAAAAAAGCAGGTCAACAAATTGGTCAAGCAACTAAAAAAAACTAGAAAAAGAACAGAAGAGGAAATGATACTTAAATAATTCAATATTAGAAAAAGAAATTGAAGAAGCCATAAATGAGCTTGCTAAGAAAAAAAAAAGGACAGGATGGATTTACAAGTGAATTCAACCAAACATTTTAAGAAACATATTAAAAAATTCTTAATTAAACAGCAAAATAGAAAGCCTGAAACGTCAAAGGAGAGATTAGCAAATTGAGAGTAAAAATTAACAAATAAATAAAACTATGAATCATTTTTTTTGAAAAGTCAGTAAAATAGATAAACCGTTGGCTACTTTTATTTTTTTTAAAGAAAGAAGATGTCAAATTATCTGGATCAAAAATGAAAAGACTGTACAACCAATACCAATGAAAATGAAATTAAAGCAATTTTTAGGAGCTATTTCTGTCCAACGATGCAGTAATAAAACTGAAAATCCAAATAAAACTGACAAATATTTACAAGAATATATAACCCAACAGAACAGAAAAATAAAATACATAAATAACCTTATCTCAGAAAAAAAGAACAATCTATAAAATAATCTCCTTAAGGAAAAAATCCCAGGACAAAATGGATTTACAAGCAAATTCTCCCTGAACAATTTGAAAAATTAGGCAAAGAAATCCTACCAAATTCCGTCTATGACACAAATATGGTTTTTATAGTTACACCAGGAAGAGCAAAAAGAGAAAAAGAAAACTATAGAACAATGTTCCTAATGAACATAGATACCAAAAGAAAAAAGATTAAAATACAAGCAAGAAAATTACAGCCATATATCACAAAGCTCATACAGTATGATCAGATGGGATTTATATCAAGATTTCAGGACTGGTTCAATATCAGGGAAACTTTAAGCATAATTGAATGCTTTAATAAGAAAAGCAACAAAAATCATATGACTATCAACAGAAGAAAAAAAAAGTTTTTGACAAAATATAACACCCATTCCTATTAAAAATCTAGAAAATACAGGAATAAAGTGAGCTTTTCTTAGTAGAACTATCTCTAAAACCAAGAACAAACATATGTAATGCGATCAAGCAAGGATTTTTATTTTCACCATTGCCATTTAATGTTATACTAGAAATGCTAGCCCTAACAATAAGTCTAGAAAAAGAAAATGAATAAATAAGCATAGACAATTAGAAAAC
>CM053591.1:123588531-123614834 GCA_028646515.1 Pseudochirops corinnae
AAAAAGCGTTATTTTCTTTACTGATTTGTTGTGCTTCTTTTATCCAATTCTTAATTCATAAAATTCATTATTTTCTTGTAACATTCTCATTTCTCATTTTTTCCTCTACCACCCATCTTCCCATCTTCTTCTTCTTCTTCTTCATTTTTTTTAAGCTCTTCTAGGAATACTTACTGTTTTATGTCCAGCTTACATTTTTCTTTGAGGCTTAGCTTGTAGGTTTTTTGTGTCATTGTCTTCTTTTGAGTTTGTGTCTTGATCTTGCTTGTCATCATAGCAGATTTTTATGCGTTCGTTACTTTTGTTTTGTTTGCTTACTTTCCTAGGCTATTTTTTTTTTTATTTTGAACTTTATGTTAAAATTAGACACTGATTAGCTGGGTGTTGAAAGGCACTTTCCCAACTTTCAGGGTGTTTTTGTGTTCCTGTTTTCAAAGCTCATTTTGCGGTTGTATAAGGCTTCTGTGCTTTCAAGGTAGTTTGATCTGGAAAATAGTGTGGTCATCAGTGCCCTGACCTGTGCTCTGTTCTTTACTCAGGAAGGAACCTTATTCCCTTGCATTCCCAAGTATTAGCACTTTGCTTTGCCTCTCCCAGTGACATGGAACCGTAAATAGGCAACAGAATTGTCCAAGAGTGCACAGGCCTGCATCCAGAGCCAAATCAAGGTTCCCCATAATTACTTTTGGAGAAGACGTCTAATTCACTTACCAATCCAAAGCTTCTGCTACTGTTTTCATAGCTACATAAAAGGCTAACCACTGGTGTTGTCACCATATGCACTCTTCCCTAGCCACCAACTCAGTGTCATAGACCTCTCCTTTGGATTTCCTAAGTTGTCTTGAGTGAGGAAAATGTCTCACCCCAATCTTTTGCTGCCTATGCTGCTCTGGAATTTGATTTGAGATGTTATTTTAAAATTGTTTGGGGGAAATGTTGGGAGAGTTTGGCTCAGTTGCTGCCTCTATCCACCGTCTTGGCTCTGCCTCCTCATAAGAAGTATTTTTAAAAGCAAGACCAATATAGATGAAATCGAATTTGGTTTAATTGCTTATGTGTGTTCTTAATTAAGATCAGGGCTGTAGGATGGGAAATCAATGCTTGGTGTTGGTATATGATGAAACAAAACAAACCATGAACTATAGACTCATGTATCCTCAGTCCCTTATAGCTCCCTCCTCTACAATCTGTAGAGGGGCAATTGTGGCCATATTCAAAAGATGAAGGCCATCTCAGCCCATGTAATACTTCAGAAACATAGGTGTACACATAGTAATATCCTAGATATCATTGCTTAGAACCATTTGAAATCTCTAAAATCTAGATGTGCTTAATACTATGCCTAAGCTTATGTCTTTTATTGATTTTAATACTGAATGATCATTTCCCCTAAAGCTCTTTTCATTTTTACCTCCCCATCAATTTTCTGCTGCTTACTCAGAACCAAGTATAGAATAGAAATTTCTCAACCTCTTGAAGAACTATCATTTTAAGGGAAGTCAAATACTTTGAGATCATAATATGACCTTAATCTTCTCATTTGCCAATGTAGGGGTCAGTGTGAGTCTAAAAGCACCTTTGGTGCTGACAGTCACAGCCCAGTTGCTAAAGCTCATAGGAAAGTCTTGTGCAAGACCACTCGCCTGATGAGCAGCAGCTGAGATTGGCTGGCTCAGCCTATCCTTCCATTGGTCAATCCCTCTAGTGCATGTGGATATCATGCTTTAATCATGTACCTCTAGGGTATATAATGAGGGCGCTACAATACAACAAAGGACAGCTGCTGTGCACTTCTCTCTCACCTCTGGTCTCTTCAGACCCTCCTGAGAATACAGCTTAAGGCTGGCCCTTAGGCTACAGAGTTAAGAAGCAGCTGTTTCATGCTGAGGCTTGAAAACTCAGAATAATCTATAACTCACTCCTTTCCCTCAATTCTATAGTTATAATGGCCTATTGATTCTACCTCCAGACTATTTCCCATATTAACAACCTCTACACTCAGACTGTCACCAACCCAGTTTTGGTCCTTTCATCAGGACTATTATAACTTTTTTCCCTAATTGATCTTCTTGTTTTCAGTCCCTCTTCTTTCCAATCTATTCCTTTAAGGAGTTGCCAACACACTTTTTTGTCAAATGCACATATTTGATCCTGTTGTTCCCCACCTCAAAAGGCTTCAGGGGCTCCCAATTACCAGAACTTTGTCTTAGCTTGGAATTTATGGCCTTTATAAACTGGATCCAACCATCCCTTTTCAACTTTTTTTTCATGTTGCTTTCCCTCAAGCACTGCTATATTAGAATATAACATGGAATACTAGCTACTTTCAAATATTGCCTATCACCTCTTGAGTTGGTATGATCTCACAGTCTTTCCCCTTACCATACCCCATGCTCCCATTCACTCTCTCAGCATGTAGCTCTTGAAGCTTTTGACATCTTTTAAGACTCAGCTCCAGTATCACCCTATGAAGTCTTCCCTTAGAACTTCAACTTCTTTCTTCTTGATTATATATAATTAGACTTAAGATTTCATTGTCCAATACAAGTATATTTTATATCCATGTATAAATGTATTGTATATGATGTTAGCATTTATTACCCTCTGCTATGCTGAAGGGAATAAGAAGCTTGCCATCTTTTTCTCTACCATGGGTCCTTTCTGATTTGGATCCAGTTGTGTGGTAAACAAGGATCAATTGTGAAAAAAACTTGGCCTCTAAAGGGAAGGGTTAGTGAACATTTTCTCAAACTCTTTGACTCATTACATCCCTCCATCACAAATTGGGAGAAATTACTTAAAGTGTGGCCCCCATCTAGAGTGTTATCAAAGTAGAAAGTTAAAAGATGCTCTATCTGAATTATATATGGGGAAATATGTATTTCCTGTACACAAAAGCAATACTGAATCCCAAACACCAGTAGCCATTGACAGGAACACATTAAACAAAACTCAGAAATTAATTTATAACATATTATGACTAATATAGTTTTTCAAAAATAATATTTAAATGTTAAATCACATTGTTATTGTAACCTAGGTTGTAACACTTGATCATTTTGTGAGAAGTTACTTAGAAGTGACCCTCCAAGTTGGTGAAATGAATGATAACACTCCCTGCCTGCATGAGGAATGGAGTTGTCATGGAGGTTGGAAAAGCAATACATTTTTCATTCACAAGTCCCTCATTTCCAAATTTCTTCCCTAATACTCAAGGGAATTTCCCCTCAGTAAAATCAAGATTTTTCATTTGGTTGACTAAATCATTCCTAATGGGAAAGCTCATTCACTTTGTGTATTTTCTTTATATTATAAAATGTATAACTCTTCTGATTGCTATTTACTAACAGCTTGGATAAAAGGGTTTACTCACTATTTTTTCGTGATCTTTTGTGTAACTAGATTTTGGTGGGAAGGAATTGAGTCTGTGAGTATCAGATTGGAATTATCCTTTTACCTTTAAGGGATAATGACCAAAAAGTGTCTTGAACCTAAACAAAAATTATGTCACTAAACCAGAAATATTTACATGGGCAGATAGAAATAATTGTTTTATAAGTCTCTCTGTCTCTGTCTCTGTCTGTCTCTCTGTCTCTCTTTCTCTCTCTCTGTCAACTAAAAATTGCCTGCCTGTTAGCCCTTCTCCTGTCCCCTAACAGGCATCAATCAAAATAAGCCTAGTGAAATTTGAGCAAGATTCCATAAATATTATCTGTGTAAACATAAACATCTTTAATGGACAGCACACACTATCAACCTTAAATTTGCACTATCCAAATGACTCCACCCCCCAGGTATTCTTGTAAGTAAGACTAAGGTTCATGTTAGTTTTTTTTTTTTTTTTTTTTTTTTGAGAAGGGAATGCAAGACAATTGGGGTTAAGCAACTTGCCCAAGGTCACACAGCTAGTTAAGTGTAGGTGTCTGTGGTCCTCTTGACTCCATGGCTGATGCTCTATTCACTGTGCCACCTAGCTGCCCCTCAGCTTTTAATTAGTTGTCATCTCTTCTGGTATAGAAATTCCCTTTGTTTCTAGTCATGTTTAGGTTATGGACTCATGGTATTCTACATGTAAAAGTCATGAGGTTCACTCTGAGACAGAAATTTTATGAAGTTTAGCTAAATATTACTGTTAGTTTTGCTGTTGTTGTTGAGTCATTTTTTCTGGCATGTCTGACTTTCTATGACCCCATTTGGGGTCTTCTTGGTAAATATACTAAAGTCATTTGCCATTTCCTTGTGCAACTTATTTTACAGATGAGGAAACTGAGGCAAACAGGGTCAAGTAACTTGTCCAGGGCTGCACAGTTAGCAAGTATCTGAAAATGAATCTTCCTTACTTGAGGCCTGGCACTCTATGTACTGTGCCAGCTAGCTATTGTAGTTGCCTGTAATAAGACAAAAAACCAACAAACACACAAAAAACAAACAAAACCAAGATGAAACAAAACAAAAGAGGCAGCCAGACTTATACTCAAGATCACTTCCTTTGTAACCCTGATCTATCTGCTATATGAAATAAAAATGACCAGCTTCTACCCACAGCCCTTCAATGAGCCATTTCAAGGGAACAAACATGCTCAGCAAATGGGAAAGACTGATAATTGAGTGCTGGTCATTGTCTTTTAATTGAACCATCAACTAAGTATGTCTTCTTGTTGAGTGTCCAAAAAACAGATTGCTTTATCATATCTATAATACCCTTTCCCTCTGATTTTAGGACTATATTTTTCAGCATTTAGTCACACACAGTAGACTGAAAGCATCCAAAAGCTTTTTCATTCTTAAAGCTCTAATTTAACCCTTGTGCTCAGTAAGAACCAAACAGGGAAACTGAATTCTCTGAGCAACTTGCTGTTAATGTAAATATGTCTACTGCATATGTAGTTTATTTTACATTTTGCTTTATGGATTAAGTTGTATTAAACAAATTTCATATTGGCCACATCACAGAATGTATGTTCCTTCTGGAAACTTAGTTAATCAATTCTCAGTCAAATTTTAGGTAGCATCCTTCCTCATTGGTCTTATGGAATGATTACTGATCATTGAGTTGACAGAGTTTTTATTATTTCAAAATTGTTTATTTGTACAATGTTGCCATATTATGATCTTTTTTCTGTTTCATTTCACTTCATTCTGTACCTGTTAATGCTAATTTTCACAGATTTATCTGAAATTATCTCCATCATCTTTTCTTACCATTCCATAATGGAATTTCATTCTATTACATGGGAAAAAGAGATGAGGATGTGAAAAGACTATTGCAGAAGTTAGAAGTTGAATCTTGAAAAAGCTAGAGAAAGTAAAGAACAGAGGCAAGGAGGAAAAAATATTTCAAAGACTTGGAGTCAGGAAATGCATTTGTCATGAGGAAAATTCAACAAAAATATACCAAGGCACACTTTTTTTTTCCAAGAAAGATAATAGTTTATTAGTAGGGTTGCTAGTTACTTATAAAGCAGATCAATGGATGTCTCAAGACTTGATGTCTGAAAGACCCCTAGCAGAAGGACAACCACCTTTATAATAGTTTGAGGGGAGTACAGAAGAAAGACTAGAACAGATTCAGTGAGGAAATAATACAATTTTTATAGGATTGGTGATAACATAGGGCTGAGGACAACATTATTGGTTACATAGCTGAGGCTTGGGGAGCAATATGATTGATTGGAAGTAGGGAATAAGGGGTTGACAGTCACCTTCTCCTTCTTTCTTGTGATTAAGAAATGTTTATTATTTGATTCTACCTGCAAGGTGGAACTAGGCTTCTTTAGACAGAAAACCAGACTTTCTTAAAGGATGGCTTGGTGGTATAAAGCTATGAGGCTAGATTTCCTGCTGTCCATCCGTATTTCTCAAAGATAGCAGATTTTTCTTAAGGCAAGAATAAAACAGTGATTAGCAGGAGGTCTGATGTCTAAACTTAACTCATTATAGGCCAACTGAATTTCTGCACTAAGTTCAGAGACAAAGAACCATGACTTAGGCAGTTACAGGAAAAAAAAAATCTATTAACTGTAAATAGGATCAATAAAAATGAAACAGAATCTAGATTAAATTATCTTCTTAGATTGAAGTGCATCAGTATTAGCAAAAAGGTAAGTGTCCTGGGGTTGTTAAGTATGTGGAAGGGCACAAAGTGTAATAAGACTGGAAATCCACAGAGACGACATATTTTGAAAAAATTTTAAAAGTGGAGGAGAGAGTTTTGTATTTGATGCTAGAGTAAGCATTTTGGTTTTAATGAATAGTGTGTGTGTGTGTGTGTGTGTGTGTGTGTGTGTGTGTGATCTGTGAAGATGACTTTGGTAAATAGATGAAGAGTGGACTAGAGTAAGGAGACATGTGAGGCAGGGAGACCAAAAGGAAGGTTTTTGTGATAGTCAAGTTGTGTAATCATGAGGACCTGTACCAGGGTGGTAGCTATACGAATGAAAAGAAGGGGAAATATGAGAGATGATGCAACAGTAGAAATAATATGGGATAAGTGCAAGTGAAGAGGTGAGGATAACACCAATGTTGTGAGCCTGTTTGACTGAGAGAATATTGGTGCCCTTGATAGTAAAATGGAAATTTAGAAGAAAGGAGAGTGTGGGTGTGATAAAGAGAATTAATTCTATTTTGGATATGTTCATTTTGAAATATTTACAAGAAATTCAATTTGATATGTCCAATAGAAAATTGATCATTGGAGACTGATGTCAAAGATTCGAAAGTTAAAGAGTTTATATTTTATCCTGGATGTAATAGGAAACTACTGGAATTTACTGAGTAGAGGAGTAATGAAGTTGAGAAACTTTGTTAATAAAGTATGGAATGGACAGATATTTTGGAAGAACAAGCACAGAGAACAAAGAAGAAGCTATTATGATACCCTATGTTAAATTTGATAAAGAACTTGAAGGTGGTAGCAAAAAGAATAAAGAGAATCATTCAAGGTAGAAATAGTATGATTTGACAATTGACTATGTATGTGGAGCATCAGAGCATGAAAACTAGAAGATAATGGTAAGGTTGAAAATCTGAGAGATGGCATTATGATGTGCTTTTGAGAGAAACAGGGAAGTTTACAAGAGGGAAGGCATTGAGAGGGAGGAAGATAATAGGCTAATGGTAATGCAAAACTGGACGTCATGGAAAAGATCAGATACACACACACACACAAAGGAGAGAGACAGAGAGAGAGAGAGAAAGAGAGACAGAGAGAGAAAGAGACAGAGAGAGAGAGAGAGAGAGAGAGAGAGAGAGAGAGAGAGAGAGAGATTGTATTGTTAATGTATTGTTAATGGAATGGGAAGATCTTTCTTGCCCAATAATAGACCTATATAACCAGCTTTGAACCTGAGTCACAGGAGCCTGAGTCACATGGAACCTGTGGTGGAAGAAGTTTGCTGAACACATGGAGCAGGAAGTGGGAGAGTGAGACAGAGCTGAGAGAGAGAGGAGGCAGAGAGAGGTAGTGCAGTTAGCATGGATGAGAGAGGGATGTTTTGCTTAAAGAAGCTTGTTTGTGGGGAGGCCTGATAGAGGGAAGCCTTGGGGATGGCAGTGCTCCCTGCATTGGTAATGCGTACCAACTTCTTTATTACCACAGTGGATTTGGTTTCTGGTATGTGAATAAATATCTTAGTTTTGTCTTCAAGGAAAAGAATCTATTATATCTTGCAATTCAAACCTGGAAACAGGTTTGCATATTCATAGGAGCCATTGTGGGTATCATATTGGCAATAAAGATACACACAGATACATACAGATAGACAGATATAGATATATACATATATGCATAAACATATACATATATGTGTATATATGCCATTGGCATAGAGATCAGAGTTATTCTCATGATCCCTTGTAAGTTTTCCAAGATATTGTAGAGGGAGAAGTGGAGAGGACCTGGGACAGATGAACAACCAGCAAAGGGTGCAAAACTTGCTAGCTACCAAAGCAGCCCATTCTAGTTTTAGGCAATTCTACTTTATTGTGTCTGTTCTTTTGCTTATGGCTCCAAATTACTTGCTGAGCATCTTTTAAGTACTCTAAAAGTATGGCACTGAGGCAATAAACTAAGGAATCAGACTTAGAAAATTCCTCCAAACCTTACGTCCTGAGTATATGCTAGTATTGATTTAATACTAGGGACAGAAGTCCAGATCATGTAAGCTTAAGGGTCTCATGCCATCTAGAGTAAGCCTGAAAAGTTGAATTGGTGGCTCTTCCTGGAAGCCTCAACACTTTGTGTGCTCAATTAGGGATTTAAGTATGTCTTAGAGAAAGTATAGGATAGGTGCAAGAACTTGTGAGAATCTTACATAAGCCATATTATACCAAAGAATTCAAGAATGAAACTAGAAATACCAAAAACAGAAGAAAAACTGGGAAAATTGAAAGATCTTTATAACAAGCTGCTTCTGCATTAAAGATAGATGGTTCAGCCATCATATTTAGACACTAAAATTTAATGCTCTATTGTGATGCATGAGGAAGTAAAATTGAATTAAAGAAATTAAAAATCAGAAGAACTGCTTAACTAGGACCAAGTATAAACAGAGGAGTTCTGTACTACAAGTAGTGCAATTTTGAAGATATTGAAGGATTCTATTCTCAATATAGTTAGAATAGCAGAAGATACTAAAGGTTTAGAACAATCAAAAACTTGTTTTTGCCTCTAAAAAGAAAAATGATTAAAATATTAATAGCATCTACTTTACAAAGTAATGATTACAAAATGAGCTATTTGTAAAGTGCTTTGCAAAATTTAAATTGCTATATAAGTGCTAGTTGTTATTATTATCATTATTAATTACCACATAAATCCTCATGCCTTACTTCTCATCTTTACAATTTTTTTTTTAATGAGAACTTGAGTCCAAGAGCAAGGAGAGAAGCAGGTATGCCTAAATGATACTCTGTGGCAGATTACATATTTGTAGCCATACAATTGACTGGAGGGTACAGAGAATATGAGCTCCAAGTGTGATTATTTTAAATTGAACATAAAAAAGCATTTCATTTGACAAAGCAAAATGTCATCTAAAAGGTTCTCCTTCAACAAGTTATATCTCTGATATGTATGTAAAAATCCTCCAATATTTTTAAAAGAGTTAACAACTTAAAAATTCATTGAAAAATCAAAAACTTTTTAAAAAACAAACTCTGATTTATTAATATCTAGTGAGGATTAAAACAGAATGATGATGCTCACAAAAAGATCTTTGCCATTGTTGTGGAAGTTATCAAGATGAGAGTCCAAAAGGAAGAGAGATTTTCCATATTCATAAATAGTGAAAACCTACAGATGCCCCTCTTTAACAGCTTACATTGGATTGATATTATATATATATATATATATATATATATATATTCACACACATATATAGAGAGAGAGATGAACAGATAGATGGTATATAATACATATATAGATACACAGAGCAAAACATAAATACAGAGATGCATAGAAAAATGCATAGATTCTCTGATCAGTCTGGTATGGTGTGTGTGTGTGTGTGTGTGTGTGTGTGTGTGTGTGTGTAGATTATTTTGCTCAGCTTTAGAATTTAATCTTAGCTAATTTAGCTTCCTTCCCACCAAGCACTTATGACATAAAAGATAATCATGGAGAATGAGTAAATATATTTATCAAAGCAAATAGGAAAATGGTAATAGAAGAAGGCATAAATATTAGTTTAAGCAAAAGAACACCCAAAAGTCATGGGGCTCTGCAACTAGAACAGGGGTGCACAGGGAAAATGAAATTACAATCCATATGGTAAAGAGAATAACCTCCCTTGAGTCTCTCCTCTCTTAGCAGTTTCTGCTGGTGCAGATTCTAGCAATCAAAGACAAGTTGAAGTAAAAGATTATTCCTTCCCACGTGCTACCAAAGGCCCATCATCCGTTCAACATTCATACCTTCTTTCCTCTCATGACCTCATGTATTTTTCCTCCTCACTTCACCTTTCTTTCTTGGAAGTCTCTCAGTTATTCAGGAATCATATTTCCCTACATACACACAGCATCATAAGATTGTCCTTCAGGGTATTGTCAAGTTCACGTTCTAGTTTGGGTGGGCTATACTATAATTGCTCAAAAAATTTCAGATAAACTAGTAACATAGGAGAATAGTAATGAGAATACTTGGATGAAGAATGCCCAATTGCCATCATTATTTGTATTTTGGGACAGTCAGTGAAATGAATAAGGAACTAGCTCCAGAATTAAAGAGAAGGAAGTGATTACTAGGTTGTAATTCATTTGTGAAAGTATGTAGAGCTTTTAATGACCCCTGAAACATAAGTTGATCTTTTTATGATCAATATTTTCCTAGTGATGCTATATGACAACTGCCATGGAATGGTGTAGTGGCTAAAATATTGAAGTTACAAGTCACACAAAAGGCAACAGATAGGTGCATATGTTATAAATGATTAGGCAGCATCATAATACCAAAGAATCACGAAGGGGAAGCATCATAAGCAGTTTTGTCACAGAAATGTATGGCCAGAAAAAGATATAGTCCAATAACATAAAGAAAGAGTTAGGAATGAATAATCTGTATGCTCCATTTTAACTAGACAATATTTAGTTTCTGTTCCCTTGACTATTTCTATGTATTTGGCACTCCCAGTTCAATTTTCCATGGCTTTTCTATTATCTGGTGAATCTATCTATCTATCCATCCTTCTATCTTTCTATCCATTCATTTCTCTCTCTCTATCTACCAGTTGTATGTATGTATATATATATATATATGTGTGTGTGTGTGTGCGTGCATGTATATATGTGTGTATATGTTATGTAGTATGTATGTATGTGGAATACCAAGAGGGTTGGTCCAAGTTGGGGATGGTGAAGACATGGGAGCATAATAGGAGAAAGGAATATAAATGCATGTGTGTGTATATATGCATGCATACACACATGTATAGTATATCTACACATTTGTGTATACACACACACATACACACACACATATATTCCTTTCTTCTACTCTCCCCCATGTCTATACCATTCCAAATTTGGACCAACCTTCTTGATATTCTTCCTATAATACCTACATGTTCTCAGTCCTGCATGTTTTTTTATGCTGCAATTTTTAACAATCTTCGGTATCACTACCCACTGAAATTCTAGGTTCTTTCACCCCCAAAATGAGTGCTTTTGCTACTCTGTATCACTATCTTGGGAAAGAATGGTGTCATAGTGGATAATGGACTTAAATTCAGGACACCTGGGATCTACTCCTAACTTCGATACTTACTAGCAGTGCGGTCAAGAACAAGTCATTTATACTTTCAGAGCTTCAGTCTTCTCATCTATAAAATGAGAATTCAATGACCCATGAGGTAACTTCCAGTTTTAAATCAGTAATCTTTAGTGCAGTACTTAACATTTATCCCTATTAAATTTCATTTTATTTGATTCAGCTCAATATTCTAGTCTGCCCAAATTTCTTTGAACTCTGTCATCCAGTACATGATCTAATCCTTTCTACTGGCAAAATTTATAAGCATGCCAACCATATCAGGCCAGAGATTATAGGGCAGTTATTCCAGTTAGACTGGAATATAGCATGCATGAGAAAGAATAATAGGAAATGTTTGGAAAGGTAGTTGGGAGTCAAGTTGTGGGAAAACTTACCTGAAAAACTTGAGTTCGTATCTATACATTTATTTTTTGATGGTAGATAGCTGGATAGACTGACAAATAGATACATCAATAAATAAATCTGTGAGTAAGATAAGTGAATACATATAGGAATATATTTGTGAATGAAGCCTGACCAGTTCAACTTTTTAAAATCTCAATTTTGATAATTCCCCTTATATTTGTATCCTATCTCAAGGTCTACAAAGTCCTTTACTTGTATTAACCCTGTGAGCTAGGTAGTACAAGTATTTTCATCCTGATTTTCTAAGACTCAGAGATTAAGTGACTCATGTGTAGCCATACATTTAGTAAATATCTGAGGCTGGATTTAAAGTCAGGCCTCTTTATTCTCTTCACCAAACTTTAAGGAATGTGATTTTGTTTAGCTTTACTTTAACTTTTCTCATAGGAACTCAAAGTACAAAGTGTTGCAATAGCATCTAAATCTCACTGGAGATATGCTAATAGTTATTACAAACCTGACTTTCTAGTAGTCCTTCTTTGCGCATCTCCCAAGTATTCCTGACACTGTCCTGATGCAAAGAGATACTTAAGAATGAGGTCTTGTATGCCATCCCTGCTTAGCAGAGACTCTAAGAAGTCTGTACTGCCATAATGTGGCATGCAAATTATTTGAGCCCACAATACTTTTGATATATTCCTGTAGGACTGAGATTGTTTTTGTATTTAATGACTTTAATTAATTATTTTTAATCAAATTTAATTAATTAAATTTAAATTATTAAATTTATTAATTTTAATTAATTAAATATTGTGTCTTTTGGTATAAACACTAGTTGACATATGTCAGGGAGTAGTTACTTCAATGAACTTTTTGATAGTGTCTACAATCCCATCGAGATTATTTTCTTTTTATGAATGTAATTGGTTTATCCATTTATTCTACAGATCTATGGTTCTCAAGATATACTCAGAGACTGTTGGATAGAAGGGGCTGTGTATTTTTTTTTTCATTCAAGACATTTATTTTAACAAACAGTTGAATCCTTAAGATGAACTAGATGCTGCAACAGCTGCTCTCCTGTGTTTAAGTATTGTTCCTTCACGGAATACATTCCTGAATTGGCAATAGACGATTTTTAGGTGTCTCTTTCGTCTAGTACCAGTGGTGTTTCATCGCTTAGGCTTGGCACTCCAGTTATACTTTCTCTTGCATTTTGCAGGATATCCACATATGCCACATGTTGACTTCTGAAGATGGTAGGCCTTAAAATCACAATGACAGCACAAAGTGTATATCTTATTCCGGCGCTTACCAAATGAAGATGTCTGCTTGGTCATCTTCCTCTTGACACTGGGACCAAAGAGCTGGGGCTGTTTAATTATTGACAAGGGTATATATTAAGACATGTTTTCAGAGGCAACATTATAGAGTAACTTAAGTATTGGTCTCAGATTGTAGAAGACCAGCAATCAGATCTTGCCTCTGAAACTTATTAAACTTATGATCACAAGCAAGTCACTTAAGGTTTGAGACTCAATTTTATCTTTCATAACATGTGATTGATAACAGTTGTGATACTTCAAAAGATTGTTATAATAACATATATAACACACCTTGTAAACTATAATATGATACTACCATCAATTATTATTCTAAATCTTGAATATTTACTCAATATTAATAATAAAATTCTTTATTGTGGTGAATCCATTAAAACTTTTTCGTATAAAACAAGTTTCAAAACAAGAAAAAAATCAGCCATCGCTGATGTACATAGAATCCTATTCTGTTTACACTGATCCGTAGGTGATGGCTATGTATTTAGGTGCTTAACCAAAGTCCCTTGTTTGCCATCCAATTTGATATTCAGGCATTGTGTTGTAACGAAAAGAAGATCATACTAGGCACTTTCATGAGAAAGCTGAATTGTACAAGAAATGCATTCCTTAATAACACTGAAACAAGAGGGATGCCTGTGTTCCTCAAGCTGCTACCTGTAGTGTAGGTCACATTAAAATGAAATGAGTTTTTATCACTTCCCAACTGAACTTGTTACTCCATTAAGGTAGATCAAATTGCTTATCTTGACAAAGACTGATTACCAATTAACTCTAGCATAAGCTGACAGAAATGAAGGGATGGAAAATGCCTTGAAGTTTATTGAGACATCTTTATTAAATACAGAGGTCCCTGGCATAAATACTCCCAGGAAGAATTGTTTTCAAAAATGTTTTAGAAGCCACACAGGATGCTAATGTGATCCTGACAAAATCAGAAATCTCAGAAGCTCTGTAGGGAAAATTAAGGTGACCTTGCAAATAGGCTATATAGAAAACATTTGCTGAAACAAATTCCTTGACATTCTTGATGTCTTTCATGATTTGATGTCAAGTTACATCCAGTAAAATGAAACTGTATGAACAGCTATCCTTCAAATATTAAGTTCCATCATTTTTTCTTGCCTCCTACGGCAGGAAATAACTACCTACCACCTGCCGTTTGCACGTTACTTTGTCAGGTTGCAAGTCCACATTGGATTCTCTGTGACTTTCACAGCACACCAAACTTTATTACATCTCTCCTAGTCCTCAGATAACTATGGCTGCTCTACAGTAGTCTAATAGCATTAGCAAACAACATTAACATTAAACATTTCCAGGACCTGATTTGTTTTAAGTTTCCTCCAAATGTTTGGTAGAGCTCTCTGAAATGGTAGCCTCTAGGACTGATCGTATGCCTCCCAGGAGAGAGTTCATGAAGCATCTGCGACCTAAATTATATTGGCTCCACCAGAACCCTGCCCTTTACAAAATAATTGTCTGATACAAGGCTACTTGGTTTTATCAAACAAGTACTTCTGCTTTCCTAAGCCTTTGAAAATGGCAAAGGACTGCAGTCCTGGAAAAAAATATAGTTTTTTACAGATCTAGAAGTCTGTTACAATGCTTTATAAACTCCACATTTCCATGCTATTCAAATTCTTCAAAATAAAAGCAAGATATATGCATGTGTGTACACACACACAAACACACACACTTATCAGAAAGAGGAGGAGGGTGTCTCAGTGATTTCATTGGTGTAGAGTATACCCTCTATTTTTAGTTTTTAGTGACTATGCTAGTGACTATTTTAGTGACTATTCAGTGACTTACACTTTTTAAAACAGTGCTATTAATGTCTTTGATTATTATACCACCTTCCTAATGTCAATATATTCTCCCTCTAAGCTAAGTAGAAAGACTTTTCTTGTAACAAAGGATCAAAAAGAAAAGAAAAAAAATCAGTACAAAATAATCAATCAAGACACCAATCAAATCTGATATGTCGCGTACCAAACTCATAGTCCCACAATTCTGCAAATAAGGAAAGAGGCACCATTTCCCAACTCCCTTTTCTCAGACTTCTCAATTACTATGATTACAAAGCATTCACTTTCATTTGTTGTTGTCACTTTCATTATCATTGCTTTCTTCCTCCTCCTCCTTCTCCTTTTCTTCCTCTTTCTTGTTTCCATTCTCAGAGTTTGTTAGATAGGATTTTGTTCCTGCCTCTGAAACTATCTGACTGAGTAACTGAGCAAGTTATTTAACATAATTCCTCAGGCAACTCTTTAATAACTATACATTGCAGACAATTTGCTTAATTGTATTGATATAGGAAGTTTCAATGAAATGAATTATCAATGAAAAACAACAGTAAGTTTGTAAAATATATTCCTGGTTCTGATTATTTCTTTCTGCAATGTATAGTCTTAAAGAATTTCCTGGATCACTAAGGAGTTAAGTGATATATCCAGGATCTCAATGTGAATACAGGTTAAAGACCAGATTTGAAAAGATGTCTCCAAAGCTGTCTTCCAATCCACTATGCTGTCCTACCTCTCAATAATCATTACATGAAATATCTCAGGGAAAAGTGAGTTTTAAAAGCTGAAAATAAGTAACAAAATGCCATAAAGGCTTTATATAAGATGAGCAGATGAGAAAGTGTCTGACAAGGCTTTTCCTCTGCTGCTTGTCTGATGGATGCAAATCAAATTCCTTGACCTTAGGACAGTGATCATAAAATGTAATCAAAGTTCCCAGATCGAAAGAACTGCTAAATGGTTCAGTAGGCAGCTGCTTCCTTGCTATAAAGTATCATGACTGCTAACATAGGTCATGTTTCAGGAAAACAAGCTCAGAATCTGGCACTTATAAAAGAAATTTGGTCAAGCTCCCAGGAAGAATAATGGTTGCATTTATATGACATATAACACTGTAGATCTCCAAGCATTTTCCAGATTTAAAGACGAAATCTAATTAACCTGGGCAATATCCTTGTTAGGTTGTTTTCAGAAGCAGTATTTTTCTTCCTTTTTCACAAATAAAAAGTTTTAAATGTAAGAAGTCTAGTGACTTGCCCAAGGTCACAGGCAAGTAATGAACAGAGCTCAAAAATTTTCCCTTTCTCTTCTCTGGCTAGAAATCTGGAACATTTTGAGGCTATAATCAGAAATGAATCTACCGTTTATAGTGAAAGAAAGTAACATTCTACAATTAGAAGGGAAAAAGTGATCAGTTTTCCATTTGGCCAGTGCCTGATCCCAGAGATACTCACTGGGAAAAAAAAAAAAAGATAGAAGCATTATACTACATTGCATTGGTACTATAAAATTTCATTGCAGAATCATCAAAACTTGGAATAGGAAAAGACCTCAGAGGTCATCTAGTCCAGCCTTCCCCTATTCCCCCACTGCAATGAAGAATTAACTCTACGACATTCATGATAGTCATCCAATTTCTCCTTGTCAAGTCACACACTAGTACCTCAAGAAGGCAATTCCCCTTTGAACCATTTCTAATTATTAGAAACAATATCCTTATATTCATCCCTCTCCGTTGTAACTTAGACATATTTTGACTTAATTCTACTTTCCACATAAAATAAACCTGAATTCTCTTCCACATGATTTTTGTTTGTTTTACATCTAGACTTGCTTTGACTTCATCTGTATAGGGCATCTTCTACTCATGCATATTTACATCTTACCTCTCTTAGTCTTAGAGAGCTGCTTAGTTATACTGACAGTTTAAGGTACTTGATCATGGTCACATAATCAAAATAACTATATATTCTTGAACCTAAATTTATCAAATTTAAAGACATTCTGATTCAATTTGATGTCAGTTTTTGAAAAGTAATTCTTTTTAAATATTATATCCACAGTCCTTTCCAAACCATGTTGCCTACTTTCTGGTCATCCTTATCTTCCTTGTCTTCCTCCCATTCGAATCTTGGCCACTGCTCCTGAGAGACTGGGCTCTCATAAAAGGACTTCTGCCTCATCTTATCTGAAAGCAGGTCTCCCCATTACTTTTAGGCATTCTTTAATAACCTTATCCTCTTCTCTAGTTCTTCTTTGTATGTGTTCTTATTTCATCATAATGTAAGCACTTTTGGAACAGGAAATATCTTACTTGTATTTGTATCTCCAGTGAATAGCACAGTACCTAGTAGAACATATAGTAAGTGCTTAAAGTGTTTTATCATGCATTCAGAAAGTCATTGTCTTTTTACATCTATCACAAGCTAAATATTCCCAGTTTCTTCAAATCTTTCATTCATTTGAATAAGACCCATCTACTTGGAGTTTCTAATCATTTCAAGAAAGAGTTTGTGAGAATTTATTATGTATAAAACAGGATGATAAGAACAGAAACAATATGTTATCTGACCCTGTCCAGGTTTAAAGTCATGCTATTTTTTAAAAAAGCTTACTAAATAAATGAATAACGGGGATAGGTTGTAACAAATGTGCTGCTTCCTACACCGAAGTGATTAGGTGTCAGGGAATAGCCCTAGAAAAGGGCTAGAGATAGAGATTACCAAAAATAAATATGTAGAACTAAATATTTTTAAATGTTTCAATTAAAGCCAAAGCTTGTCTTAATAAGAGGTGTCAGGATCTTGCTACAAAAAAGTGTTATAGAACAGCGGTCAGGTATACAATGCTAGGTTTAAGAAGCTGCTGTAGATGAAACTTGCAATATTTTTGGACTGGTCCCTGCCCTAAAACAAAACCATATAAGAGTCTCTATAGCTGGGGAAGGAAGTTACTTCAGTATTGAAGATAGATCGCCTCTTTCTATTCACACTCCTGACTGATTTTCCCTGTCCTATTGATTTCAGTGGTTTTCTGTTTCTTACCTATCTACTTTTGTTCTTTTTTTGGTGTTTCACCCTAATTAACAATTCCAGCCAATCCTCTTTCCTACTCCAGGGAGTAGTATCTATATATTCCTTAACCCCCATTTGTTTCAGAACCCCCATGAAATTTTGACCCTGAGGCAATCCTACTCTCATTTTTGCACAGTGAATAACATTTTATAATAGAAAGAGCATGGGAAGTGAGGTCATAAAATCTGAGTTCCAGCCCCAGCTCTGACACCTGCAGGTCACAAATTCTTTATGCATCAGTTTCTTCATTTTTTAAATAGTATAGTAATTGAGTATTGATCTTATCTACCTTGCCTAGACTTCAGTGAGGAAAGTATTTTGCAAGTGATAAGGTACTATACATCTTTTTTGCTCTCACTCTCAACTTATCCATAACCCTGTCGAGAAGATAACCTTACTTTGTTGGAAAGATTAAGGGCACTTATTGAGAGCTTCCTCTTCTCCCCTCTTCCATACCTCAAAACCACTCAGTTTCAATATGATACTCAGACGCTTGTACTTGAGTCCTTGATGTCATACTCTTCTATACCTTTCAGAATTTTGTTCTGTGATTATTCTCTGGCATCTTCTCTTATATTTAGTCTCTCCTACATTTGTTCCTGGCCCTTTGTCTACATATATTCAGATCTTCATTAACACAAATTCCTTTCCTTCATACCACCTTAAAACAAAACAACACAATCTTCTCAGATAGAATGGAAGCTTGTTGGGGGTAAAGACTATTCCATTTCTGTCTTTATATCCACAATGCCTAGTATCCTGCTTAGAACTTTATGTTTGTTGCTTGTTTGCTTGGTTGATCATGCCACATGCTTAACATATAGTAATCTATCTCTTCTCCCTCTTACAGTTCTTTTTGAAAAAGAGCAGGCCATACTTGGTGCTTTCATTTCCCCCACCCCTTAAGTGTTTATAGAAAGTGGGCCTGGTATACCTGGGGGTACTATAACATCCAGCCCACACTACCCACTAACAATCAGGGTAATAGTTTATCTTTTATTCTCTCTTCTCTCTCATGTACCCCTACAATATTAGTTGTTTTATTCTGTTTCTTTTAATGAACTGACCAGTTTTTATTAAATATCTACTTGTCCCAGGCACTGTGCTGGGTAACAAACATCCAAAGACAAAATGGGACTGTCCTTGATCTCAAGGAATTTGCATTTTTTGGGGGGAAGAAAGAAGTACATATATAAATTAATACAACTACACATTTCCTTGTGACTTTTGACAAGTCATTTAACCTCTCCTGCATCTATTTTTTTATCTCCAAGATAAAGGGATAGAGTAGATGGCCTTTGAGCACTTGTTCAACCCTAGATGTATGAGCAAAATCTTTTGGGGAGCGAGGCCACTAGAAGCTGAAGAGAATCAGAGAATTCTTCATATAGATTATGAAATTTGAGTTGAATTCTGAAAGTTACAAAGGATTCCACAAAGAAATGAGTGAATGCCTTCCGGGAGTCAGGGACAGCCTGTACAACAGCATGGAGATACAGGACAAAGTATTGTTTACAAGAAACAGTAAGAAAGACTATTGGGCTTAACCACAGCATTTGGAAGGGGAGTGATAAATAAGGTAGAGAGGTAGGCTAGAATCAGTATATGAAGGACTTCAAAAAACAAACAAATAAGTTTAAAGGTTCTTCTGGAGGCAAAAAGGAGCAACTGGAATTGATTGAGCAGGGAAGTGGCATGGTGAGAGCTTCACTTTAAGGAAAATTACTTTGGTAGCTCTGTGGAAAATGAATTTGAGGAGGAAGAGACTTAAGGCAGAGAGAGCTTTTCTTAGGCAAAGGCAGTCATCTAGGTGAGAATAGATGACGTCTGAATATAAGTTGGGGTTATGTGAGTAATGAGAAGGAGATTCATATAAGAAATGTTGTGAAGGTAGAAATGATAGAATTTGACAACTGATTTCATATGCAGGATGAGGAAGAGTAAAGAGTCAAGCATAACAGTGAGGTTGTAAACCAGGGAGACTAGAAAGTAGTATCCCTAAAAGAAATAGGGAAGTTGGAAGAGGGGACTATTTGAAGGAAAAGATAATGCATTTGATTCTTGATAGGTTGAATCTGAGTTGCTTAGGGATTACCCAGCTTGAAATAAAACATAGAACTGAATTCAGGAGAGAGACTGGCGTTGAACTCATGGATGTTGGAGTCATCTATAAAGGACTGATGAAGTCACTCCTTGAGAGAATACTGAGGGATAAAAGAAGAGAATCCAAGACTGAGCCTTGAATACATACAGAGTTTTTGGCCATAACACTGACAAGCCAGCAATGATAGTCCGATAACATTTCATGGATTAATCTCCATGTCCTCCAATATTTTGCCACCATTCCAGTGCAGGTGCTCATTACTTTTTGATTTGAATTATTTTTGCATCCTTCTCACAGCTCACCTGCCTTCACTTTCTACCCTTTATAATCCGTTTTTCCAGATGCCAAATGCACAGGTCCCCTTTTCAAATACAGATTTTCCTATTCTCCATAGATGAGAACACCCAGATCCTTAAACATTTGACTCCTCCATGATTGGTCTCCAACTTGTCTCCCCAGCCTTATTTCATGTTATTTCTCTATATCTGCTTTACATTTTAAAATCTACTGGACCTCAGTCTGTTTCCTTATTTTGTTAAATACTTAAATAATTTCATTTCATGTACACATCATCTCTTTCCCTGGAACAAACTTTTCTTACATGTGTACCTGTTGAAATCTTCCTATTGGAGGGCCTAGCTTTGATGCTACCTCCCATATGTAATCCTCTTTTTCTCAGATTTTCTTACAGATCTTTATGCAGATCTCCTCTTCTTTGTATGAATCACAGCCTGACTTAGAGATAGGCATAGGGCCCAGAACTGTGGTTCCACTGATAGAGGGAACTCCCAGGTGAGAAAACTCTCTCTATTAATGTAGGTTGCCAGCTTCTTTGCAATTTATTATCTTGGAAAGTTATTTAGAGCAGGCATGTCAAAGATACAACGCTCCAAAATACAGGTCAAATCAGATTAAAATGTAATTGAGAAATACTTAAAAAATAAAACTAAAACACAGATAGCAGTATGTTGTTTTCTAAGCCAATGTGTGGCTCAGCTGGGATCCTTGTGTAAAGTTTACTTTAGTGGACCCAACTTCTATTTGAGTTTGACAACACTGATTTAGAACAGAAAAGCTAAGTCACTTGCCTAGGTTTTAAGACAGTCAGAATAAGTGAGAGGTGGGATTGAACCAAGGTCTTCCTGACTGATAACTGCCCTAGTCATTCTGTCACAGTGCATCTATGCACCATATTTAATCATGTACATGTGTTTATCTCCACTAACATTCTACAAATTCCCTGAGGACAGACACTGTGGTTTTTTTTTCTTTGAATCCCCAGCACCTATCACAGAGTAAATTTGAAATTAACATAAGCATGCCAGCAGGATCTCTAGTTCTATTCAAATGAACTTGAAAAGAACAATTCAATTCATTAAAAATTTTTTGATTACCTATTTTGCCCTAGGAAATCTGCTAAGTGCTATAGATACAAAAGAGAAAACTTGTACACACATAAATATATGCAAAAATATCCCAATGTCACTCGCATGCAGATATATCAAAGGAGTCAGAAATAGAGGCTTACAAATCATTTGTGGGTACCTGTAGACATTATGAATTTGAAGAGACAGGCTAAAAAATCTACTGTCAGGAGGCAGGTAGGTGGCACAGTGAATAGAGCATGGGCCCTGAAGTCAGGAGGACTTGAGTTCAAATCCATCCTCAGACACTTAACACAAAACTAGCTATGTGATCTTGGGGAAGTCACTTAACCCCAACTGCCCTACCTCCTCTCCCCCCCCATCAAAAAGTAAAAACAAAACAAAAAAACTGCTGTGGACTATTGTGAAGATTCTTAGTTAATACAAAGTATATGATACAAAAATACTTTTACAGAGATAGATAAAGAATAGTATATGGACTTTAATCATATGCATATATAACAAGTCATAAGAAGACAGGAAAATATGCATCCTTGACTTATCAAAACATTTAGTTCCTCTATTTTGAATGGAGTAATCTAACTCTCATTGCATTTTCTACTGTATGAAGGATATGAGTGATTCCAGATTGATTAACTGCAAGGCCCAAACTGGAAAGTGAAGATCTATTCAGTGATAGAAACCATAAATGAATTAGGCTTCTTTCTTAAAAGCATAAACACCATCTGGTCACTAATCAAAATTGAGTCTGGTTCAGATAGGTAAAGATTTCAGATGCCAGTTTCACGTGAGATTTGCTACCAATGCATTTTATCACTCATAAAAGAAATGTCAAATATTCTAAATGCTACCTCATTGCACTATGTCAGATGAATCCAGGAATTTGTGTTTTGTTTCAAGAGAGAAGAATAAATACAAGGAAATGATTATCTTATTAGATTTGAAGGCTAATTAAAAGATATAGTTGACTCTCAAGCTTTTATTGAAAAAAAAGGGCAAAATAACTTTCCAAAGTTTAAATAAGATACTTAGTGGAGAGGTTTTATTATTATCAAAACATATACGAGGTGAGAAATGAAGCTTCACAGTCCATGTTAAATGAGTTTTGTGTTTTTACTAACATTGATATTCCTTTTGACCTCACCATGGCAACCTTTGTTCTGTTTCCAATAGTTTCTAAAGTCTTGTTAAAATTTTCCCATTTGCATTTTATCTTTTCTTTGACTTTGTTGCATTAATTAATTTATTTAGAATCTATTATGGAATCATTGACATTGCTATTGATCTGTTAAAAAACAAAATAGAAGAACCTGCCAGTGATGCAATACAAGCAACTTTTCTCAAGGCACAATTGATTGAGAGTGTCCCCTGTATAAAAATGAAATGCATTTCTGTGGATGCACTGACGCTTCACCATCTGTCCAATGTCTCAGATTTACTCTCCCAGATAACTTCATATTTCACCCGGCAGTCCCTAAAGGAACATCACTTTAAACAGGGCCACATGGAAAAATGCACTTCAATAACATTTGAAGGTCTTGCATTTAGCTGCAAGGGCCTCAAATCTAAATGAGCAATGTGTCAAGAGAGTAAGCTCTACTTGGAGTTATGAAAATGGGGAGGAGTAAATGCAAAAGATATTACATATAAAAAAAACAGGGGTGGAGGGGTTTCAAAATAGGATGATTGCAGTGAAAGACACCAGGATTTAGAGATAAAGCCAAAAGAAGCTGGCAGTCATCTATCAGTCTGCCTTGATGAAATAGGTATTGGAAATTAACTCAGGAACCCTATGAATTACATTCAATCCATGCTCTGGGCTAAGCACTTGTCAATTTCAGCTGCTATTGCAACCTATTACTTACAGACTACATGCCTGGCAAGTTAATAGGAGTGGATAGTGTTAAAGAAAACAGAAGAATAAACACCATAGAGTAATGTTTGTCACTGACAGAGCATACCTTCCTAAAGTCAAGCACAAACACTCAAAGCCCAGACTGTTCAGTGTCTCCCGGGTGAATACTTAACCTTACACATCATCATTTTGTCTAAGGAGAAGACTATTCTTGAAGAATTATTCACCAATCAGCCAGACCTTTGAAAGCTTTTACTGGTATTTTTTTCATCTTAACAAAGATTTCTTGGGATTAAACATTTTTGGAATGTTCTATTTGTTTCTGAGGAGTTAAATTCTTATGGCCCCTCAATTGTCAGCCCAGTCTTATTATAGAGTTTGATACTTTCTTGAAATAGATTGTGAAGGCCCCTTAAAGCACAATTGTTCAATTTGTTTTCCATTTCTCATGAGGAGAAAGTTAGAGGAAAGTTCTATTGTGTGTATGGGTATGCATGTGCTCTGAAATGTCTTTCTTTGGACTATGCTTGGCACCTATCAGAGTCTCTTGGTACATACATTACTAACACTAAGAAAAGCACATTAATGCAGCAGAACCATCCTTTAAGAAATATTCAGCCAATACTCAGGAGCTATATTGTATTTTTGAACTGATAAGCTTGTCTAACATTGAAATATTTTAATAAGCAAGCTCATTCAAAGTAAATGTCAGCCAGTGCAATCCTGTGACTAACAGATGCTGGTGGGCATGCAGGGGGGGAGAGAGAAAAGGGAAAATGCTGAAAAATCAAGCAAGGCCAAATTAGAACAAATGTTTGTCAAGTAAAAAGGGCAGCTCTTCATCTGATGGAAGGGATTTAATTAGAAAAGTCACTGAGAGAAGCTGTCTCAAAAGTACCAGTCCCATTTTCTTCAGATAAGCTAATGAACCTCATTGAACTTTGTAAAGAATTGCTGAACCAATAATACAACCAAGAAAGAATCCATAAAATGTGCTGCAAGAGCCCTTAGCCTAGAGAGGGCCAATTGTTTATGCCATTCTCACTCATAATAGAAGAATATGGTAGTATCTCTTCTGATTTTTTTTTCTTCCATTTAGGTAAGTAGATGGACAAATGGGTCATAAGGAGGAATAGGTTTTTAATATGTCCCTCTCATATAGTAGTCTATAAATTTTAAGAAATTCAGCCATGTGTGGTATATACTGTGTCACCTACATGGTATATTATCTAACAAGTTCATTGACTAACTTTATAATGGCTGGTGATACTGTGTTTTATTTCCCACTACACTCCTCCCCAAGTGACTGCATAACAAAAACCTATTAAGGTGCATGATGTTTTGCATTAGACTAGGACATCTAGAATGCATCAAAGAACATAATAAATATAATTCTTTTTTTTAAATGACACTGCAATAATGATTCAAAACCTCAGAGAAAGTTTGTTATGGTGAAATCTGAAGAAACTTGCAAATTACAATAAAACAAAGAAGATTCTAAACTCTTGTGATTGTGTAATGCTTCATTGCCTTGCTTTGTCAGTTTTATTTTCTTTATTGGTTAGTCTTTTGCAGAAAATTAATGTCTTGTGTAGCACTCCTTGAGAGAGTAATAAAGTACCTATAGTATAGAGTGTGTGGAATTAGACTGCAAAGTATTTTTAGCAGTGTTGTCTAATGTGACATATCTAACAACTATCCATTAGCAAGTTTCAGTTGTTCTTTGGCAAGAAGCAAACAAATGCATTGGGCATAAAATGAATTAATCAAAGTCCTTCCTAATCCACTTGATGTCTCATAGTACAGACTGGACAAGAAAAAATGTTGTTGTAACAGGATACAATGAAGAGCGTGAAAGAATTGGGGTTGTTTAACATAGATAAAAAAGACATGGGGATATGCTCATTGTTTTCAAGTAATTGAAGGACTATAATACGAAAGAAAAATTGGACCAGTTCTACCTAGTCTCAGACGGCCAACTGAAAGCAATAGGTGGAAGTTGTGGAGGAGTAAATTCAGGCTCAATGTATAAAACTACTGACATGAATGCCTTATTTCTAACTATATACAATTTGTATGGGAGTCATAGAATCATATGTTGAGGACATCAATAAAAAAGTATATTGATAGGTAACAGGTCAACCATTTATAGTTGAATAGCAATATTCTACAATATATGATAATTTTTACTATCACACAATCTACTTATTTAGAAAATATGAACCAATTGAGGCTCTATTTGTTGAGTTAAAAAAAAAAATTTGTTGAAGTAAAGTAAAACTCTTTTTTAAAGACTCTCTCCCCTAAAGGCTCACAACATATCTCCCAAACACATATAATGAGCCCTCCCCAGCACCAAGATTCAAGATTTTTCATGAGATCGAATAACAGCGATCCTAAATATTATGTCACACATAATACAAAGAGAGTTTTTCTCACCTAATGTATTTGTTGCTGTCATTAAGAAATTCAAGAACAGTTTCAGTTTAAGAGAAATTCCTTAGATGATGGTGATCTCCAGGTGATCCTGTTTAGAGATAGCAGTATGCTAGCCTGCTGGTGGCATAAAAGATACCCAATCCTCTCTGCTGTCTCTTATTTTTTAGGAAGAGGTGGGGATGAATCTCACCCAGGTTTCACCCATATCACCTAGGTCTCCCTGTTTCTACCTGCCTCCTTTCCTTTTCCACATCAAAGGATGGATATTTAATTAGTGAGATCTTATTATAACAAATATTTCACTTTTAGCCTAAAGGCAATATCATGGTGTTATGGGAATCTAAAGATCTTCCCTGCCCCTAGGCCCTTTGCTAATGTGGCTACATGACTCTGAGGACCTTTGGATATTTGAAAGTATACTCTGTTCCCTAATAGGCTGAATGTGGTCACGTGGAGCCTGTGGCGCCAGGCTTGTTTTCCAGGAATGCCCATGCCTTGTAGCTTTGTGATTGGGCAGGGGGTCTAGAGGGCTGTGACATTCTCTAAGCCAGGAGAAGGCTATATATACGCCCTGATGTGAGGTTTTGGTTTGGGGCTCACTTTGAGAAGAGTTGTGTGATTTGGCCAGAAGAGACTCTGGGCAGCCGTTGAGCCCCCCGGCTTTGAAAAACCCAGATGTTGGTTCTT
>CM053591.1:123615334-123633076 GCA_028646515.1 Pseudochirops corinnae
TGACTTTTCCTCCTGAACTAGGTGAATGATATGTTTGATTAAAGTAAGATTGTTAACCCATTTTGAGTTGCTTTCCTTTAGAAAAGCAGATCTAAGAACCTGTGCTGGTAGCTGCCCTAGGCATGCTAGGGTGCTTACTGTTACAGATGGCAGAGTTGTAAAATTATAATTTTGCTTCAAAATTCTAAGCCAAAGAGAATAGCCTTTGTAATAAACTGAACATAACAAAATAGCTTCTAGGAAGCAGATACCTAATAAAAAGTAGGTGACAGTTAAAGTATAACTAGCTTCCTTGATGAATTTGAGTCATGAGGCTAGATGAAATATATCCTGAGCTACTGAAAGGACTTGCAGATATGATTGCTGATCCACTGTCAGTGAGCTTTGAAATATTATAGAGAAAGGCAGTATTGTAGGACTTGAGAAGGGCAAATGTTCTGGTTTTGGGTTCTTTCAGAAAGGAATAGAGTCTGCAAAATATTTATAGGCCATTGAGGTTGTTTGATTCCTGGCAAAATTCTAAAATGTATTATTAGAGAGAGCTTAGTGAATATCTAAAAAAGAAACTAGTGATCAAAAAGAGACAACTAGGTTTCATTAATAATATGCCATACTAGACTAAGATCATTTCAACAAAAACTAAACAAAGCAAAGTTCCTCAATTATTAAACTGGTAGATAAGAGGAAATAATCACAGTTTATGTAAAGGAATACAGGTGATTCAGTGGGTGGAGCATTGGAACTGGAGTCAGAAAAAGCTGAATTCTAACCCAACCTCAGACATGGATTAGTTGTATGACCTTGGGAGAAGCACTTAACCTTTATTTGCCTTGGCGGCTGCTAAGTGGCTCAGTGGATATAACATTTGGCCTGGAGTGAGAAAAACCCAAGTTCAAATCTGACTTCAGATACTAGCCATGTAATGATGAGCAAATCATTTAACATTTCATTAATCCACCAAAGAAGGAACTGATAAACCACTCCAGTATGTTGGCCAAGAAAACCCCATGGACAGCATTGGTATTCTGTGGTCCACAGGGTCATGAAGGGTCAGACACAAATTAACAGTAGAAATATAATCTATTGTAATTTAAGCAAAGGCTTTGTAGGAAAAGGGTGGAGAGAGGTGGCCTAGATGAAAATATTTAAACAGATTAGAAGCTGGTTTAATGGTTACACTTAAAATATAGTCAATTAATGGTTTGGGATCAATTTGTTGCTAAAAAAAACAAAGGCCTTAGCTTCAGGTGAAGTTGGGGTTTGGAATTAGGGTTAAGAGAACTGGCAATTTAAATTACTCTCCTCTTCCTATCCATGCCTGGACCTAGGCTGTTCCTTTGATTTTTCTCTAAGATATACCTAAGGATACAACATCTGTAGGTTTAGTTGGTCCAACCGTAGATTATGTTCTGGATAATCATCATTGTTCAATCATTTGGTGATTATTGAGTATATGACTAGACCTTACATTTTCAATGACTATGATCTCATTTAAGAAGCACTAGTCATTGTTCTAGGGCTTAGTGTAATCAGCACAACATCTGCAAGGAACATCTGCAGAATTTCACCATTCCTAAGGGATCCCTCTTCCATTTGAACTCTGCCCTAAACCTTCTCTATGAAAATAGAAGCACTTCAATGAGTAAACATTTCCTTATATCTTGATCTGCATTAATGTTCATCAAAGGGTTATAGGATGTATCTATTTCTGTTTTAGCATCTTTCAAGAATGTTGAATCATTCTGACATATGTTAGAGACTCTTTATTGCGGCATTTAAGATGGGGTTTTGCTCTACCAAATTGAATACCAAAAAAAAAAAAAAATTGTCCGCACACAATGGACATAGTGTAATCTTGTGTTGTCTTCAAATTTAGTCATTTATGTCACCATAAATTTATCAGCCACTATGGAACACTTTACCAACTACTCCCATAAATTATGGCAGAGAAAGAAAATAGACATATTGATTGGGAGTTATTATTTATCTCTCAGTCATTTATTTATTTTTTTAGGGGTGACAGGGCCAGTAGAAATCTTTTATTTGTAACATGAAAAGTAAAATATGTATTACAAAGATAAGAATTTCTTTTTTTGTTAAAAATCATCACATTTGCCCAAAAGCAAGAGATAGGAGGGAAGCAGAAAACTGGGTAAAAAATTTTATAGCCAGTGTCTCTGATAAAGACCCCATTTCTAAAACATATAGAGAACTGAGTCAAATTTCTAAAAATATAAATCATTGCACAATTGATAAATGGTCAAAGGATATGAAAAGACAGTTTTCAGAGGAAGAAATTAAAGATATCTATAGTCATATGAAAAAATGCTCTAAATCACTATTAATTAGAGAAATGCAAATCACAACAACTCTGACATACTGCATCTAACCGGTCAGATTGGCTAACATGACAAGAGAGGAAATCTATAAATGCTGGAGAAGATAAAAAGAAGAAGAAGAAAATTGGAATTCTAATGCATTGTTGGTAGACTTGTGAATGGATCCAACCATTTTGGAAAACAATTTGGAACTCTGCCCAAAGGGCTGTAAAAATGTGCATACGTTTTGATGCAGCGATATCACTTTTAGGGCTGTATTCCAAAGAGATCATAAAAACGGGAAAAGGACTCACATGTGCAAAAATATTTATAGCAGCTCTTTTTGTGCTTGCCAAGAACTGGAAATTAAGGTGATGCCCATCAATTGGGGAATATCTGAACAAGTTGTGGTATGCAAATATAATGAAATACTATTGTGCCATAAGAAATGATGAGCAGGTGGACTTCAGAAAAACCTGGAAAGACTGATGCTGAGTGAGGGGAGGAGAACCAGGAGAACATTATACATAGTTATAGCCACACTGTACAATGAATAACTTTGATAGACTTAGCTCTTCTCTGCAATGCAACATTCTAAGACGGTTCCAAATGGCTCATAATGGAAAATGCCATCCACATCTGGAGAAAGAATTATGGAGTCTTAATGCAGATGGAAGCATACTATTTGCTCTCTCTCTTTTTTGTTTTGTTTTGCTTTGATTCTTTCTTGTGGTTCATTCCATTGGTTATAATTCTTCTTTGCAACATGACTAATGTAAAAATATATTTAATGTGAAAGTATATATAGAGCCTATTATCTGATTGCACACTGTCTCAGGGAGGAGGAAGGGAAGGGAGGGGAAGAAAATTTGGAACTCAAAAGCTTGTGGAACTGAATGTTGTAAACTAAAAAAAAAATGAATTCACCAAAAAAAAAATCATCAGATTCCAACTAAAATAGCATTTTTCTATTTAACAGGAATAAGAAATAGAATATCTTTCCTCAGAGAAGTAGTATTTGTAAACATCACTGCAATTACATGAGAAACATTGGTAGAGGACTGCCTAGCATGGAGTGCCCACATCAAGTTAGGCATTGTTCTCTACAAGTGAAGCAAAATTTTGAAGCAGGTTGCTCAAAAGAAAGGTGAGATGCACAAATTTAGAGACATCTCTACTCCAAATGTTCATGTGGACTATACGGGCCTGACCTGTGGTGGAGCCTCCCAAGCTTCTACTGATTTGATCAGTCACAATCAGATACATTGTACCTTGACCCCATCATAGTAATGTCATTTTGGTCTTCTGAGCATGAAGGACAATAACAGTTACAATACAAAAATATGACTCTCCCAGCTCTTGGGTTATGCCAAATCTCAGTATGAGCAGCCAAAACATTTAAATTCTGAGAAATAATTGTAAGATTTTATTTTTGGTTTTACTGTTGCAGGATTATTGAGATAATGATTACAAAAACTTTATTTCCAAACAGATTCACCTTTGGGAGATCATAGATCTATATCATGTATAGTCAAGGTAAAATAAAACTTTTTAACTGGCACAATATATTGAAAGTAAGTGGAAAATCTTCAGATTGCAATTTTACTTCTTTCTCACTCAAAAGACTTCAATAAATCCGGTATCAAGTCACTTTAAAAAATTCTCTAGGTGAAAATACTATTAATAAAGACTATAGAGTGACATCGTTGATGGTTGTTATTCTAAAGAACAACCTAGCCCAGAGGCCTGTTAACTACAGATGCTGTAGTTGCAGATGCCTGCTATTGTTTAGAGCTAGAAGGAAATTTAGTGAGATAGATCATTTAGTCTAACATCCTCATTTTACAGATGAAGTAGCTATGGCTTAAAGAGGAGAAGAGATTTGACTCCAATCTAAAGAGAAAAGATTGCTGTTCTAGGGAAACACATTGATGAATCAAGACTTTTTTAAAAATAATAATTAAAAAAGGATCCAAGAAATCAACATTTGCAAGACAATTTGACAGTTCCCATCAGACGATATAATAAGTGATGAGAAACTACAGAAGTAATGAGAACAATTATCTGCAGGTTATTTATAATGCAGACAGATTCAATAATACAAAAGGAAACAACAAGCATACCAAAGATGAGAATAGGTACCAATTCTGAAAATGAAGTTTTAATTATTAACCAAGGTATTATGCCCGGGAACTATATTAGTTAGTATCTTTCCAAGAAAGTATCTGAACCAATAAATTTGGCCAAAAATAGAGGTAAAATTGAAAAGAGCATTAGTCTGTGAATAAACATGCCAGATGGGGCAGCTATGTGGCACAGTGGATAGACCACTGGGCCTAGTATCAGGAAGACTTGAGTTCAAACTTGGCTTAGACACTTACTAGTTGTGTGACCCTGGGCCAGTCATTTAACTATTTGCCTCAGCTTCCTTGTCTGTAAAGTGAACTGGAAAAATAAATGGGAAACCACTCCAGTATCTCTCCCAAGAAAACCCCAAATGGGGTCATGAAGAATCAGACACTACTGAAAAAATGACTTAAAAAACATGTTAGACACCGTGGTAAGTCCCCAGGGGAGGGAGGCATCAGAGAAATTATAAAAGGCTACACCCACTCAGCTGAAATTTCCAAACATTTGTGGGTTTACAGAAAAGAAAACACAGAGAAAGGATAGAAATATGGAAAAGGATGGTTTCTGTAATAACTAGTGTTCAAGAAAGTTAAGATAAACAGTGTGTGTAGGGGCAATGGAGAGGGTGGATGTGGGTTGTGGTGGAGAATAAGTGATTAGTCACCAGAGGTTTGACTGACAGGATAGTAGTGAATGACTTCCAGCTCAATAGATAGGAAGCACTCAAGAGAGTGGGCGTGGTGGGGCAACAAGACATTCTCACTCAAGCCGGCCAGAAGCAGTCAGTCTGAGTTAGCAGTTAAATCAATAAAGGCAAATGGTTTGCAGCTGCTCTCTGAGTATTTCTCAATAAACGAGGTTTTGCTATTAAAGATTACAGAATAGAGAAATAATAAGGGTGGACTAATAAACCACATGTTGATCCCATCGAGGAAGCCTAAACCCATTGACTGGCTCCATTTTGTACCTTTTTGTACTATCAGAGCAAGCTTTATGAAAATCCTTCCTGTTTAGATAATAAATATGATCAGAGAGTTTAAAATTCTTACCTGTATCAAACTTTAGCATCTCCCTTTTCCTCTTTTTCTTCCTGAGTTGTCTGGAGTTGAGCAATAGAAGTGAACTAATAGACAAAGAAGAATTTTAAAAGGCCAAGATATAGATTTTCCTAGAAATAAAATGTATCATAGAAAAAAAAAAATAAATGACATTGAGGTATAGAAGAATGAACACTGCATTCCCCAACTTTCTTTCTCCTCTAAACACACACACACACAAGAACATGCACACAGAGACACACACACACACACACAAACACAAAAACACAGTGAAGATTGTGTGGGAGACAGGGGAAAATGAATTCATATGATAAAATGTAAATTGGAAATTTTAAGACTCCACGAGCTTCATAAAAATGATAAAATACTGAAGAAGGATATAAGAACTGGAAGAATATTTTTAACATAATATTTCACATAGTTCAAGTGTCAGAATAGTTAAATTCAAATTCCATCTCTGAAGCTTTACTTCCCTGGGTGACCTTAACCATAACATTAACCTGCCTTGTTCTCAGTTTCCTCATTTGTAAAATGAAGAAATTGTATTAAAAGATCTCTGAGATGCCTTCCAGACATATCTATTATCTGATGAACCATCTTTTGATGAGATGTTATTGTGAATAAACTGGAAACTGACCCTAATGGTTCATCATTGGGAAGAGGAACAAAGGAGCTGTGAATAAAGAAGTCAGCTCAGGGGGACTGAAAATGGAATTCTATTCCAGAGCTTAGAAAAGTACAAGTCAGAGAATTTCTGTGAACAAATTCCAAGGCTTTTATCCAATGCAGCATATGGGTGACTTTGAGGAGATAGATTGGACCTGAAGCCAATGTGATTAGAACCAAAGCTGTTGGAGACAAAGACCCTGCTTCTCCAAAAACCAAAGGAGAGATAGTTCAGGTGTAGGTCAGGGAATAGAAGTGTGGTGAATAGGAAAAAAAAGGACAGTACTAAGGGTTGGGACATTTTTTTTTTTGTAAACTAGCATAAACAAGATTGCTTTGAGAGGATTTCTAACTGATTTAAGAAAATAAACTGTCAGCCCCTTATTTGCTTGAATTTGTAATGTTTTCTCCAAATAATTGATTCATAACTGTCAGGCAGGATTTCAGTAGGTTCTGTTCTCTATGTGACATACCCACAGATTGCACAACTAAGGTTCTGGACTAGCTGAGGGCTGGTGAGAACCCCAGTGTAGGGTAGGTGCTGATATGATCTGGTGGATGTCAGTGATATGATCTGGGGATGTCCCCAGAAGATAAAAAATAATAGGCATTTCACACTTTAGGAAGTATAGTGTTATGAAAAGCCAAACAAAAATTTTGAGACCAAATGAACTAATTGGAAAGGGAAGTGTCAGGTGGTTTAACCTTCATTCGGAGCTTGGTTGAGGAGATGATCAGACAAGAGGAGAGAGAGTATTGAAATACAGTCAATGAATTTGCTTTTTTCAGAGAATTGTCCTTGAGTTTCCTCTTTTGCCCCCATCCACTCTTGATGCTCAAAGGCATATACTATTGGAACTACAAACTATCTCATCTGGCTGACTTTGTGGTGATCAGCTGTTTCTGTATGTCCTTACAATTGTCTTTAAACACTGATTCCCTCCCCTCCCCCCAATTAATATAGGCTGCTATTCTTTCCAGGTTAAGTTCAGTGTGAATTAGTGAGGTGATGCATTTAAGATTGATCCCAACAAATCATACAATCATAGATTTAAAGCTGGAAGGAATTACAGATATGACCATTTTAAACATGAGGAAACTGAGGCCCTGGAAAGCTTCAGTGACTCACTGACATTCACACAGATAGGTAACAAAAGAGATGGAACTACTAAAGCTTCACTGTCTGAACCCTAAACTTAGAGCTCTGTACAAGATTAACATTATTTTAAAAAGTCAATCAAAGAATTTTAGAATTGGAAAGAAACAATTTCATTTTTGTCTTTGTATTCTGAGCTCCTGGCACATAGTAAGTACTTTATAAATGATTATTAATTGATTTAATAAGTGCTCAGTCTCAAAGAAATGCCTAAGTAAATATAGTACAACACTCCAGAGAACAAATCTCTGAAAAAAAGCAAATTCATTGACTGTATTCCAAAACTCTCTCTCCTCTTGTCTTCCCGTCTCCTCAACCAAGCAAGCTCTGAATGAAGGTTGAACCACCTGACACTCCCCTTTCTGATTAGCTTATTTGGTCTCAAAAATATTGTTTGGCTTTTCATAACACTATACCTCCCCTAGTATGAAATGCCAACTATTTTTTATCTTCTGGGAATTTAGCTATGCCTCTACCACAGTTGGTATTTTGCTAAAAGTAGCAGCTAGGTGGTTCAGTGATTAGAGCATGGGCCCTGGAGTCTACAGGACCTGAGCTCAAATGTGGCATCAGACACTTAATACTAGTCATGTGACCTTAGGCAAGTCACTTAACCCCAATTGCCCTGCTCTGCCCTCCTGCCTCCAAAAGCCAAAAAAAAAAAGAACGAAATTTTTTCTACACTGTCCCAAGTCAGCTTGAAGACTTCCAGTCTGTACCTGAAAACCACTACCTTCCAAGGCAGCTCATTCTGCTTTTTGATGGCTCTGTTAGGATTTCTTTTTCCTTTGTGTTTATCTTAAATCTACATATTTACATCTTCCTGTGGTTCATCAGCTCTCTGGGGCCAACCTGAACAATTGTAATAACTACTCTGTGTGAGAAGTTCCCCACCCCACCTTGTGTTGTTGAGTTGTTGTTTTTTAAATTTTCAATTCATGGAATAAAACAAGCATTTTCACAACACAGTACAAAAAAAAAGCAGTGTCAACCCTCATAAGATATTGTTGCTCTCCTCCTGGACCTTCTATGTCTGAAAGTATATATTTCTAGCTCCAGGTTGCTAACATCCAGACCACTGTGTGTGGGTGTACCAGAATCTGATACTTCTTAGATTTATGAAATTGGGCAACTTATTTAACCATTCTAGGTCTCAGGATAAAAAGAGATAACATCGGTAAAGAGTTTCATGAACCTTAAAGAACTCTATAAATACTAGCTAATTGATAGCTAATGCTAGCAATACACAAGATCACTGAGACTTTACATACTGATGATATTTAATGATATCACAGAGACTTTGGAAGACTTCCCCCACAGAATATAGAGTACTTAGTGTTGACTACCAATGGAAATTCTGATGATAAGTTGGATTCAGAATGAAAATTCTAAGGAGAGCATTTTTGTCCAGAACAGTTCAGTTTGCTTTGAGGTTACAATGGTCTTGAAAAAAGAACTATAAAATAAACTTTAGGAGATGGAAAAAGGAGATCAAAAAAGACAAGAATCACAAAAATTAGAAGGGAGCAGTCAGGCATTTACCAGAAGAGCAAGTGGAGTTTAAGATGAAATGAAACATTGCAACAGTGAAAGATAGTGAAGTCTATTCAACAGCTCTTCTTTGTCCTGTTTTTTCCATATCACAGAATAGACTGGCTGCAAGCCCTATTGAAGGTTATACCTTATCTTTTGTTTGTTTATTCATTTTCTTTTTCTTTTTACTTCATCAGACATTTATTTTTGCCTTTCTCCCATCTCCCTCTCCATTCAAAAAGAAGAGAAAAAAATCAAACAAATAAACAGAAAAATAGGCATGACCAAGCAAAACAAATTCCTGTACTGGTCATCCCCAACAATGTTCATGTTATTCTTCATCTTGAATCCATCCCTTGCCTTGTCAGAAGATGAGTAGCGTGTTTTATTATCAGTCCTCTGGAATCATGCCTGTTCGTTCTGTTGATCAGTTCTCAAATCTTTCAAAGTTGTTTTTAGAATGTTATTATGCTAATTGTTGTTCTGCTCTCCTTGATAACTTGACTATCTTCTTGTGATGTCTAATGCTATACTTTCTTTAAATGGTCATTTTTATTTGTACTTTTTCTTGCTAATAGCCACATAATTCATGGCTATTAACAACAATTTTGTCTAAGGTACCAAATACATAGTTGGAGACAAAGAAAGGAGAAAACGGCCTGTGGTTTTCCCTAATTTAATCTAAAGGGAAAAGGTAAAGACTGAGTCAATTTGAGAGAGACTATTCCAGAGCATATCCTAGACTACTGCCTGTGAATCTACTGATTAGAGAATTTATTGGTAACTGAACCACGAGCAGAATGAGAAGTGGAAGTTTGCTGGTTTTGCCCCAGAGTGGATTCTGAAAGGCAATGTCCATAGCCTAGTAGACTACTCATGACCCACGTCTCCACATGGGAAAATAAATATATAATAATTTACCTATATGTATCATTGTTCCTGTGGCTTCTCCATCTTAACTTTTAACCTGAATCTATTCAAGGGAAGGAAATTGTGCAAGTATATTTTTATTGCTGTCTTTTGTCATTTCTACTTACCACAAATCAATACTTTTCATGCCTCTGCCTTTTTAATAGAAAGATACATTTATATGTACATATATACATATATACACATATACATATAGAATATACCTATATATATATTTAAAGAATATATATATTTCCCCCCACAAATACAGCACCATGTACCTCTGAGTTGCACTTCGCAGGATCATGTATTTCAAGTTAAAAGGTACCTTAGAATCTACCTAATGCAATTTCCTTATTTACATTTGGAGAAGCTGAGGTCCAGAATAATCCAGCGATTTGCCCAAGTAACTATAGGACCACAATGAGTGTCAGAGCTGGGGTTTGAGACCAGGTTCTCCACCTCTAAATCCAGAACCTTTCCAGTAAAGCATGCTTCCAGGCCATACTTTCAAGTTCCCTTTATGCAGAGAGATGAACATACGATTGAGTCACCATTAAGTACTACATTTACATTTGTTTAGTTGGCAGAAATAATAAAAACTAATATTTATATAGCATTTACCATGTACCGGGTAGGCATGCCACAGTTTTTATGTCATTTGATCTTTACAACAATCCTAGGGGGTAGGTACTTTAATTATCCCCATTTTACAGATGAGCAAAACAAGACAAAGGTTTTGAATTTGAATTTTTGAATTTGAACTCAGGTCTTCTTAGCTGTCTTGTTGAAAAAACATCTAGACAGCAATTCTAGGAGGAAGATATTTAAAATATCAAACTAATTTCCCACACTAATCCTAGAATTATGCTTTAAAAATATATTGATCAATCGATTAAAATTTAGTAAGGGCCTACCATAGGCCAGTAACTTTGCTATTCATATTGATTCTTTCTGTTTCACTATCACAGCTATTTCTGGGGGAAAAAAAGTCTCATCCTTAACCTACCCAATGAGACTTTCCTTGTGGAGATCGGGAGACAAGATAAGGAAAATCAGTTGACTGATCCTCCATGTCTAACAACACATGAATTAATCTAGAACCATAGTTTCCACTTTTTCAATGAAAAGGGGTACATTTACATATTTTTTTCTCAGTAGGGAGCTGCAAAGATTATAAACAAATAGTATTCAGATTAGTCTTGTTGATCTTTCCATCTACATTGTAATAGTCATAGTATATTCCTCTCCTGATTTTCCTTTTTAAATTTGGCATCAGTTCAATTGGTCAACAAGCATGTGTTAATCACTTACCATGTGCAGAGTAAAATTCTAATTGCTGAGAAAATGAGTATAAGAAAAAGGATGGCTTTTGCCTCAAGGGTCTTACATTTTTACAGTTGGGGGGTAGGTAGTTGGGGAAGGAATACAACAATTAGAAGGGAGCTGCAGAACAGGGTTTGGAGGGGGGTAAGAAGTCTGGCGCAGGGCCATGGTAAAGAAAGCCTTGTGAAATGAGTCAACAGTGCAGCTTGGAGATAGATGAATTCAAATCACCAAATGCATCTTCTCTAAATTCTCAGTGATTTTCTCTTAGGATATAATAACATTTCATAATATTCATATGCTGCCGTTTCTTTAGTCATTTTCCAATAAAACAACAACAGCCTCTTTGTTTCCAGATATGTGCTATCAAAAAAAGTGATGTTATGTATGTTTGGCTATACTTGAAACTTTTTCCGCCCTCTCTTTGACCAATTTTGGGTACTTGTCTTATACAGGATAAAAGTTTTAGTTATTTATTTAGTTAGTTTTATTGATTTGTTTAGTTAGTTTTATTGATTTATTTAGTTTTATTTAGTTAGTTAGTTTTTTCTGTATGATTAATGTTATTTTTCTAGAAAAATTAGAAAAATCAACATATATATGCCAATAATGTATCAGGTGTGCATCTTCTGATAATCCCCACAGCATAATTTAAGTGGAGCTTGGGCAGGGAACAATTATGGTCCAATGTATGAGCTTCAGAGTGAACTGGGTTTAAGGCTATATTTTGGGCCCTCCTGGGTAAGAGTGAATGTTAATAGCAACTGTTTCTTTTTGGAACAGCAAGTCTGAGGGTTTCCCCCTTCCAGCTTGATTTTTTTTCCTTTTCTAATTAAAAGGGGCCATCCCTTGACTTACTTCTTAAAGAAACTTATTCACTGGAAGAGTGTTACTGCACTCTCAGTGAGTGAGTACCTTCAAAGGACTTAGCCTAAAAGGGCCAGGATCCACCATTGCATCCTGGGTTATCTCCAGTCATTCTGATGAATATCAGGTCACTGGATCCAGGTGGCTCTGGAAGGGAAAGTGAGGCTGGTGACCTTGTACAGCCCTCCCTCCCTCAAATCAAAATCAATTGCAAGTCATGTCATCATTTCCCTGATGCCGTGGTCCTCTTTTTTTGTCCTCTAAGGACAAACACAACAACAACAGCCTAATTTATTTTTCTATCTTTTGTTATCTTAGTCAATTTATCAGATGTATGGGAAACCTCCTAATTGTTCAGTTTGTCTTTCCCTTATATTTAGAGGTTTGAAGCCATCATTCATGTATGCTAAAAGCTTATAATTTTTCTTTTGAGAACTGCCTACTCATATACTTTCATCCTGTATCCTTTTGGGAATGGCTTTTGCTCTTACAAATATTCTTGCCTTTTGTGTATTTGGTATGTTTATTCCCTCTATAGCTAGGATATTGGAATTTTATCAAACATATATGTTGTATGTTTTCTTAGCTGAGAGTTTCTCTTCTTTCTCTAGATGCATTGACTTTGTTCATATAAAATATTTCCAATTTCTTATCATAAAAAGTATTTATCTTATATTCTATGACATCCCATATCCCTTGTTCAGTTGTACATTTTTTAACTCTAGCAATAGTTACATAAGCTATTTCTATTCATTTTTCTTCAATTATTGTATGATATGATGTGCTATATTCAAGCCTCATATCCATCTGGAATTTATTTGGTATGTAGTGTAATATGTTGGTCAGAAACTGTTTTTTTGCCAAAATGCTTTCCAATTTCCTTAGCAGTTACTGACAAAAAGGATCCTTCCCAAGTAGTTTATGTTCTTAGATTTATTTGAACACTGGACTATTGAATTAACTTATTTCTTATTCCTCTTTGTCCTTGCCACTGATTTTTATTTTTCTTCTTTTTCAGCCAATACCAAAAAAGTTTTTAAGATTGCAGCTCTTTTTTTTTTTTAATTTGAGGACTAAAAATTCTATTTGCCCTTTTTCCTACTTGTTCTTTAATTTTTTCCCTTATAATTCTAAACATTTTATGTTTTTAAATGGATTTTGTTAATTTTGTCCTAGTCTATAAAGTAAACCATCGGTAGTGTGATTGTTGTAGCACTAAATCTGTAAATTAACTAAGGATTCATCATCATTTAAAATATAGTCATGGAAAAGCCATAAAGAGGGTTTTGCAATTAAAGAGAGTATTTCTATGATTTGTGGTCATATAATTGTATTTCTGGAAGAAATACTTTGTCTCCTAAAGAGAGAGGGTCCTATATCTCCCTTTCCCCTAAATCTCTCAGATGAAGATCTCGTGTCTTATTTTACTAGAGGAAAAAAGAAAACAAACACACAAACAAACCTGAGGCTTTTCACCCTAAGTTCCCTTTTCTCCCCTTTTCTTCATCTCAGAACCTTTGAAATCATCCTTCATTTTCTACTTCTTTAGTCAGTGGTAATGTAATTTTCTTTCTCCTTGCTAAAGGAGATCATTCTGTCCATGCCCTTGATCTTAACCTCTTCCTCTTTTCTCCAGATGACTGCTCCCAGTTTCCTCAATTATCACCTCTGTCTCTGTCTGTCTTTCTGTCTCTCTGTCCGTCTCTCTTTCTCTGTCTTTTTCTCTCTTTCAATCTTTCCTTATCTACTGTTGTGATTATTTTATACTGTGTTTGGACATGCTGAATTCTCCTCATCTTTTATTTAAAAACAACCAATCAAAGAAACAAAAGACTTTCACTTATCCTTATTATCCCCTAAATTTATTGCCTTTTATCTTCTTTTTCTTAACAGATTTGACAAAATCTGCCCACACCCATGGCCTTAACTTCCTCTCTATTCTTCATTTCTCTATAATATGGCTTCTGATCTTTTAATTACCTCAAGTTATTTTCTCCAAAGATACCAGTAAAATCAGATAATATTATAGACCCCCTTGTTAGCACTCTTCTTAACATATAGTAGGTGATGAATAAATAAATGCTTATTCTTTTCCTATCTACTTCCCTTCCTCCTTCCTTCCTTTCATACCCACTTGCTACATACTCCTCTGCCAACACTTGCATGTTAATTCCTGTCAGCAGATTTGACCATTAATTGGTTATTACTTGTATTTTGTGTGTTTTTTAGAAAATAATGCCATTACTATGACTCTAACTCTGTTACACAACAGATGAAACACAAAAGAATGGTTTTTCAAAATTTTCTTATTTTCTCTTCTTTCCTTATGCTTCCCTTATTTTTATTCAATGCCCTCTCAGTTGCACACAAGGCTACTACCATCTGCCTGGATCATTCTAGCACCCCCCTAGAAGGTGCAGTATTAGCCACTTTGGAAAACTATGTATTACAGTATCTTTCCCAGGAAAACCCCAAATGGGGTCATGAAGAATCAGACATGACTGGAAAACAACAAACATTTTACAAGATTAGTTTTTACTTTCTTTGGAAGCTTATACTAACAAAGGAGAATTACAGCTTCCTGGAGGCAATCCAACCTTTTATTTATTTGCCAGATAAAGAAAGAGAGTTACCAAATGCATTTAAGAATATAAACTCTTTTTGTAAATTCTTATACATAATATTTAGTGAGCAGTATTATCTCAAAAGAGAAAGAAATATTGTAGGGTAAAACTCATTGAAAGATAAAATGGCAGGATATCAGACTAAGCAGTCGTTCCAAGACATTTTATTCAAGGAAAAAATGGAATAGAAAGAGAAGAAAAATAGAAAGAGAATACTTATTCCTTGCCTGCAATATCAGTGCTCTTTCTACTGTCTTACTATTAACTTAAAATTAAGTATAGCTTTTGACCCCCTGATGCCCACAAGGTATCAAATTTGCAAGAGAATTTTGCATTGCAATACAATGCAAAATTACAACCTACTGTTTTCTCCACCAAAAAAAAAAAAAATGGAACCCTCATGCTTGAACCTTAAAATTAGAATGCCGCATGTGCTTATAGAGGGATTTGAAATAGCACTAAAGAGGACAAGAAAAATAGACAGATTTGAACTAGTGACTATATTAAAGATCAGTGCTGGATACAACATAATTGTGAGGATGTTGTAAGAGAGATTTAAGTGATATATGAAAAAAAGGGAAGATAACAAAATTATGGAGAACAACAACAACAAAAAGTTTGGACTTTATTATACATAGTAGGCACCTAATGAATGATTATAGAATATTGACTGAAAAAATGACAGTATTTATAACTACTGACCTATATACATACTCATTCATCTATACAAAAAATCTGTGAGTTATCTATATGTGAATTTTCAATGAGAGTATTTGCAGGGAAGAAGTAGGCTTTTGCAAGTGATGATGATACACCACATCTTCACCATTTCACAATTAACCAAAATATGTGGAGAATATAAAATCTCATTCTGTTATTATTTTTCAATTACTAAAACAATCACAAATTTGGATTTCATAGCATGAAATGCTACTTTATATTCCCTTTTACAATTTGGCGTCTCTCATCCATACATCAAAGTTATCCAACATTTTTGGAAGATATAAAGAAATTTGGAATAGATCAAGAACTGAAGGAGAACCCTCAGGACATCTTGTCAAACCTTCACATTTTACAGATGAAAAACTTGGGCCTAGAGAGGTCAAATGACTTGGTCCAGGTCACATATATGTCAAGTTTTGAAGACAGAATTCTAACATTTATTCCTTGCCTGCAACATCAGTGCTCTTTCCACTGTCTTACCATAAACTTAAAACTAAGTTTAGCCTTTGACCCCCTGATGCCCACAAGGTATCGAATTTGCAAGCAAGTACTGATTAGAATGTCAGATCCTATGAGAGGAGATGTGACATCTGTGATATGCAAGAGTAGGCCAGAAGCCTCTATCTTTGGACTGCTATTGCTTGAGGACCTTCCTTCCAGTTGTTTCCACTTGCATCAGTTTGCTCACAATGCAGGTGACATCTTAAAAAAAAAAATTAGAAAATAAAGGAAGAAATTACTTTTCAGATTTATGGATAGGGTGAGATTTTATGACCATCAAGGAACAGAGAAAATCATGATGTCCTCTATTCCTTGATGGTTTTTTTGTCTATCTAAAATTTAAAAAAAAGTTTTGTATAAATGTAAGTGTTCCTAGAGTCAGGGACTCTATAGGCCTAGAGGAATATGTCCTCTACTCTAAACACTCTAAGCAGCTGTTTCTGAGAGCTTGCCATGAGACTGAAAGCCAGCAAGTACATGCCAAATTATCTTTCAATAATTTTGATTTGGTTTAAGATATATAAGTTGTGTCTAGGCTGTTCTTTACTTTAGAATGTAGCTGCTGACTTACCTAAAAAGCAACCATTTAGATATCACTTGTTGGTAAATGGTAGGTTATATTGCTAGAAGAGCTTAATCTTGTCTCTTGTCTCCAATAAAACAGCTGGCCCCTCCAAATACTAAACCTTCTGATACATATGTGCATATGGAAGAGGCACAAGCTGAGATATATGCATTTAAAAATAGAACTAAACAGTTCCGAGTGAATAATAAACATTAGATAAAGGCTTGATGATGATGCCATATGATTTCTGATCAGACTACTTGCAGTATAAATTTGTTTACCATTTAAGAACTATATAATTCTACTCATGCTGTGTCCTCACACTATAAAGTTGGCCTCCATTACCAAGACATGGCTCTGATATGTGGAGTTTGTTTTACTGCTCATTTATTTCATTCTCTGCCTACTCATTAGTTTGTCTGGGCTATGGATCTTAGTTTCTTTATTTGCCTAAGCAAGTATTGTTCTTGACTGTTTTCTTCTATTTTTCATTTTGTTTCTTGCTTTGTGGACACTAGACACAATGGTACCAGTACAACTCATTAATATATTAATATAATGAGGTTTTTGTTTTGTTTTTTTACAATTGGGGGTAGTATAGAATCTCTGCAGTACTAATAAAAGAGAAACTTTTAAAGATTTTGACAATTGTGTTCAAATCATTCTTAATTTACATAGATTGCTTGCCTTCTCAATGAGGGGGGTGGAGGAAAGGAGTGAATATGAAACACAACATTTGAAAAAAAGAATGGTAAAATTATTTTTACATGTAATTAGGAAAAAAAATTTAAGTTAACAGAAAACGAAATGAAAGAATACACCATGTATTTAAGAATTTCTTTGAAATTGTTTATCTGTTGCCATTGGAAAATGAACAAAAATATTGTCATAATCAAGATATTTTAAATTAATTTGTTTTAAAATATTGATAGTATATTTATACAGGAGTTGTAGTTAAAATATCTGAGAAAAAAAGTAGCATTTCTTCACAGCTATAGTGGGTATATATATACACACATATGCTATGCTATGCTGTGTGTGTGTGTATGTGTGTGTGTGCATAAATAGATATAGATATATGGATATAAAGGGATACAAAAGGAAGGGAAAAGAAGGGAGTATAGAAGGGAAGTTTGGAACAACCAAAACAACACTACGTAACTTTCAGTCCAGAATTGCTCAGGGAATAAGGTTATATCTCATGTATCTGGAAAACTTATGAATTCAAATGCATATGTGTTTATCATGTGTATAAACATACATGTACCTACATTGCATGAACATGCATATTATTTATAGACATTACTGAAACATTCATATATTACAGATGTATATGTTATGTACATATTTTATATGCATACTCATA
>CM053591.1:123633576-123683665 GCA_028646515.1 Pseudochirops corinnae
CCTGGCGCCACAGGCTCCACGTGACCACATTCAGCCTATTAGGGAACAGAGTATACTTTCAAATATCCAAGGGTCCTCAGAGTCATGTAGCCACTCTAGCAAAGGGCCTAGGGGCAGGGAAGATCTTTAGATTCCCATAACACCATCTCTAGCATTAGTTGTCAACTCATTCACATGGAACGACATATCCAAAAGGGGGGAAAAAAAGATCAGTAGAAGGGGAATAAAGATCTCATTTTATATTAAGAACAAATACTCATGTGAGGAAAACTAAGAACCAGAGGAAAACATGATAGAGACCAACTGAGTGAAGATCAGGGGACAGATGTGCCTCTTTTCTTCAAGATAGCTGTGTACTGAAACAAAGCAGCCAAAGCCTAAATCTTTACTCTCCTTTGATTTCTTTGACACACCCAGCCTACTTTAAGCTTTAGCAATCTGATTCTATTTTTACTGTATCATGCCAAGTTTTTGCCTTCTTTGTCTATTACTTGCCCTAACTTCTATCTTTTGTACCAAAACTTTCAAAAAATCTAACTTTTTAGTGAGTTTTACATGCATCCAAATCAGTCCCTTCAGACCACTATGCCTTTTCCTTTTAATTGGAATTACTTCCTTTTGTGTCTTCAGGACTTCATTCTTTAGCTTTTTCCATTATTCCTGGGATGATTTCTCCTATAAAATTTTTGTGCACATGATTATTTCATTTTATGTGAACCAACAAAATCTGCTCTCAAAAATACAAGCCACATATCAAATTATTTCCTCTTCATCTCTATCACAAACTCCAGGAAGGAGTGTTCAATTGCCCCAGTGTAAGGTTCCCATCATTTCTGCCTTACAATAACCAATGTTTCCTTATTAGTGAGAATGAGATCTGAAATAGAATTTCTCCTTATTGGTTCCTCTATCCTTTGAAGTACAAAATTATCATTAAATCAATTCAGGTTGTTATTAGCTGCTCTCATTCAGTAGTGAGACCCAGCAGATACCCAGACAAGTCACCTATCACAACTATATCATGCCCCAGTACCAGTATTATGATTTATTTCTCAAACTCATCTATTTTTCTTTCTATCTAGGTATCTGCAGAATAAGGTCATTTCTCTTTCTCCCTCCACTGATCGTCACTCAATTGGTCTCTATCATGCTTTTGCCTCTGGTTTTTAGATTTCCTCATAGGAGTATTTGTTCTCAATATAAAATGATATTCCCTATTCCTCTTCTACTGATCCTATTTCTTTCCATTTGGAGATACCCATTCAAAGCTATATTCCAGTTATAATCCTCATCCCACTAAATCTCACTGATACCTGTGAGTTAAATTTTCCTCCATGTACTAGCACCTCTAATTGTGTTCATTTTATTCATTGTCTAAATTTTACATTTCAGTTCATTTGAGTCTATGGCTTTGTGTGTCACCTTTTTTACCCCTTAAATTTTATTCCCCTGGAGCTTCCAAGTATCTCAAACTATTGTGTTTCAACTGATTGACACTGCAGTAGTTTTCTAAATATATACAATCAGTTTTCTGCCTCTCTCATCACTTGAAAGTACTTGATTAGATTAGTAAGACTGGGTAAATGTCTTCTTAACAGCATTTGTTAAGTGAAATCCATTCAAGGCCAAGAGCCTGTCATTTATCTATTTTAATTTATGGTCCAAAATTAAAAATTCCATTTCCAGGCATAATTTTTCTGGCCATTTCCCCCCCTAAATCAACTCTTCTCTTATTTATCCCTTGTTTTGATGAGAAGAAAACACTACCTGTATTCCTTTGATCTTCAGCTTTCATAATCCTTGGCACTTCTTTCTAAGTTCCTTGTGGGAGCATATGTACCCATGTGAATCACTAGAAGTGGGCAGTACTCATCTGTTTTGAAAAGTCTTGGAAGGTTCTGTTATATCTTTGATGCATGACCAAGGAAGAAAACAGATCTCTCTATTTTTGTTACCAAAAGTTGTCTTGCTACTCCTAAGCAAGAAGAAACGAACCACTGCTCATCTTAGCCTTCTTCTCTGGCCCTTACTATATGCTCTCTCATTTGGCTATACCTGTAGATCTACTTCATCATTCCTTGAAGAACAAATCCTTCTCAGAGCTTCTAGCTCCCTGTTCTTTAAGAAGCAACCCATTTTTGTAGCTTAGCTCAATGTATATTGGTCTTTTATTTTTGCTCCGTGTAATGTTCTTCCTCACTGTAACTTCCTGACACTGATGAAGTTTCCCTTCTACCACATCAGATATCTATATCTAGGCATATATAGAGTCACATCTTATGTGCATACATATATGTAGCACCAATGCAATATTTACAGCACCAATGGCAACTGTAAATATGCAAGCATAGTTCTCAAAATATTACAGACTCTCCATATCAAAGACAGAAGCAGAACATTTATTCAGACACCAGAAAACTGAATCCCCAAACCAGAAAGCCAAATCCATCATAGGAGCAAAGAAGTTAATATACCATAACATCAGAGAGGGCTACACCATCCTTTAGCCTTCCCACAAACCAACACTCACAAACCTAGCTGTCTCCCTGGGTATGTCCTCTCTCTCTCCTAGCTGCTCAGACTCCCAGTTTTCTGTGGGGTCTGCACCAGTCTTAAGGAAACTCCTTCCACCACAGGCTACATTCAGCCTATTAGGGGGCAGGGAAGAGCTTTAAATTCACATTCCCATTACAATATGTACATATATATATATATATGTATATATATACACATACATATATATATGCATATATTATATATAGCCTATGTACATCTACATGTATATATGTATGTATATGTACATCTATGCATAATTGTATATACAAACATACATGAGACAGATATTGCACACAACTATGCATAAAACCTACATGGCTTTGTTGAAATTTTTAAAAATCTTCTTAGAAATTCTATTTAATTTTGTTTTTTGTTTTTGTCTTTGTTTCTTTTTTTCCCCAACAAGCCATAATCACAGATTCAGAGTCCCAAGAAAGGACCAGGCCCTCCTCAAAGCATCCTCTGCCAATAATGCATCCCCTGTATCCAACACACTGAAAACAAAACAATAAAGAAGAGATGTAAGTCTGTATTTTAAAAACATCACGTCTCTCCTGAAGGATTCCAGCTCAGGTCAATGGGGAACCTTGCTGTGCTGAGAAGCTTTTCTTATTGCAGATAAGTCACATCCAGGGTGGAGAACTGTCTATCACATCTCTTGAGCCACTCATTGGCTCTAGAGCCACCAAAGTCCTTCTCAGTTAGCTCCCCATCTCCTGCTTTACCACAGAAGTCCATTAAGTAGATGGCCTTGAAGGGAGTAAGGGCCATTGGGGTTGGGGAAGAGGCCCCAGCAAACTGGGGGAAAATCCATCCATGATCTGTTTAAAACACAGATAGTTCCTGGCTCTGGGATCCACTCTTTTTCCCCATCCCCAGGTCCTGTAGGGTCTGGGGCTGGGGATGGGGGGGGGGGTTCTCCTTGGCCATTTGAATAAAGGGAAGCTAGGAGGGAGCCTTCCTATTTGTCCTAGGGCTAGGGAGGGTCCCTCAATCTCATTTCTCCTCAAATCCAGAGATGAGTGTTCTTAGGAGTTCATAAGCTGGGCCTGGCAGACACCATCCTCCTTCTTGAGTTGGCAGTCTTTCTTGGGCACCAGGGAGAACTTTTGAACTAGTGAGGGCTTCTTCAGGATACCCTGTCAAGGACTAGACATGGGGCAGCTGAGCTGCTGCTCCTACTCAATATACTCCTCAAACACCCAAGTCAGAGCGTAACGTTCCTTTTGAAGCTCCCCCAGACACATCCTCTCATTCTCCATCATCTTCTCCAGTTCTAGCAGCTTTACCTGAGTTTCCATCTTTTCCTTCTTCAGTTTGATCAACTACACTCCTAAGAAATCAATGGTATCTTTGTCTTTGATCCACTCCTTGTCCAACTTGGTGGAAGCTACCACGTTGGCAGCCATCTTGTTCACAGACCGGGAGCACTCCTGAAGCTTGTGTAGATTCCTATTGTTTTTGTTTGTTTTTATTTTGGAGGCTAGCACTAGGTGGGCTAGGCTGGCTGACATCTCCAGGGAGCAGATGTTGAACTCCTCATACTTCCCTGTGTGTAGGACCTCATTGTGAACTGACTCTAATCTTGTCTTCTAGGTGGGAGACCAACTTTATGAACATAGATAGGGATCACTGTGGTAGAAATACAAATATTGCATAGTCACTGGCAAATCATTGTAGAAGATGGTTTATAACTCACTTGTTAAGTCACTGTTGAGATGTTTATATACTTGTTATCACCCAGTAATGAATATGTATAGACACATCCATTATCAGACACATCCATTTTCCTTTCTTTTGTTCTACTACTCACCTATTTTTTTTTAGAGAGAAATTTGTTTGACTTCTCTTTTCTTATTTATCCTATAGCTTCTCCCAGGTTCTTCTCTTCAAATCCTTTCTCTTCAGTGTTTCTTCTGTTAATGCTTCCTTCTGATTGACCCATTCTTTTCCTTTGGCTCATTGTTCTCCTTCAACATCTCACCAAATCCTTCCGAATTTCTCCTCCTCAAATTAAATTCCTGCTGTTCTTCACAAGTACACATCCATTCAAATAGCCTTCATGTTTTTTTTCCCTTTTTATTCAGCTCATGTCCTTCTCTTCCTTTAGAACCTTTTATCTCATAACTTTCTCCTCCAGCAGACAGAAGTAGGACTTCTAGTTTTCTGAAAATGTACTTAACTGAATCAAGCCACATATTGTACTACTCAATTAGGACTACTACATAAAAATAGAAAAGCTTTATTAAAATAAACAAGCATAAACAACTGCTTATCACTACTGTTTAAATTAATAATACTCAATCACAAGCAAGACTTAAAGAGGTATAAACACCTAGGTACCATTTCCATTAATCCTTACCAGTTATTGATCATAACACAGTCTCCCTTTTCCCTGAATAATTAAATAGGAAATGGCTTAATTCTTTATCTTATCCTTGGCCTCACATAGCTAAAAATCCCTCTATAGACTTTCTTTCTCTATTATGTTAACTATGAGGATGAAAAAAAGACTTACTCTGACAACTTTCTTGACATAAAGAACAGAATCTGGCCAAGTCATTTAAAATCTAATGATGGATTTGGATAAAATAGTTACTAATGTAAGTTTTCAATCTATGATCCTATGATAATTTCAGGAGAAATCTCGAGGTACTTCCTTGTATTATAAAATAATTCTCTCAATCTTTAGACTTCTTGGTTTGTTGTTGTTTTAACTTTCATGGACAAGTAGATAGGGAGTGTGACAAAGGAAATGAGACAGTATGGAGTCAGGAACACCAAATAAAAGCCTTACCTCTGACAAAAATAACTGTTAGACAATGAATAAGTCACTTTTATAAATATAGAAAATGAAGGCCCTAACAGTTAACTTGTTCAAGGTATACAGTCAATATTGTTCTAACTACAAAACATGTGGCTTCTAAATAAAAATATAGCTTTAAAATAGCAAACACCTTGTTCCTTGAATATAAAAATAAGTATCTTTCTTATCAAAGGAAATCATGAAAAAAGAAATTGTAGCATCTCAAATCAGAGAATTAGCCTGATAACCATAGATAATACAGATGAGGAAAAATCAAAGTAAATCCAGTATGTGTGGCCTAGGGATCCCAATACACAAAATGTGTGAGAGAGCTCTAATTCTCTATTATTTTTAGTATCTCCCCTCATGTTTAGTTTGGATTTTTTTTAACTTTTTGAATTTTCATTCAGAATTTTCAGTATTTCATTCATTTATTCATTCATTCCTCACCAGGAGGTTATAATGAAAATACATTGTAAATCTTAAAGTGCCATATAAATGCACTTTTTAATACTCAACTTGATATTCCTAAAGCACAGGTTTAACCATATCAGTCTCTTTGCTCAAGAAACTTCAGTGACTTTTTATTAGCTCTAGAATCAAATGAAAATTCTTTTATTTGGCATTTAAAGTCCTTCAAAATCTAGATCCAATCTATCTTTCCAGCCTGATTTCACATTACTTTCCCTCACATACTCTGTGTTCCAGCCAAAATGGCCTACTTGCCATTCTTCATACATTTCCTCTGTGTCTGCACAGGCTGTGTCTCATACCCAGAATCTTCTTTCTTTCTCATTCTTCCTCTTAGAATCTTAGTTCTATTTATGATTTAGGTTAAGTATTTTCTCCTATGATGCCTTTCTTAATCCCCTCCCACCCAATTATTCTGTATTTATTTTGAATCTATCTTGAATTTACTTCTCTGTATGTATGTTGATTCCATCTAAAAAAATATAAGGCTCTAGAGAAGGGGTTGTCAACCTGATGGTACATAAACCATAGATTTTATTGTATACATGAACTTGGCTTGGGGGCAGGGGAAGGGTCTTTATTTTCACTAACTTTTGGTTTCCTTTGTAATGCAATGCATTTTATTTTTATTCATAGAAAATATCACATTGATAAAGTGTCTGATAAGGTTTCACTTCACACACACACACACACACACACACACACGCAGACTTTAAGAATTGTTCTATTCTAAAGGATAGGGACTTTTTTTACCTTTTTATTCCCAACATGATGACTTGCATGAAGTAGATTTTTAATTCTTTTTAAAATTGAATTGAATTTATTGAACATATGCTATGTGTTGTGTGGGATGAATAAGATCAAACCTCTGTTCTTAAGTAGCTTAAAATCTCCTAGCAAAGATACGACATATCAAAGGGACTATAATAGGGTTGTAATAGAAAGGAGAAGGCAATGAGCACAATCAGGTGATAGGGAGTGTTAACCCTTGCTTCTATTATTTGTGCCTTGTTTATGGCTGATTGGGGATGGCCAAATGAGTGAAGTGACTTTTACCCTGAACTTTAAAGGAAGCAGAGACAGATAAGAAATGAAGGGTCTTTTCTTTGTTTTGGTTTGTCTTGCTTGGGAACATGTATGTGAAAGAAGGAGGAGAGTATAGGGCTTATTGTATTTTGAGGGATCATAAATGTATTGGTTAGTTGAGCTCTATGGGAGTGGTCATAGAATCATATAAAATCAGAGTTGTAAAGAATTTAGAGGCTATGTAGGTTAAATTATACCTCACCAAATAAAAAGCATCCACAAGCAGGGCCATAGGTATAAATATTTTCAGGGGTGGAAACACTGGGGAGCATCGGGTAAGTTTTTGTTTGTGTGAGGCTTATGTGAAGAAAATAAGGTCTAGCCTGGGTTAGGAGTATAAGTACTAGGAGAAGATTGTGTGCGATAAGATATCTCTGAAGGGAAGAAGGTGGACTTTATTAATAAGGACAGAGCTGGGCTAAGGAAGCAGAATACTGGTGCATTTATTCACTGGCTACAATTAGATTCAAGTCCACATAGGTCCAACCATTCTGGAAAGCAGTTTAGAATTAGATCTAAAAAGTTATTGAGCTCCACATATCTTTTGACCTAGCTAGGCCTCTACTAGGTCTATAACCCAAAGATCAAAGAAAGAGGAAAAAATCTTAAATGTATGAAAATACTTATAAGTGTCTCCCCCCTGCCTACCCCCTACTCAACTGAGGTGGCAAAGGGACTGAAATCTAATGGTCTGTTGTAATGCTAATAGGAGTTGAAGATCTTCCTTACCCATTAATAGGCCTCACGTGGAGCCCAACAAGAGATGCTTGATTATAGGAGGCTTGTTTTTTCAGGAATGTGCACACCTTTTGTTACTTTGTAATTAGACAGTGGGTCAGGAGGGTTGTGATGCCCTCTGGCTCTGAAGGAAGGCATTTATACTCTGAAGTTTTGCTTTGGGGCTCTTTCATTGGAAGAGTGTTCCTGTGATTTGGCCATATGAGACTCTATTCAGCTGTTATGGAGCCCCCCCTGCCCCTTACCCGCTACCTTCAAAAACTCAGATGCTGGTGTTTCTCTCTCTAGTAACTGTATATGTATAGCTTTGGTCAAACAGCTAGAAGCCCTGTCTGTTTTGTGTTATTTTCTTGGTCTGTATATTTTCTGCTAATAATTTCTGTTTGTATGTATATGTATATGTATATGTATATGTATATGTATATGTATATGTATATGTATATGTGTATGTGTATGTGTATGTGTATGTGTGTGTGTATGTGTATGTGTATGTGTATGTGTATGCATATGCAAATGTATATGTATATGTATATGATTAAAGTAAGATTGCTGACCCCTTTAAATTTGCTTTCCTTTAGAAAAGCAGATCAAAGAACCTGTGCTAGCACCCATCCTGGGTATGCTAGGGTGCTGGTTGTTACAGGTTTCATTGATTGGGGAATGTTTGAAAAAACAAAATATGGTAGTTATAGTACACAATATGTTGAAATGCTTATTGTTCCATAAAAGAAAAAATATGAAGGGGAAAGTTTCAGAGAAACCTGGGGGATATTTTATTGTAAAGCCATGCACAAGCAGCTTCCCAAAAGAATGTTACTGTGAACAGCTTTTAAGGTTCAGATTACACAGTATAGAGGACACTCCATTTATTCCATTACAAATCAAGGCAAACATTCACAACAATTCAAGGTTGTACAATATTCAGTACAATACACAGTACAATACAATACAATAATCACAGTACAATATTCACAATACAATAATCAATACTCGATCATTCAATCAATTCCACAATACAATAATCAATCTTCCACTCACGGGGCAACCATTAACTTAGTCAGTCACTAATCTAGATTCACATTTACTAAATATCTCTAATCACTGAGTAGAGTCATTAGAAAATTACACAAACCCTTTGCCCCTCAGTGTCCAGAAAACTTCAATTTCATCCAAGGGGAGGCCTTTTCTTCATCTTGACTTGGGGTGGTCTCTCTGATTCCCTGGATCCCCTTCCATGGTCCCAGCTCCTTCCTGAATCCACCAGTCACCTGGATTCAGGGGCAGACAGCTTCCAGGTCCTCGTCCAGTCCTCAGGGCAGTCCCTGGCATACACTAAAGTTCACAGGGTCCAGCACATCTCAAACCATTCACCACTCCTGTTGCTGGGAACTCAAAGATCAACCAAGCCATGAACCAACAGAGGCTTATGCCAGTCATGTTTCTTCAGTCCTCCAACAGTTCAGCTGGTCCTAAGACCTAGGAGAAATCTTGGCCTTCCAGGAGGCCTTCCAGGCAAGCCCTGTTAGCCTTCCAGGTGGCCTTCACCAGATTCTGTTCTCAGGAGAGCTCCAACTCAGTTCTCAGTTAGCTTCCAGATGCTGGGAGAGAAACTTTCTCTCTCTCTCAAGAAAACTCCAACTCAGTTCTTCAGTCCAGCAGCCCAGCTTCCAAATGCTGGGACAATCCTGCTTCCTCCAACAGGAGCCGCCAGCAGGAAGATTCCCAATTCTGTCTCTCTGTTTCTAGAACTCTTCTTATATACACACACTGGCCTCCTGTCTCAGCCAACCCCCTCCTGCCATATCAGGACAGGGAAAGAGCTCACACCTTCTGTACTTAGCTCTAAGTTACTAAGTGCTAAGTATCTGCTAAATTGATTGCTGTTAAGCTTGCATGAATTGATGCAGAGTGAAGTAATCAGAAAAACAAAATGAATTTGTACTATAACAACAACATTATAAAAACAAATAGATTGAAAGATTTAAGAATTCAAATCAACACAATGATCAAACATAATTCCAGAGGACCAATGCTGAAATATGCTACCACCTCTTGTGACATTTTCGGATGCAGCCAATACAGAAGCTTGTTTTGCATGACTATGCCTATTTGATATAATAGTTATTGTTGTTTTTCCCTCCTGTTGCTGGAAGAGAGGCAAGAGGGAGAGAAAATAGATGTTTAATTGAAGAAAAAAATTAAAAAGGGTATTCTACCATCTTGCTAATCCCATCATAATCCTTTCATACAGTGATCCTCTCCCTCCCTCCTTTCCCTCTATTATAATGAGTTTTTGTGTCTTTTCACATTAGAATCTTAAACTTAACTGATTATGTTGATCCCTCTTTGAACCAGAAGCAATGAGAATAAAGATCATATGATGTTCATCTCCCTTCCTCCTTCCCCTCTACTAGAGTGTGTTTTTATGCCTCTTTGTGGGGCATAATTTACCTTTTATTTTGCCTCATCCTTTTCTTTTCTCCCATTACAATCCCTTTGAACCCCTTAATAAGGTTTTTTTTAATCATCAGATTAGTTCATTTATACCCACACCCTCTATCTATGTATATCCCATTTAAATGTCACAATATTCATATAAATTTCAATATTGACAGGTATCAGCTTCTCCAGGGATGTAAACAGTCAAAACAGTCAGCTCTTATTGAATCCCAACTTCTGTGCATGTGTGTGTGTGCACAGGTGCATGCAGGTGCATGTGTGAGTGTGTATGTGTTTTTCTCGTTGATCTTTTTATGTCTTTCTTGAATATTGTAATTGCAGATCAAATTTTCCCTTATTTCATTAAATGACCATCTCCTTGCCTGAAGGATTATGCTCAGTTTTGCTGGGTAGTTGATCTTTGGTTGTGGTCTTAGCTCTTTTGCCTTACAAAATATCAAATTCCAATCCCTCCGATCTTTTAATGTAGAAACTGCTAGGTCCTGTGTTATTCTGACTGTAGTTCCATGATATTTGAATTGTTTCTTTTTGTCTACTTGAAGTATTTTCTCCTTGACCTTGTAATTCTGGAATTTGGCTACTATATTTCTTGGAGTTTCAATCTGGGATCTCTTTCAGGAGGAGTCTCGTGAATTCTTTCAATAATTATTTTACCTTCTGATTCTAGGACTTCAGGACAGTTTTCTTTGACAATCTCTTGGAGGATGTTGTCCAGGCTGCTTTTTTCATCATGGCTTTCCAGTAGACTTATAATCCTTAAGTTATCTCTCCTGGATATGTTTTCCAGGTCAGTTGTTTTTCCAGTGGGATATTTTGCACTTTCTTCTAATTTTTCAATCTTCATGTTGTGTTTGACTGATACTTGCTGCATCATAGAGTCCTTAGCTTTGATCTGACTGATTCTAATTTTAATGAATTATTTTTCTCAGTTAGTTTTTGAAGCTCCTTTTTTAGAGAGGTGTTTTCTCCAGTTACATTTTGAACCTCTTATCCCAGTTCACAAATTTTACTTTTTAGGGATTTGTTTTCTTCAGTGAGATTTTTTTCCAATTTGGTCACTGTAGATTTAAATTTATCTTCTACCTCTCTAATTTGGCTTTTAAAATCTTTTTTGAGCTCCTCTAAGAATGCTTTCTGGGCTTGAGAGCAATTCATATTTCCTTCTGTAGTCTCAGGTGTAGATACAGAGTCCACAGTGTCTTTTCAAAGTGATTCTTCTCGCTCACAATAATAGGATTCAATCGTCTTTGGTCTTCCCTTTGTAAGTTGCTTCTGGACCATTTTGATTGCCTATTTCCTGACTTTTAAAGTGTATTTCTGCTTCTGGGGTTCAGAGGGCTCTGACTCAGGCTTCTCAAGCTGGGGGCTAGGTGCCTGGTTGACTTTGTGTGCTGTAGCCTCTGGGTGTATAGACTGAGGCCAAGGCTGATGTTTCCCCTGAGTTATGGAGGGGAGGTCTGGCTGCTTCAGATTTCTTCCTCTATGGCCCTGAGCTACAGCTCAGGCAGGCTCAGCAGCTAGCAGCCAGCAGAGCTGGTGTCTGCAGATTCCCCTGGTGGTGCTAAAGCCCCCCTGGGCTTGTGTTGTTAGGGCTTGCTGGCTCCACCACCCTGGGCTTTGGAAACTCCTACTGGTTAGCTGAGGTGGGGCTTTTTGGGACCCCTCCCATCCTTTACTTCAGATTCCTTACTGCCACAGTCACACCCTTTCTCTGTGACTCCTAAGCCTGAGGCTGTTTCTACTATTTCAGGATTTTACTCTGGGTGGGACATTTACCTCTGGGTTTTCTGGGTCTGGGAGGGGGAATGGGAGCAGCTAGGTATCACTGTGCCATCTTGGCCTCTGGAAATTCAGGTAGGCAATTTCCAAACTTCCAGGATGTGGGCTGATAGCCCCAGGAGAAGCTGCTGTTTGGTACTGAGGGCCCTGCACTCTACTCTCTCTTACCTAGTTCCAATCATCCTGTGGTGAGAGGGCTGTGAATCAACCTTGGGGTGGGTAAATCTGCTGGCTGGGACTCCTTCTCACTCTGCTGTAGTCTGCTCTCTGGTCCAGGCTGGTGCAGCACTCTCATGCTCTGTGTTCCCCCTGCCCAGACCTATGTGGGCACTTTCCTGGGCTGAGAATCTGCCACGCTCTGTCTTCCAATGGATTCTGTCCCTCTAAAATCTGTTCAGATTCACTTTTTAAGGTTTAGTGATGGAATTCTTAGAGGAGCTTAGAAATGTTCCTGCTTCTGTTCTGCCATCTTGACTCATCCCACACATCATAGTCATTTCAATTTTGTATAGTTCTAATTTTCAGGAAGTCAATCCTCAATTTTCTTCTTTCACAACCTTGCCCATAATTGCTTTTGGTTCTGTTCTTTGGACCCAAATAACTATCATTCCATTTCTGTGTGATAGCCTTTTAAATACTTGAAAGGAATTTTCATCCCAGTTCCTTTCTCTCCCACTACATTTTAGATAGAATAGGATCAACCATTCTTTCATTCTCATGTGACATGTACCAAAGGTACTTCATTCTGGTTCCCTTCTCTGGACAGCCTCTGCCTTATCAATACCCTTTTTAAAGTGCCATGTTCAGAACCAAAGCCTATGCTTGTAATATAGTCTGTGTAGGTTAGAGCACAAAGACCTGATTGCCATCTCATTACTGAAAACTATGCCTCTCCTAATGCAATCGAAGATCAAGTTCACATTTATAGTTGCCACATCATATTACTGGCTTATACGTAGCCGGAAGTACACTAAAAAACACTGGAGTGTTTTTTTTTCCCCCAAACAAGCCCACAAACTATTGTCTAACCATTGTTGTCTCTTAGCATATTCTATACTTGAGAATTGGAACTTCTGAAACTGAGTGCAGATTGTATCTATATCATTATTTAATTTCATTTTTATTAAAATAAGCCCAGTGTTCTGGCCTATCGGGGTCTTTTTGGACCTTGGAACTTGACCTTTATCTGTCTGGTTATCTATTTTTCTCTGTTTTGTAAATGTAAATGTGAAAAGCAAGCAATTTATGTCCCTATCCAGAGCATTTATTAAAAAAAAAAAATACAAAAGCAAACACAGATCCCTGGGGCACTCAAGTTGAGACCTCCTGCCAAGTTGACACTGAATAATTACTTTTTGAGTCCCACTATCCATTCAATTTTGTGTACATTTAATTGTATTTTCATCTACTATTAAGCTCCATTTCTTTCCATTAAGAATAGTATGCAATACTTCATCAAATGGTAATCTAAATAAATTATATCTATAATATTTCCCAATTTAATCACCTTGTTTAAAAAAAAGTAAAATTAGTCTAGCATGACTTGTTTTTTGATAAAAAACAGTTCTGACTCTCAGTAATAACTGATTCCTTGTCTAGATTCTAACTAAAGATCACTATCTAGGCCAGCGGTTCTCAACCTGTGGGTTATGTTCAATTTGTAACAATGAAAATCCTGCATATCAGATATTTACATTACGATTCATAATAGTAGCAAAATTACAGTTATGAAGTAGCAATGAAAATAATTTTGTGGTTGGGGGTCACCACAACATGAGGAATTGTATTAAAGGGTCATGGCATTAGGAAGGTTAGAACCACTGATCTAGACTTTTTCTAGTGATTATAGTCAAGTCTAAAATTTGTGCTCTTTTCTTATCCTTAAAAATGACATCTTTACCTTTCTCTAATCTTTTCTAATTCTCCAATCTAAGTTTTATAGTCTTTGTTTATGTCCTTCCTTCTTTCCATTTTTCAATATCAATAGTTTACAGAGATTAGCATTAATGTTTCAGTTGCAGGCTATATCTTTCTCATATTAATTATTTATTATTTAAACTTATACCTCTATACTGAATGCAATTGATACCAAAAAGAGAATGTTTCCAAGTAGAACAGAAAAAGAGGGTTGCATATCAACCTAAAATCTTTACTTAGAACTTTCTTTTCACTGTGTGAGAAATTCTTCATGTTACTTTCAAAGTTAACCTGATTTTCCTTCTGAAGATTATTTTTATAATTATGTTATAAAACTTCATGTTTATTTCTACTGAATACTTTTAGATTCAGTTCAATGTTCTACTCTATTCTTATCATCTTTTTAATTTTTAAGTTGTCATTAACTTGACATGTCAGCTATCCCTCCTCACTTTGTCATTGCAAATTTGACAACGAACCCTTTTATATGCCTTCATATAAATAATTGATTATAATGTTAAATAGTAAATGAATAAGACAGAACCCTAGGAAAAGTCCAGTAGTGATCTCATCCAAGTGAGTTTGATCCATTAATGATTCCTTTTTGTATCCTATAATTCAACCCCTTCTGATGTCACCTAAATTATCATATAACCCTCAGCTTTCTATTGTTTCCACAAGAATTGCATGAAAAACCTGGCCAAATGCTTTCTTTAAATCTAAATAAAGTAGTTCTATAACCTCTCTCTGCTCTATGGTATTTACATTCGACTACCTTGTAGAGAAAGAAGGGAACAGAGGGGAAAGGAAGGAAGGAGGGAAGGAAGGAAGGAAGGAAGGAAGGAAGGATGGAAGCAAGGATGGAAGGAAGGAAGGAAGGATGGATGGAAGGAAGGAAGGAAGGAAGGATGGATGGAAGGAAGGAAGAATGGATGGAAGGATGGAGGAAGGAAGGATAGAAGGATGAAAGGATGGAAGGAAGGAAGGATGGAAGCAAGGATGGAAGGAAGGAAGGATGGAAGCAAGGATGGAAGGAAGGAAGGAAGGATGGAAGGAAGGAAGGAAGGAAGGAAGGAAGGAAGGAAGGAAGGAAAGAAAAAAGGAAAATCGGCCTGGTCTAACATGACCTGTTGAAGAAATTATTTTCTCATCATGGCTTCCATTTCTCTAAAATTCCATTTAGCACTGTTTTTTTTTCTAACTCAAAATCACTTTCTCAATCAATGAATATTTAGTTAGTGCCTACTACATGCAAGTGGAGCAGCTAGGTGGTGCAGTAGATAGTGTGAAGGTCTGAAGTCAGGAAAACTTATCTTGGTGAGTTCAAATCAGGCTTTAGTCACTTATTATCTGTATGGCCCTGGGGAAGTCCCTTAATTCTGTTTACCTCAGTTCCTCATCTGTAAAATGAGAGAGAGAAGAAAATAGTAAGTCATTCCAGTATCTTTGCCAAGAAAACCCCAAATGTGGTCATGAAGAGTCAGACACGACTGAAACAATTGAACAAAACAATGGACAAGGAACAAGATCAGTGAAGTGAAGATCATGTTGGTAGAAAAATAGAAAGATAAAAGCTAAGAATTTTGTTCTTGTTTTGGCTAGAGTCTTGTATACAAAATCTTTTTTTTTTTTTAAATTAACCCTGGAGTCATCATCTTGTTAACCTTGTTGTGTGTGTGTATTTGTGTGTATTGAAAAAAGTAGTATAAGTATGGAAGGTAAAAGGTAATCTTTGAACAATATTAAAATATTGTAAAATAGAAAATTTTAACTTGTTTTTTCTAAATTTTTTAACTAATAGGTTAATATTTCTTTTTTCTTCCTTTAAAAAAATCTGGTCATTTTGTTCCTTTGCATCCATGCAAATTCACTAGTTACCATCTGGTTTCTCAATGATTATTTTTCTGTGAATCCAGTCAGAAAGTGCCTGCCTCTTACTGTTTTCTATCATTCAGCTCAACTCACGTTTCAGTCTGGTCTTCAGTGACAGTGTTATTTTTCTCATTGCATGAATCACTGGCTTTACATTTTCTTTCAGTTGCATACACTGTATTATAAAGAAACATAATCCCTTTAAACACATCAGCAAACATATTCAGGTTACCACTGTGTTATCTTTTTCTTTGCAGTGACCTGCACATGCCTTATTATTCCAAAGCCCTCCACATTTTGAGTAGGAATAACAGAGGGCTTTTTTTTCTCTTCCCAAGTTAAGAACCCATATGTATAAGGCAAGTTCAGAGGTTTGAGCTCAATGTGTGACTTCTCTGATGCTAACATGTTTACTCATAAAATGTCTTTTTGGGGCATATAGAAATGAAAAGCATTCTTAAACACTCAATTGCTCAAGAAAACGAAATTGAGAACATGATATGTGTATTGTTAAGTAACATAGATGTTTAAAGATTAAAGTAAGAAAGCTGAGGGGGGCTGGGGTTAAAGGTCACAGTTTGTTGGGAACAGTGATTATTTCTTTGAAAGATCAAAGAGGTAACTAATTCCTTCTATGTTGAAAAATTCCAGTGTTAATGATCAGAATCTATTTTGAATACAAAAATCACTGCATCTCCTTTGTCCTTACAGTGATCAAGGATTTCATAGGAGTAATAATGCTAAAATTGTATTTATTTATTTGTTTGTTTCTGTACTACATTAGCATACAGACTTGTCACAGTCTTTATTTTTGATCTCTGCATGTTTAGTCTATAAGCAGATCAGTTTGAACTTTGAACAAAATCACAGAATTATTTGTTTCAAATATCAGCATTTTTGTGGGAGAAGGGAGATCGCTATTAGTTTTTTCTCTCTCCTTTCTGATGGACACAGTAAATATCTCTTATATTTGAGTGTCCAGTAATTTTCTGTCTCTAGCAACAGATAATTTGTAAATGATTTAAAAAAACGTTTTTTAGCTTTTGATATTAGTAATTAATTGAATTGGGTTTTAATAATTGGCCTGCTGCTCCAAAAAAATATTGGTCTCAGTTTTTGGTTTTGAGATACTATTTCTTTTCTTCCTTTCTTTGCTTATGGAGCTTTATTTTGTCAAAGGGATGGCCACTGTATGCCCTGTCTTTAGGAAAATATTTGCTTTGCTTTTTATTTTTATTTAATTTGGGTAGCCCATCCACCCACAAATCAATGTGCATTTATTAAGTACTCACTGTGTTCCCAGTTTGCTACTGGTCATGATTCTGCCAATCAGCCTTTGGAGAGAGAGACTAAAGCTTATTTAGTTTGAAAACCACAGTAGGTTGAATTCAGCCATTTAGGAGTATAGAAATAGTCACTGCTTAAAGTCTTTCTTTGCCTCTTTTGCATTTTTAAAAAATTTTCTATTTGTCTCTGATAAATCCTTATATTTGTGCATTAATGATTTGAAATGAAGACTATACTTTCCATCATTTATAGCAAATTTCTATTTAGCAAGAAGCATTTGAGAAGAATAGAGCTAAATGATTAAACTTTATTGATAGCTCAGAATGGCTTGCTTATTATATCTTCAGTAAAAGTCTGTCCCAGACACACTGGCTCTCTTAAGTACTTCCTGTCTCTTGCACAGGAAGTTACTCAGGAAAAAATGAAACCGTGATACATCCTTGGTTAGAGTTCCTTCTCCATTTTTGATTTGAAGAGAACATAGATACCTGTATCAGTTACAGGGAAAACAATACTGGAGTCACGGACAAGCAGTCCCTGATGCCAAAAAATGCCTGGTATCAGATAACAAAGGGAATTCTGATCCCTTGTCCAAAAGCAAAAAAAAAAAAAAATCAGTCCTGGACAAGGAAGATATTCCTTTCTACACTGGGAAGTATCATGAGTGGACAAAAGAACATTGATGAGTCATTCAGCAAGCATGCATTATATATCTGTTATGTGCCAGGCGCTGTGAAAACACTGGGAATACAAAAAAGGGCAAAAACAGCCCCTTTTCTCAAAGACCTCCAAGTCTAATAAAGGAGAAAACATGCAAGCCATTATGTGCACACAAATATGTATATGTATGTATATATATAATACACATATATCTTGTTTGTAAGTAATTGTATATATATGTACATATATGCATTCATATGTATCTACATGTACAGATGCATCATACATGTGTGTGTATATGTGTAAAATTTGGTGGTTGTCTGAGAAGGAAGTCCCTAAGATTAAGGAGGACTGAGAAGAACTTCTTGCAGAAGGTGAGATGTCAGCTGAAACTTGAAGGAAGCATGGGAAGCTAGAAGATGTAACATAAAGGAAGTAGAACATTCCAGGCACTGGGGACAGGCAGTGAATATACCCAGAGTTGGAGATGGAGTATTGTATTTCAGAAACAGTAAGGAGGCCAGTGTCACTGAATTAGAGAGTACAAAGGTAGGAAGAACCCAGAATTTCAAGTACTTTAAAAACCAAACAGAATTTTTTTTCTTTTTTTCCATTGATCTTAGAGGGAATAGGGAGCTACTAGGTTTTATTATGTGGGAAAAGTTATGAAGTGGTTCAACCTGCATTTTAGGTTATAGTTTCAATAGAGAAAAGGTATGTGTATGAGATATTTGATTATTGATCACTTATGTATAGAGAGGCAGCATATGGAACAGCGAATAAAGAATCAGACTCATAACCAAGAAGACCTGGTTTTAAGTCTAACCTCTGTCACGTGTCACCTGAATAATGCCAGGCAAGTCACTTAACCTCTCAGTGGTTTAGGTAAATTTTGAGACTATAAATTTCAGAGAATGTTCCAACCTACATTGTTAGAGGGAGTTTCCTACCTCTATCTATTTCCTACCTCTATCCCTGTCCTTATGTATAGTTGAGAAAAATGAATACTCTGTCTTTATTCTACCATGCATAAAGACATAAGATTCTCTCTCCTCTCATCCCCCAATTTGTACTTGTATTTGGGCTTTGGGTTTTCAGAGGATGGCTGCTACTCCCAGGTTCAAGTTTTAGCCTAGAAGTCTTTGCTTTATGTGCATAGCTGTCATCAATTAGTGCCAATTAGCTCAAAGCACTGATATTTACTCAGGTGGCATAGAAAGAACAGTAACTACAAAATATTTCTGCCATAAACCTGAGGTACATTCTCCCATAAACCTATATAGAATCCATGGAAGAGTGGGAGAGAAATTGACCATGCCTCCTAGATGAATTTAAATAGCTAAGGTTTCCCGCCTTGGCAGGATTATTTTAAGTACAGTGTTACTAAGACACACACCAGGAAACACATGTCACCAAAACAACTTGGTCCTCTGGAACTATAGGACTTCTATATTGTTTCTTTCCTCATATAGTCTTCTTGAAGCTCTGATTTGAGTTCAGCATTTCTGTGGGGTGGTTGCTCAGCTGGACTCCCCAGAGTCTGCTCTTCATGCTTCAATTCTCTATTGCCAAGAGCAAGTTTTTCCTTGGCAACCCACTAGTATAGTATACAGAACCCCGGTCCTAGAGTGAGGAAGACCTGAGTTCAAATGTGACCTCAGATACTTACTAGATGGCTAAGCCTGGGTCACTTAACCTCTTTTCCCTCCAATTTCCTGAAATGTAAAATTGGGATAATAATGACACCTAACTCGCAGCATTGTGAGGATCTAATAAGATGATATTTGTAAAGCACTTAGCACAGTGCCTGGCAAATATTAGTTCTCTCATTAATGCTTAATGCTTCTTTTTTTTTTTTGCACCCAGTTATCTGTCTTTTCTGTTTGTTGTTTTTCAGTGGTTTCAATCGTGCCTAACTCTTCATGACCCCACTTGGAGTTTTCTTGGCAAAGATATTGCAGTTGTTGGCCATTTTCTTCTCCAGCTCATTTTATGGAGGAAGAAACTGAGGCAAACAGGGTTAAGTGACTTGTGTCTTATCCAGGGTCACACAGCTAGTAAATGTCTGAGGAGAGATTTGAACTCATGAAGATGAGTCTTCCTGATTCCAAGCTCAGTGCTCTGTCCATTGTACCATCTGCCCATCTTCTCTCCTTCCAGGGGTCAAATCCTTGAATATATTTCTTGTCTTCAGTCATTTTCTCTCTCTGTCCATGCTGCATGATGATTCCCTAACTGAAGGGTAAGGTGTCTCTTACTGAGTAAATAACAATCCAAGATATCATGACCAAAGAAATAGAGGGAAAGGTGAGGAAAACCCCCTCCCCTGTACCTTCTAATATAGATACAGGCATTTTTTCTGCCAAGATGCTTCCTCACGTGCGGTGACTGGAACTCTTGAAAATTATTCCTTGAATGCTAGCACTCTAAGCTATTTAAAATTCTCTAAGGATATGATCAATCTTCCCCACACCCCCATCCCCAGTCCCAGCATTATTCCTTTTCTAATTCACTCAAAAGACTTTTTACAATTCATAAAGGGATCTTGGAGCTTAAAACCTTTTTTTTTTTTAATCACCTGGTGATTCCATTCTGTATCTTCCCTAACTCTCCTCAAGATGTAACACTGGAATCTTGAAAGACATTCCAACAAAGCCCAAGCTCTGGAAACTCAAAAAGTCTTTGTCTGTGAACTGCCTGTGAGTCAGTTTCCTGAGTACCTACCTTGATAGATACAGAGGCTTATAAGGAGTTTAGGTACTTAGGAATGATTATTTTCAGTTCCAGCAGCCCAATTCCTATAGCTAGCTTTATACCTTGGATTTTAAATATGCTAAAATAACAGTTCATATAAGAAATATGAGTGTGTTCCTAGCACGATTTTTAAAAATCTGTTTTTACTTATGAAAGGGCTTCATTCTGCTTCTGTGGAGAGAATAGATCATCAAGAGGTACTGATTTAGTCCCAGAAGCCCAAAGGATTAAAGTAAGGGAATAAATTTACAGGTCAGCAGCTTGTGATTCCTTCTTTTCTCAGGTTAATTGCTTGCCTATTCCATATCAACATGCATTGCTTTTCTGATGCCTTGTCATACACTCAACAAGAATCCTGTTTCTTCATGCTTAATGTGCAGCCTAACCAAGGTGCTCCTGCAGCAGCAACAGCAGTCACTTCTGAGCAACTTGCCCCTGGATGCAGTATATTGTTCTCTCTGGCAGGCAGATAAAATGGATGGCTTGGTTCAGGCCAGCAGTGTCCTGGCACATCACCCTCTGAGTCTCTCCTAATGTTTCCCCATGTTGGTGGGGATTTTCTTGCACATGGACTTAAATTTGGAAGTTACTAATGACTGAGTATCATACAGATTGTTATGCTGTTGTATAGATGGTATGACTCCGCCCCTTTTACCTCCTGCCTGTGTTAAGACAAAGCTCATTTCTGCTTTATCTGCAAGTATTTGCCAAGAAATTGTCAGACTGTAAGGGAAAATCAGTAGCCTATCTAAGTTCAGAAGCTGGAATATTTTATATATTCTATCAGCTGATTTAGAAATCATGCACAATCTAATTAAGGAAGTATGAAAACATGGCACATGCACAAATTGCCCATCTCTGGTGGCACATAGCCCGAATGGGTCTTATTGAGAGCATGAAGCCCAAGAGAGAAAAAACAAGGGGTGAGCTGCTCAGTAATTTTTTCATGCAGCTCCTGCAACACATTCATTTATCATTCCAGACTTTTTTTTATCAGAACACATAGATGGTTACTTACTAATAAATGTTGACTATTGAATGAGAAGACAGAAGCAGATCAAACAATAGAGAAATTCTCTAAGCTGTCCTACTGTACTTGAAGAGTGGGTGGTGGACACAGTCACTTGTCAATGATGAGTTGTATCTTTTTCACCCTTCATTCTTAAGGCCTCAGAAATGGTTTCTGAGAGAATTTGAGAGACCACAGAAGTCTCCAGGGAAGGCTGGTAGTTATGGGATCTTTTTACAGTTCCTTATAATGTTTCATCAAGCTCTGCCAATTTGTGACCTCTGAAAATGAAAAGGTCTGCAATGTCTCCTACATTACTAAGGGCAATTCAATGTTTAGGATGCTGACTATAAAATGGTTTTTGTGGTATCTCTTCCTTTCTGAAAGTTTCCTGTGGTATTAGATTATATCACCAAATGGGCAATTTACCTACATGTCCTGCCTGTCAATTCATTTCCCATAACTTTAGAGCTGGATATCACTGGGAAATGAATAATAGATGCCGTGTCATTCAAGGTCTGCTTTGGCCCGCTGATGTTCTCATCTGTCCCTTCCCATTGATCTAACTGACTCTTTACTTCTAGTAGTCTGTGATACATACATAATTGAAAAAATGCTTGTATGTGTATATATGCACACATATATCCAAACACATAAATGCATACATACACATATACATATATACATACATACATACACACATGTATAATTTTTAGGTAAAGAAACAGTTCTTGGACGTGGAAACATGAAGAAAGCAAAGCAAATAAATGAAGCTATTATCTGGATTACTATAATCAGCGTTACTTCAATTATCTGAATAGTGAGATTAAGTATTTTTTATTTTGCATTATACAGACAATTGCTTCAATCCTTCAATTCAGATGTATAGACCCAACCAAAGACAAGTGTATGTTAACATTTTTAAGTATCATTATTTTTCAGTTGCTCATTTTACTTAATTAGCTTCATTAGAGGATTGATTAATGTTAGGCAGAAAATGAGAAGACAAACTTGTTTTATTCAGTGCCAATTTGATGACTAGGAGACTAATGGAAGAGTTGTAATAATAGGGAAATCAGGAGGTAGAGACAGATCTGGAGATTGAGGCATGGGACATAGAGTGGTAAGGAGATGATAAATTTCATTTTCAAGTATGTTGAATTTGAGGTTTGTGCTTGAGACTTCTGGGCAGAAAAATCCAATAGGAGAAAAAGGCTGAGAGTTAGAGACAGAGGTCAAGTTTTTATCAAATCACTCCCCTGCTAGAAAATTTTCAAATAACTGCTTTGAATCCTGAAATTTTTATTTAAAAAGGATCTTAGAGATTATCTAATTCAAAACTATTATTTTCAATAAGGCTATACTGAAGGCCAGAAAAGTGAAGTGAGTGGCCTTTGATCTCTTGACTGCTAGGCCAATGTTATTTTCCCTAACCTTCTTCATAATCTAAAGAGGACTGTCCCATGTAGACACAATCTTTCATACCTGCTCTGTGTCAACCACATTTTACCTTAAAGTAACACAGTATATGTTTTTTGTTATTGTTCAGTCTTTTCAGTCATCTCTGACTCTTGTGATCCTATTTAAGGTTTTCTTGACAAAGATACTGGAATAGTTTGCTATTTCTTTCTCCAGCTCATTTTACAGATGAGGAAACTGAGGCAAAAGGGTTAAGCAACTTGCCCAGGGTCACACAGTCAGTGTCTCAGGATGGATCTGAATTCAGTTCTTTCTGATTCTAGACTTGGCACCATATCCACTCTGCCACCTAGCTGTCTGACCTATAATATATTTCAACCCAAATTGGACAACTTAGTTATATGTGTGCATGTGTGTTATTTGTACATACAAATACAAATATGTCTGTATACATATATGGATAGAGGGAAAGGAAAGAGGAGGGAATAAACACTTATATAGCACCTACTATGTGTGAGACAGTGCTTTATAGATACTCTTATTTGATTCTCACAAAAACCCTATGAAGTAGGTACAAATATTAGATTTTCACCACTCAGCCACCTAGTTGCCTCTCTATATATCTATCAGACCTGAGATTTTCATTGGCATAGGAAATTTTCAGTGAGGAAATTCTTTTTACTGTTGTTCAACCTTTGTTTTCAAAGAAGATCAGTGACATCATGGGGTAATACCTTGACTTGCATAAGAACTGAATTTAAGTGAGGCAGAGGTGAGTGAAGTCATCTTCCAGAGTCATCAAAGTCTAGTGGCAAGTCAAAAGTGAGAATGACTGGTGATAACCTGAGATGCAGTGGATTGACTTGGAGTCTTAGATGTGACCAAGCTCTACAGCACTTGCTTCAGCCACATTTATGGTCGTTGGAAAAAATTGTTCTTCTCCACACATTCCACTGGGAGGAGTCTTCACATCCTTGGGATAGACAAGCCCTTAATTCATCAATGGATTTTAGGACTGTCGATTACCCTCAACATAGCTTTTGTCTGCTGTGATGATTTTACTAGGGTGTGGCCTCTGAGCATGCTACAGCTTCTTGGAGCCACAGGTGAGAGCTGAATAAAAGATGGACATGAAAAGTAGATGAGCAGCTCTGAAAAGGGCTCATCAAGCCCTCACCCCAGAGGTACTAGTCTTCCCTGAACACCTCATACATGAGGAAATTCCTTTTATAAATGTAGATTGACACCTTCTCTGCAAATTATAATCTTTGAGGTATACCTGAGAACTCTGAGAGATTAAATAGTTTGAATATGATTACCTAATCAGTATGTGTCAAAAAACAGGACTTGAGCCTAAGTCTTTCTGACTTTGAGAATAATTTGCCATTAGTCTACACTACCTCTTTCTTGCTGTTAACTCTTCTCTGTAAAATTGTGTAATGTTATGGTTTATACTTTATCCTAATTGCATAAAGTTGGTAGCCAGGTTTAAAGCAAATGAAGACCAAGGTTCTAGCCTGTCTTTAATACATATTAAATGTATAATGATGGACAAATCCCTCAACTTCTTGGTAATTTTTTAAGGTTAGACATTTCAGAGAAAGTGTAAATACACATTGGTAGAGAATATTCCCATCACCAGTGAAATCACAGACCAATACCCATCCCTGCAACTTTTATGTACATAAATCAGTAAGCTGATTAATATTTCTTAAGAACATTCTGTGTCTCAGGTGCTATGAAATTCTATGCATCATTAATGCTTGGAGGGTTCCATTCCTTATCTATTTTTGTCTGCCAATATCTATCTATCCCTCAAAGCCTAGCTAGATATAAAATTTGTAGATGCTTAGCATATTATCTGGCATATAGTAGGAATAAATGCCTTTTTTTACCCCTTCCTCCCCCTAAAAGAAAGGGGGAGGGCATAATGGCTTAGCTTGGCAGGTCAGTAAAATCAAGGGAAGGTATTTGTTGTGGTTTTTATGACAGGAAAACCATTGTGTGTGTGTGTGTGTGTGTGTGTATGTATTTTCTTTGAAGTCTCAAAAAAAATAGTCCATAGGAAATGACTGAAGGTTTAGAAGGGGTTAATTGAGGGATTGTGACCCTGAATGAGGCATAAGAGGAAGAATTTGAGAATGCACATAGGTTAGTTGCTCAAATGAGAGAAGCTTCTTCCTCTTAGATTTGAAGGAAGAATGAACTATATGCATATAAACAAATATTTTAAAGATGGAAGGAACATAATTAGGGTATATTTCACATATGTCATATCAGATAATCCTATTCTTAATAGACAAAGTTTAGAGGCAAGGTAATCTGCTGTGGAGTCACTAGAGGAATAAGGGTTGAATTGGGGGAACCATCATTATGTTGTTTACATAGGTTTTTATATATTTCATATTTGTTTAACTTATGTTGTTTATATAGCTTAGCTAGCACAGGCTTCCAAAATGCAATGGCTTCAAGTATGAGTTTAGTGATAAGATTTATGCCTACCTTTTGTGGACTAGAAAAGCTAAATTTAGAAAGACCCTTTATAGAGAATCCCCCCCTCCACTGGCCATTTATCACTGGCTCTGGATAGAACCCTAGAGTTAGAACCCTTACCCAGTGGAGTAAGCCTAGGGAAAAGCCACTTTCAGTGACACATTTGTCCTGGTATTTGTAAGTGCTCCACATATGTTGGATTAGTACTCAAAGAGTTGTGCTTTAGGATGACTAAGCTAACCCTGGGTGAAGTACTTTGGCCATCTATTCACCCTTAATGGTTATGCGTTTAGAGGGACATCTGTTTCTGAAAGGATGAGGACATTAAGCCAGGAAGAGCCTCCTACTCCATAAAAGTTAAAAGGAGCAACCTTCACCTCTCTCTTTGCGTCTTCCTGAGTCAAGACTCTTTGAGCATTTCTTTGGGCTTCCCAAAAGATATCAGGGAGGTTTTTATTATCCTCTATCCTAGCAGAAATAGGCAAACTGCTCACACATGCCCACCAGCACCTCTGTCAGATTAGATAAGCTTGAAATTGGCTCTCAGTGTCCTGGTTTTTCTTCACCTTTGTTTCTTTTATGAACATAAGTGAACTAACAACAATCTTATGCTAAACATTTCCAGCCTTACAACTAACTTTGTGAATTTAAGAGGTTAGGACCTACTGGGTCCATCTGGAAGTCCTTGCTACACTTAAAAAAGATGCCATTTACATCCATTATAGCATTTCTTAGAAGAGATGATTATTGGTGACAGGAAAAAGGAGCCCAGTATCTGGCCTGGTTTGCCAAAAGATATGGATCTTGAGGGAGATATTACAATGCAAAGAAAACATGAAATATCTATTCAGCAGTTCAAAAAATGCTTCATGCTCTAGTATTTTAAGTATCCAGAATCCTCTGGGAATAGTAATCCTTGCCTAGAGACTATAGTGATAATTATAAGTTACTGCTTCTTAAATTTTTTTTTTCTTTATAAAGCATGGGCTTGTAAATCTTTGGTGCTTGGCTGTTCTATTGTGTAATGGAAATAATAGCTGTCCTATATCTGATTTACAGTGTGCTCTGAATCCCTTTCTTTTCTTCCCTATCTACCTTAGAGGAAGATTCTAGATATGGCTCAATGTAAGTTTTAAATGATTCCCCTGGGCTTCTGAGGTAGGGGTAAAGAGCCAAGGAGTTAAAAAAAAAGTCGCTTCACCCTACTCTTTAAGATCTAAGGCACACTCTTAAATCTATCAAGACTGAACCTAGTTTCAGTGCATAGGTCCTGAGATACAGTCACCATGAGTAGAAGAGGTTGAGTGTCCTAACCCACATTGGGCCCAGCTATGGTTTTGTATCATCCTTTATAAGTTAATGATGTATTTTTCATAACAGCATCTCATGAAGTTACTAAGACATGGGAAGTTTTATAGTCAGTATTGGTGGTGGAATTATCCATACCAATGAAATCACATATCAGAAATCAGAGATTTAGTGTGACCCTTGACCCTGGAAATCATATCCTCTCATTTTATAGGTGAAGGAAATGATGCCCAGACAGATTGTAACTTGCTCAAGTAAATGCACATAGTTAGCAACTACAGTGAGGTTTGAACCCAGTTCCTCTCACAACACAACTCAGTGCTTTTTTCCACTGTGCTGTGTTTGTTCCAAATCATAGTCTTAAAATATCAAAGTAATATCAAAGTAACTGATCAATCTTATGTCAGTTTAATATGTGATGTTACCATATATCTTAATATAAGCATATATATCTATAACTAGAATTTATTTAAAATATATGCTTTTAATATATGATTATGTTAGGCTCAAAACCTGAATGGGATACCTTTTGATTTATCCAGCCTTAGAGTCTGCTTTTTGGGAAATCTAGCTTCAAAGTTGTTATGAGTATTATTCAGTGATTAATCAAAATATGGCCAACCTGCTAATTCAGCTAATGCAAACTAACTTGTATGGTAGATAAGAGCACTGATTCTGGAGTCAGGGAGACTTAAAATGAAATCCAGCTTCAGATACTCCCAACCTACATGACATTGGGTAAGTCATTTAACCTCAGTCTACCTCGGTATTATTATCTGTGAAATGAAGATAATATTACCTGCCTCCCAAGGTTGCTGTGACAATAAAATGAGATAAAACTCTATATTATGCAAACCTTAGAGTGCTATATAAATTCTAACTATTATTATTACTTTTGTTGTTGAAAAGATACATATATATATGCAGAGGTTAAATGGCAACCCCATAGCTACAAGAACAAATTTATAACTCTTAATGTAATCTACTTTAACTTGTGTCTACCCCATTCGTCTCTATAATGGCTAATGGTTATGCTCAACAATAACTACATGTTTTTGGCCTAGAATCCCCCTAGATCCTCATTTTCAGTTGTTCTGATCAGCTATTAAGTCAGAAAGAAAGAAAGAAAGGGTTAAGGTTAATGAATTGGGTCTTTTTCCTCTCCTCATTCCTCTTCCTGAAATAGGATGACTAAGAGACAAGCTGATTAGCTTCAAAAAGCTGCCCCTGGACATATGAATCCCCTTGGCATGTGAAAGAGTCACATCTGGTATCAGCCATTTTGCATTTCTTACATGAGCTTGATATTTCACTACGTCCCTGCAAATGAGAGGATTAGAATCAACTGATAAGTAGCTAGGTTTTTCCTATGAAGAAATGATGCCACAGAAGGTTGAATGGACCTTTAAGGTCGGGTAAAGAACATATCATCAAATTTATTCTGTGCTAAATTTCTAGATACTAAATTTCTAGATGAGAGTGAAACTATTAATTCATCATTCGTATATCATATTTCCAGATATAGACCAGGATGTTTTATACTAATATGGAGATTTAAATGCTAATTCTCTTTCTCCCAAATATTTCTAAGTATCTAGATATGTATTTCATCTACAATCCAAGATTGTTTTTGGTCAACTTCGAAGAGCATAAGAGTTAGAACAATAAGGGACCTTTAGTCTAGTTCTCTCATTTTATAAATGAAAAAACTGAGGATTAGAGAACTTTAAAGACTTAACCCAGATCATACATGTAGCAAACTAAGATTCAGTTCTCTGCTCTAAATCTAAATGCAAATCTTTCCACTACACATTTTTCTGTTTTTTTCCTATGGTCTCCACCCTCTCATTTGTGTTGCTTTTTAACTTCTACTTTAGACTCACCCCCATTATGGTTCAAGGATAGAAATGTTGTTCAAGTTGTAAGAACAAGAGAAGAATAAATGAAAATCTCTTTTTTTTCTTTTTATGTGCCTGAAAAAGGGGGAGAATAACAATTATAATCCTTATAAAACACTTCACATCTTCAACCAATCTGACTAGCATTATTCAATCTGTTAATCATATTAATTAAATAGAATAATTTAAAAGCTAGTGATATTTGAAAAAAATGTTCAAATGGATTTTTCTTCCACGTGTTCTTTAACTTCAAATGCTACTTGCTCTCCACATTGTTCAAATTGTCCCCTCCTGAGCCCTACTGATTATATGGCAAATGTTCAGATGGAGGGTAAGTGAAGCAGGGAGCACACTTGGAGCTTTTATCTTTGACTCCCGTCCTTCTTCTTTCCGGTTCTGACACAGAAGTTAGTTAAAAATTCACTTATGGGCAAGAGCCATGTTGTTAGAAATGTGATGTTAAGTTCTTCACCCCACTCCCCAGCCCACCCTTTCTCCTTATGTTTGAAACACTTCCAAAGCATTTCATAGAAAATATACTTACCTAAATAATCTGGGAGTGAACCACGTCGCCAAGGCCCATGTAACACACACTCCAAGGAGCCAGACCCTATTTTTTTTGTACAGGCTGGTTGGGGAACAAGGAACCCACTTTTCTTTGCCCTTCATTGCTCTCTGGAGAAGCACAGTAGGGGCCCAGCCATTTGCTGATGCCCAAACTGTCATGACAGAGGCAATTAATGTGGTAATGAGAGTTTGCTGTCCAAAATGTTATTTCCTGCAGGGCTTTTCACATGTTGCAGAGAACATTAGGAAGAGGCAAAAATCTGTTTTGTCTCTTCCCACCTCCAACATTTTGGACTTTGAAATTTCTATCCATAATAGGCTCCCTGAGAAAAGCAGATTGACAACAGAGGGGCAAAAATTAAATATTATGCATTTTCAAGCCTGAATGAGGTTTGGAAAATATGGAGACAATCTTGAGAGCTACAGTAAAACAGAAAGAATGCTGCAGTATTTGTGCACAGACCTTTCTTATAGTAAAGCATATGCTTTCTGTGTTTTATTTGGGGCTTTTTGAAATGAAGCAAATAAAGTAAATAGTATCATTGACTTTTTTTTTGCAATGCTAAGCACTTTATTTTGGAAATTAAATTTATTTTATTCTGAAATATTTATTCTCAATTGTTTAAGGAATAAAACAAGCACTTCTTTAACATAGTAGAATAGGGAAAAAATGACATTTCACAAGGAAATACTTAGCTCTTCTCCCCTCTACCTGTATAGGCATATGTCAGACTCTTCATTCTTCCTTTCAAAATTAATCAGATGTTAATGAGAGGGTGGAAAGGATATGAGGGTTAGAGTCAGAGGACCTAGATTCAAGTCCTTCCTGTTGCTACTGTGTGGCCTTGGGCAAGACACTTAACTTCCCTTGGCCTCAGTTTTCTCACTACTAAAATGAGGGGGTTGGACTTGATATCCTCTGAGGTCCTTCCATATCCAGATCTATGATTGTAATGATAAGAACATTCCTTAGACCCTTTTTTATGATCTCAGATGCAGTATGTTCTCTGAAAAGCTGACTCCTTATACTACCAGAGAGGGGAATGTCTACTCTCTCCTTCCTGTGGGAGGCTTTGTTTGAACTCAATTTACTACTGTCACTGAAGTTGACTCCAATTCCTCATCCTTATATAAGCTGACTCCAGATTCTATGAGTAGAGTACAAGTTCTAAGATGGCGCAACTCAAAAGGCTGTGAGTATGGTTAGGGAACCAGATTGTATCTGCTGTTTCACAATCAGCAGACCTAAGTACAGAGAGACTCATCCTGCAGGGATTGGCAACTAAGTGATTAATTCTTTGGCTACAGCAACCTAAAGAGTATTGAATTTTCTACTTAGGTGCTCTGAAGTAGAAAGGAGATTAGCTAACATAGCTAAAGAAGCATCACAAAAGAATGCCTGCTATTTCTCTTTCCTCTCTGCCTCATTTTCTTTGCTTGCTCAAAGGTGATCTCTCTCCCAGGCATCTAGGTGGTGTGTTGTATTGAGTGCTGGACCTGGAGTCAGGATAGATCTGAGTTCAAATTTAGACTAAGATACTTAACAGCTCTATGACTCTAGGCAGATAATTTAACTTTGGTTACCTCGGTTTCCTCAGCTGTAAAACCTTGAAGGCATTATTGCTCAAGTCTGGCTTCTGATGCATATTAGTTGTGTGACCTGAGGAAAGTCAATCAAATTCTAATTGCTATGGGCAAATCTCTAGGGTCATAAATTGTCAGAAATGTGCCATCCAGCATTAGTAAAGGGAATATTACTTAAATACCAGGTCCAGCACTTAGTCTCTCTCCCTAAGATGCATAGAGTTTTCCTACATCAGGAGATATTGACTGTAGTGCCTTAGGTATAACTGGAAGCCTTTTGTCCATTGATCAGAGACCATGTGCCTTTGCAGGTTGTAGGATCCTAGAAACATATTGTCACAACACAGCTTTGCAATAGGTCAGCTGCCTGATGCCTCTGGATAGGAACCCCTTCTCTAGAGAATCATCTATTAAGTAAGGTAGGTGGTGGGTTCAACTGAACAAACAGTAAGTACCTATAATAGATTTCAAACATACTTCCATCACTCCCCTCTCCAAATCTGTTAAATACTGTCTGATGGGTAAACTATTAAATTAGATTGACCAAGGCTCCAATAGGCAATCTTGTTCACTACAATGATAATGTAGGGAAGCAGGCATGGGACCTAACACTACAGGGCTAAGATGGTCTCTCACTGAATTCACAGCACCTCCCTAAACTCATGATATGATCTACTTAGCACGAAGAAAAATGTGGTTTGGCCCAATAAAGCTGGACAAAACTGTATCCATTCACAGAGAGGAAAAATGAATTTTTTACCCCAAATTGAGCTGATCTTAAGCCTACCTTGCCCTTTCAATCAATCAATTAATGAAATCACATGCATTTATTAAGTACATATTATGTGTCATAATTGTGCAAGGCAAAGCTTCCTGTGCCTCTTCCACCCCAACACATTTACACACACACACACAAACAAACACACTGCCCAAAAGAGGAATCTTCCTTTTAAATGAAAGATTAAATTTTCAACTTATCTTTTAAATTGAGGTTCTGGGAGGGTCGAGATAAAGTGAGGAGGGAGTAGAACAGCCTTAGGTACTTTCAGTGCTCCATCTATGATCCTGTGAGTTTTATAGTCTTTCATAGTTCCTTAACACCTCACATTTATGCGAAGTTTTAAAATTCATAAAATATTTTGTTCACAACAGCTGGATGATATAATAGGCTAAGGCCAAAATTATGCCTTGCTTCCTCTCCAGTCTGTATTACTTACTCATGTCCACAGGTTTTCTCTACTATGTCCCCTCACTTGGATATCTTCCCCTCACAACTCCCTTTTCACCTCTCTTTCATGTACAGATTTTCCCTCTAGAGTGTAGGAACCTTGGGGTGGGTAGGTGACGCAGTGAATAAAGCACCGGCCCTGGAGTGGAGGAGGACCTGAGTTCAATTCTAGCCTCAGACACTTAACACAAAAAACTAAGCTTGTGTGATCTTGAGCAAGTCACTTAATCCCCAATTGCCCTGCAAAAAATAAAGAAAAGGAAAAAAAATAGAGCATAGGAACCTTGAGGGCAAAGGCTGCTTTCCTTTGTTTTTATTTCCAGTGCTTACCACAGTACCTGGTCCATAGTAAGTACTTAATAAATGCTTGCTATTTGATTGCATTATAAGTATCATTGTCCCCATTTTATAGGTGAGAAAAATAAGCTCAGAAAATTTAAGTGATTTAATATCACCAGAAAGTAAGTACTAGCATATTCCATTGAAATGCAAATCTCCTGAATTATTATTTTTATTGACATATATATGTATGTATAGATATATGTGTTTCTATCTATATATGTATAAGAAGATACACATCATTTGATATATTTTATCATATTGTATCTTATGCAATAGATTAAATAATTAAAATATTTTATTATAATTATAGAAATTAGAAGTTCCAGTCTATGTGCTTTATATAAAGGCCTGGAGAGATTACAATAACAATAAAAAGAAATGAATTCATAGAACAGTTAAAGAGAGTGGAGTGGAAAGGTCATTGATTTTCAGAAGAACTAGTTTCAAATTATGCTTCTGTCACTGCCTGTGTGACCATGGACAAGTTGTTCAGTCTAGTCCTCATTTCCTCAACTGTATAGTGTGTGTTTTATCAGACGCCAATTTATTTGTTTTTTTAATAGATGACACCAAGAGAAATTGTTCAATATTTACCATAACTTAAGATCAATGCTTATACTTCACTGGAAAGTAGACAGTCTTTCAAGAATCTATTATAAAATATCACCAAGATTCCTCTGGTATTTGTGGTTACCAAAGTGTTTTTACCCTGCCCTCAAAGGAGCAGGTGCTATAGTCCACAGAGAGATCACTCTTGCTTCTATGATCTTTAAGCAGAGAAACCACATGGTCTTATCATCATAGAAGCAATGTATTGCACACAATCATGGGTCTTTGGATTCTTTGAACTCAGCAATGCACCAATAGAATAGAATTCAGGTATTACTCTCTTCAAAGAAACTTTTCAGATTCAGATATTCACATTCTCCAAGCCAGTACAATTCTATGCCAATAAAAACACGGGGAGTTAGCCTACCAGGTAAGGCAGAATTTGTCATGGTTTGGTGTTTGTGCTCTTATACTTTGGCCCTCCCCTTTCCTTTCCTAGGGAATTATCTTTTGGCTAAACCTCAAGATTTTTATCTCGAGTGCATTGAGCCATTGGTTAAAGAGTAAGGAAGTGGCCAGGTGAGTCTACAGTTGCATTGTAAGCTTATTAAACAAATGTATGTCCTATCCACTGCCCATCCTTATGGTTTCTGATTTATGGTCATTTATCTGCCTGAATATAAGCTTATAGAATCAGTAACTTTTTACAAGGCCTTATTAAGAATCAGTTAATCAATAAAAGCATGTTTTAAAAACCTGTTATGTGCCAGACATATTGCTAGGCACTGCAGATACAGACATAAAAAGAAATTAATTCCTACCCTCAAGGAGCTGACATTTTATTGGGGGAGGGAAGGAAGAGATAGTATGTACTTATATAGTTATATGTAAAATCAATACAAAGCAATAGAGAGGGACGCTAATGGCTTGGGAGACCATGAAATGTGGTAAATGTGTAACAACTTGTTATCCAGGAGAGAAAAAAAAAAGTATTCAGAATATACTTTTAATTTTAATTTGTTATTTTCTCCATCCTTTTAAGTTTAGATAATTAACAAAACAGTAAATCAAGTCCTAATCTTTAATATTTTCCCATTTCTGAGAATTAGAGTTAAGACTGGAAAATTAACAACTGGCTCCAGAATATATAGGAACTGGTTCCAACCCACCCCTGATTCTAGTATATGGGACAATCAGTACAAAGGCACGATAATGGGAGATAGTGTTCTGTGTAAGGAATAACTACATTGCCCTTCAGGGAGCAATACATAACAAGGTCAGGAAGGTAAACTGTTGTCAAATTGTGAAAGGCTTTAATATCTAGACAGATGAGTATGTATTTCCACCCCTAGGTAATATGGTGCCATTGGAGTTTTCTAAACATGGGAGTATTATGGCCAGTCTTGTCCATTGAGAAAATAACTTGATTGTATCATGGTTATGTAACTATATGGAGAATAGATTAAGAAGGTATTTCAATAGACTAGGGTGAAAGCTAATGAGGACATGAAATAGGGTGGTTCCTACCACCCTGTGGTGGCCTCACCCTTATGTGAATAAAAGATACGGGAGATGTTGTAGAGATAGAAATAGCAAATTTTGGCAACAGATTAGATATGTGAGGTGAATTAGGGCAAGTTTAATGCTAATATTTTGAACTTGTGTGATTAAAAGGATAATAATGCTTTTCAGAGAGATAGGAAAGTTTGGAATATGGTACAGGATGAATTCTGGACAAAACGTCCAGTTCTTTTTTGAACAGTTGAGTTTGGGATACTTAGAGAACATCGAGTTCAAAATAACTTCCAGGTAATTGGTGATTTAAGAATAGAGCTTGGACTAGAGACTAGGATTGGGTAAATAAATGTCAGTTATCTACATGGTATGCTATCTGGATGATAATGAAAGCCATGGGAGTTTATGAGGCTACCAAATGAGAGAGTTCAAGTGGAACAAAAGAGGATCCAGGACAGAACCTGGGGGTAAACTCACAGTTAAGAAGCAGGGTATAGATGATAAAGCAGTAAAGGAAACTGAGAAGAAGCAATAAGACAGGCAGAAAGCCAACCAAGAGTAAATAGTGTCGTGAAAGTCTGAATGAAAAAAAATTATAAGAGAAGATAGTAGTGTCAAATATTGTATAGAGGTTGAGAAGGGTGAATATTAAGAAAAGGCCAACAAGTAAAGGTCATCAGATTTTAAAAGAGATGGTTTATTGCTTTGGAGAGAAGAATTTGAGTTCATTCATGAGAACAAGGCCCAGGTTACAAATTAAAAAGCTCTTGAGAGGAGAATTTGAAGCAGCAAGTATAGATAATTTTGCCTATTAAAGCTATCAGTCTATCTATGTATAAGTTTATATCTATATATGTTTTTCTATCAGTCAGTCAACAACCACTAATCAAGTGGCTACTAAGTTCCATGAACCACTGTGATAAATGCTGAGAAAAGAGAGACAGAGACAGAGAAGGAGGGAGGGAGGAAGGGAGAAAGGACCTAAGAGAAAAAAAAGATAAGTCTCCATTCTCAAGGAGTTCACAGCCTAATGGAGGAGATGACATAAAATAATTATGTCCAAATAAGAAATATGCAGGATAAGTTGAAGGAAATCTTAGAGGAAAGACCAGTCTCTTGAGAAAATTATTCAAATTTACAAAGGTAGAATTTTAGTTGAGATTTAAAAAAAAAATCCAGGGAAAGCAGTAGGCAAAGATGAGGGAAAATATTACAGGTATAAGGGACAATGACAATTCTGAGTCAAGAAATGATGTGTCTTATGCAAAGAATAGCAAGGAGTTGAATAACACTGCATCAAAGTGTGTGTGATTAAGGTGTATATTTATGTGTATGTGCACATACATGTAATTGTATACATTATCAGATATAAATATTTACAGTTTTATCCTAAATCTCCTATATTGAGTTATTCTGATCTAGTCATGTTAGACAAAGAAATAATAAATCATAGATTTACAGTTGAGGAAACTGAGACATTGGAAAGCTCAATAATTAATCAATGATTGCAGAGTCAAAAACCAGAGTCAATATTCACATCCAAATCTTCTAAATCTATATTCTTCCAATCCCAAAATGGTTGACTTAGTCTTTTACATAAACTATGATCACACCACTGGCCCATACATGTCAATGTTTACCGTAATGGAAACAGATGCACCAATAATTGACGAGAGTCTTGACCTATAGCGCTATATATAAAATAGGCCTTTTTAGTCATAAGTATAATTTTCTATAATTAAATAAAAGCCAAAATATACAAAATGTGTACAACCTGTATGGATGGAGAAATACAATCAACAGTTTCTTACTAATTATTTATGATTAAATTTAAAAAAAAAATGTCACTTGTTGTCAATCATTCTTCCTTTTACTTTTGTAATACTTCCTTCTTCAGACATTTACCTGAAAACAAAATGTCACGGATCTAGTAAAATATAATCTACTATAATATAATCACATCAGTAAGCAACTATTTATTAAGTGGCTACTTTGTTCCAGGAACTTTATTAAGTACTGGAGATACAAAGATAGGAAAGACGAGGAGGTGATGATTTTGATGATGATGGAGAAGGAGGAGGAGGAGTAGATGATGGAAGAGGAAATTATGGAGGAGGAGAAAGAGGATGAGATAGAGTTGGAGACGGAATTGTTGCTCTCAAGAAGTTCACAGTGGATCATCCAAACAGCTATGTAAAACAAGGTAGGAACAGAATAAACTGAAGAAAATCCCAGAACGAAGACGTTAAGAAGGACTAGGATTTGGAAACAATCAAAAACTTCTAGAAGAAGAATTTTAGCTAAGTCTTGAAAGAAGCCAGGGAAACCAGAAGATAGAGACAAGGAGGGAGAGCATTCGAGGCAGGGGGGATAGGCAGTAAAAATGGCCAGGTCAGGTGATAGAGTGTCTCGTGCAGAAAACATCAAGGAGTCTCTTGCCACTGGATCCCAAAGTATGTCTGTGTACTTGGTGGGGGAAGTGCTGGGAAGATGTGGAAAGTGTAAGAAGACTGGAAACGCAGGAAATGGCTCACGCATGTAGGTCTTTAAAAGCCAAACAATGTATTTTAAAACAGCATCATGCAAATTTCTTGGAAGATATGAACCTTGATGGAACATATTCACATTCAATTAAAGACTAAACTATTATAGTTTGAAAACTTCCCCACCATGATATTTAGGAGATTGATTATTAGATTTGTACACCTCATTCATTTGCAATTTCAAAATGCAATTAAATGTCATAATTTTTTTGAAACATGAGATTTGAAATTTTGAAAAGGAGTTTGCCCTTATGGCATGAACATTGCATTAAAAGTGAAGAATTCAATATATAAAACCCATTTCTGGTTTTGACTAAATGTTATTCTTAGGGCAAGTCACTTAACCTCTTAATGTTTCATTTTTCACATTTGAAGAATGGAACATTGTTACTTTTATTTTTAATGTATTTTCCTCAAAGAAGTTTAATTACTTTGCACATAATTATCTTTCCAATTTTCAAAATATGATAGCATTTTAGAGCTAGGAGACCTAAAGATTTCAGACCATTTAATGCAACCCACTCATTTTTCAGATGTGAAAACTGAGGTGAGGAAAGGTCAAGTAAATTAATTGTCCATAGTCATGGAACTAGTTAATGGCAGAACTCTGACTAGAACCCCAGTTGTCTGATGCTAAGGTAGGTGTCATTTGCAGTACCCCATAGTCCTTTCTTTGTTTAGGGAACATCAGAAACAGGACAGCAAGAAAAAAAACTTGACCTCCAGGGCACACTAGAAAGACTTTTTGGTTTTTTTAAGCAATTCAGTGCTTCTACTAATTCTCGGACAGTGGAGTCTCGTAAACTAAGAATTATTTAATAAACTTATTTTTCCTCAGTGAAGATTCAAGAAAAACTAAGGAAAAGAGAGAGCCTAGTACTTCATTGAAGAATTAATGCCTAAGCCTCTCTGGGTGAAAAGATGTAAAAATATGGAGATCCAAAAAGCATTGTTGAGAGCAAGAGGATGCTATACTTCATTTGGGACCAAGAAAGAGCAAGAGGGCCCCATTCTACTTTTGGGGAGGATCTTGTAACCATCTTCCTTCTGAACCTCCACAAACAGAACATTCAATAAACCACATCCTCTTCTTTTCATTCATAAGATTTCAAGAGTTTTGGGGAAATAATTAGACTAAATGATTTTTTGAGGTTTTGACTGCTCTTGTTTATAAAAGATAGATCAGACTTCATCAAAAGTCCCACTCCAAGTAACTCTTGCCAGCTGCCCATTTTACTTCCATTTCTATGAATTCATATGAAATGTAAACTACCAGAAGGAAACCTTTTTTATTTAGTTGTAGACCAAGGTGAAGCAAGAGCCCATGAAAAAAATCTCTTGCCCCACTCAAACTCTTTTTCTCCTCATCTCTGTTCCCCACCAATATTCAGGAGCTCCAAGTAAAATACAAAAGGAGAAGGCCCAAATACTCATAATACTCCCTAAATGTTCAATGCTAGGTATATAGTAAATCAGGCATGTGATACTAAACATTTAACAACTGGCTTTCCAGGAGAATATCTGCATATGATGCATTTTTAAGTTTAATTTATATTATTAACATTTTCTCCATAACTTTCTTAAATATAAACATTTGACAAAACAATCCCTAATTTGTATTTGTAAATTTTCAAGGTATAAATGGTCACGCTGAAAATTTAACAATCAGCTTTCAACAGCCATTACAAGCTGGTTCTGGCCATCTCTGATAGTAATTAAGTTTGCTTAGTTGTGGGAGTAACATTCATTGGGGGGTGGGGGGATTGGTGCAAACAAAGTCAGCCTGAGGACAAAATGTGAATCAGTGATAGTTTCCAAATTCCCCATGCTGCTTGGGGCCTGCCTTCATGATACCATCCTTCTTGCCTTCCTTAAGTCTGGTTTCAGGAAAATCTCTAAAATTCAGGCACAATGAGAAACAAATTTCTGATAGCTAGAAGCACTATTCTCCCAAGGGGATTTGCATTTTGACAGGGATCAAAGTCTTAAGCTTAAGGAATAAAAAGCTACAATAGAATTACAGACATCAAGCAAAGGGTCAGAAGAGATTTTTTTTTAATACATAGTACAGATCACTAGACCTGAGCATAACGAGAATGAAATAGATTGTTATAAATAAAGAACTTTTTCTTGTTAATAAGACTGTTGACTTCAGAGCTCCTATTTTTGTGGGTTTCAACTTTGAGCAAGGTTGAGGGAAGTCAGTCTCCTTGCTATAGCTCTGGAATGCAGAAACATCATACCCTTGCTGCCCCTTTCCGTAATGCTAGAGGAGAAAAGGAGAAAAGAGCTGTGTTTCTAATTAAAGCACAGCAGGGATGTGATAAATAAAATGAAATCAACAGAGATGGAACTGGACCAGGATTCCTGGAAAAGAGAGAGGAGGGGGAAAGAGGAAAGGAAGGAAAGAGAATTAGCAAGTCTCTTATAAGATTTCCATTTTACAAGAGAAAAACTGATACAAAAGGTAATGGCTGAAATAGAAAGCATGTCTTCAAAAGAAGTAAGTTAATAACCCAAATTTCTTTTCTTATTCTAATCAGGCAGATATCCTTTATCTTGAATGAAGTATTGTTAGTTTGTAAATGGAGAACAAATAACTGGTACCTGGAGAAATATTTTATAGTTCCCCATTTTATGTAGCTTTGCATTTTCTCTAGCATGCTTTTTCCCCTCTGTCCTTCTGATATTCTTCTTCCTTTTTTCTTTTCTTCCTTTTTTTCTTTCTCTTCTCCCTTTATTTTTTTCCTTGTTTATGGGTCTACCAGTAATATGCAATGGCACTCAAAAGAACGGAATTTTGCCGACTCTTGCCCCTAGACTATCATCATGGTTATAGAGGGTGACATGGACTGAACTATAAATTACAGTGACTATTTACTCTAAGCATGTATTTCCATATACAGGGACTATTTTAGTATAAGTTAGATTGTGTAAGGAAACTGAGGTTTAGGAACTTTAAGATATAGTTAATATTTGGTTTAAAATGGTTCTCCCAAATTCTGATATAGTGCTACTTCCATAAGTGAAATCTGACCAAAAAAAAAGATTAAATTCCCATCAAATTGGTCTTGTCTAATGTGGACAGGTTGACTAAATAAAATCAGAGTGAATTTGACCTACTTACTTTGCATAAGCACAGTGCTGAATGCAACTAGCCTCATGTATATTTGGGTGTAAAGATAAACTGTTTAAAATCTGTTGCTGTGGTCCACAGCAACACTTCTTAAAATTCGGTATGGATCCTATAGGGCTGATATGGCAGCATCAGTCCATAGTTATTGTGAAGATGGGCCATGCCAAATCTTAATGACAGACTTTATTATGTTTTGTTTATTTTTCTGAGTATATAAAGAGGTGGCCTCAATATCAGTAATACTGATTTACCTAAGCAAGATGCTGCATGCAATAACTATAATCTCTAAATTTTAATAATGATTAAAGTGCCACATAATCATTAAGTACTGTTAGTAGTCATTTGAAATACTTTATGTAGAATTATTCAGCAATATGATAAATATTTAGACATCAAAGTAAGTACATGATAGCATCAAGTCATAAAAATGACTTTTCTCCATTAAGCAAAGATTTTAGTCTTTGGTATTTTTCAGAAGAATTTGATTTTGAAAATTGTAATATCTTTTGAACCAATGATGAGTGGGTAATTAGGACTTTCATGTCTTCCAGGGCTAAAAAAGAAGTAGCTTTACGCAACTAAATTATATAATCTTGTTATCTTTGAAAAGGATAAAAAGTTGTTTCAAAATGGATTGTTGTCATTCCAAATTGTTATTGAAACTGATTCAAGTTAAAGCTCCTGCTGTTATAGATTCAGAATGAAGAAAGACAGAGATAGACAGACAGGGATAGAGAGGCAGAGAGAGACAGAGGCAGACAAACACATACAGAAAAACAGAGATACACAAAATTTGCTAGCCTGGAACCACTGCATCATATTGGTTTCAAGCATGAGGTTCTCTTCCCATTCTTATATGTAAGATGAGAGATTCAGTGTAACCTGTGGAATAGTTATTTCTATCTGCCTGTGTTCAAGTCTCTAGCATACTTTCTCCCATATATACTACCTGTAGTCAAGCAGAAGTTGACCAGCACAAAGTTTATTTATGGAGCGATTAGCAGATGTGTCACCATCTAACTCATTAGAGCACTGGATATCATATCCAAATCTATTGCAAAAATGAAGTCACTTTGCAGTTTTATGACTAGGAGAGGGATCAGATAGGGAATTTTTAATATTAGATTGAAATAAAATCCCAACTATAATTATTTTTGTCATTTAAGATGACATAGGAAGTTAATTACTTGGCAATCTAAAAATAGCTGCTTATGAACTGGGTTAAACCAAAAACAAAAACACTGCAATCCAATAGTTGAAGCATTGCTTCTATATGGATAAAGTCAATGTATATGTTAAGTGATCACTCTCCCTAGTTTTTAGTCAATAGAATCAACTACGCAGTAGATTTAGAACCGGCCTCAAGGAAAAAAAAAAAAAAGGATTCCAATAGCCTTTTAGAAAGATAGCTTCACAAGAACTAGATAGTTTAGAAAATAAAATAGCTAATACCTATGGGTCCTACCAGACCAGCACTGGTACTCTCTTTTGGGCCTGATTATCATAATCATGTTTAGAGATATACTTTATCTCCTTATCCTTTGTCTATTTTTTCCCAGTTCTTTATATGTGTCTATGAATCTGTATTATGAGATTCATGTTCCACTTCCAGGAGGGATGAAAGAAAATGTAAGATTTCTTCTTGGTATGATATTTGTACTTGCCCTTTGGAGTTGTTTGTTGCAGCTACTTTGAAATTCTGATGTTGTATTTTTATAGAAAAAATATTATATGATACACTCCCTGCCCCCTCAAAAAAGAGAGTGTGTGTGTGTGTGTGTGTGTGTGTGTGTGTGTGTGTGTGTGTGTACAATGACTTAGCGTCACTGGATTAACTTAGAATAAATCTACACTAACAAATGATTATTAGAGGCCAAATTTATGAACAATTTATTTAGAAATGTACAATTTGAGAGCAAAATAAAATTATTGTTTGACTTTTGGTCTCTGACTTTGAAAATGAGAAGCAATCGAACTCATGTGTATTTTGAGTGTTTTCCTCAACCAGTGATTTTACTGTTTCCTGCTTAGCTATTGATATGTTCAACTCACACTCTAATGATTAAACATGTTAAAATCATCTTTTCCAGCACTGTTTATGTGATCTATTAAGAGGATCAGAGAATGAAATTTATAAAACGTTTACTTCATAGATCTACTCTATATTGAAGACACTTAGTGTTAGAAAAATAATAAAAAAATCTGATTTTGAGTTAAGTTAGAAACTCATCAGGGAAGACTTTTCTAGAATGTTAAAAGGGCAGCAATAACATTTTCCTGGGAAGTCCATTCATCATCTTGCATAATAACTCCTATCCCTTTGTAGATTCTCAGTTTACTTCCCCTCTTCAGGTAATTTTTGATGAGAAATACTTGCTTCTTTTTGATGAAATGAAAGCACTGGTTACTCTGTTGATTTGGTCTTCTATTTTCTTGTTATTAAATAGGAAATGTGTGAATATGATGCTATTCTATTTAGTTCCATCATGAGATTTCCTTGGGGAAAGTTCCAAAGGCAGAAAGCTTCTCCGACCTATCTGCTTATAGATTTTCTCTTAAATCCTTTTACAGTAGCAGACAACACATTGGAGTATCAGCTTTCCAGGGCTGATGATAGAATGTTAAGATTCGGACACACAGGAATGGATGCCAGAGAAAAATAAAATAGCATCGTAGGATAAAAGATCTAGTGAGACAGCACTGGGCATACACCCTAGATCAAAGGTCTGCTCCTGAATTTGTTTTTATAGGGTATAAAAAGGATTGTAACTTTTCTATTATGTTCCTTTCCTTAATAACTTTTCCTAGAAAATTAGATGCAATTGAGTTTTTTTGTTAAAATACTTCCTTAACTGTATTTCTAAAGATCTGTTGGGCTATGTTTCATAATTTTCATCTATTTCTACTTGTTTACAACAAATTTCATTTTCTTTTTTTCTTTTTTTTTTTTTTTGGAGGGCAGAAGGCAGGGCAATTGGAGGTTAAGTGACTTGCCCAAGGTCACATGGCTAGTAAATGTGTCAAGTGTCTGAGGTCACATTTGAACTCAGGTCCTCCTGACTCCAGGGTCAGTGTTCTATTCACTGTGCCACCTAGCCGCCCCAATAAATTTCATTTTCATTTTCTAACTTGTGGTGGTGTTTTCAGAAGGACATATACCAGTTCTTTTAACAACTCAGTGCATTTTTTCCCTTCATTTAATGAGTCTTTTTAGACTCATTAATATTCTCATAATACGTGAGATATTCTCATATTCTCATAAACATATTCTCATAAACACGTGCAAGGATTTGTCACATAATTGTATGTGAAAATATTTCATATAATTTATCAAAGTTCCTCAGTACTTAAGTAGTTATTTTTCTGTTTCCTAAAATGTATGCAAATAAAATATTTTAGTAAACTATAAAATAATTTATAAACGAAATACTTTTGAATATTGTATATCAATTCTGACTTGCTACATCTACCTCTGCTTAGATCTGTAAACTTGTGTGTATATGTATGTATGTGTCAAACTCAATTAAAAACAAGAACCACTCAGCCATGCATAAGGGTCCCTGTAGGTTGTATATTGATTTAGAATATTCCTCTATCTTTGTATCTATCTATACCTTAACACATTAAAATCAAAGAAAAACTACATTTTAATTGGGTTTAAGCCACATTTAGGAATGTTGACAACTCTATACTATTCTTCTTAACTAATGATTACTGTATCTGGAACAGAACCACTTGTACAGAACAGTGTCCTACCTACCTAATGCCACCTACCTAATGAGTTGTGTAATGTTGAAGAAGTCATATATTATGGGCTAATCAAATCAGATAGTTGCAAAAGTCTTTTCCATCTTGAAATTCCATGTTTTATTGTCTCTATGACCAGCAGAGAATGATGAATAGAGAGTTGGACTTGAAGCCAGAAAGATCTGTGTCCAATCCCACCTGGACATCTTCTGCCTGTGTGCCCCTGAAAAAGTCATTCAACCTCTCATTTCTCCAGTAAGATTTCTAACACTATAAGTTGCAGAACAATGGTCATTCTATGTTGGTTGAAGTTCTCCCACCATGAGTTCCTATACAAACAAAAATGCAGGTCTGATCCAGAAAGAAAAAAATAAGCCATTAGCTCATTTTATGCCAATTATTTCCATATTACAATTATGGAAACTAAGATTCAGAAAGATTAATTACTTCATTTAATGTCTTTAAAATAGCAGGTTAGTCTAGAATACAATATAATTTTCTCAGTTTTTTTAACCTTATGCTCTAATTTCATCCTTTCCTGTTCACATTTCATGACTTTCATTAATACTATGAAATGAATATTAACAAGAATTTGTTTTGAAGCAAGACATTAGAGAACGGGTAGAAATCTAGTTCTCTACCAATTGCTTAGGAGTATTTCCACTCTCCTATCACTAGGACTAATGAATTGGGGGAATGAGAGAAAGAGAAATCAGTGAGGAAAAAAGTACTCAGGAAAGTTGTGCTCCAATGCTACTTCCAGGCTCTATCTCTATTATTCACTAATCTCTCTTTCTTTGAGATTCATTCAATCCATATTTGTCACCCAATCAAGAACAGAGTAGCTATTGTTTACCTTCTCCTTCCTTCTTAAATGAGTTCAGTACCTGGCTCATAATCTTTTGTTTTCCCCTCTACCAACTCTTGCCCTCATACTAACATGCATATTCAAATAGGCTCTCAAATACCCTAACTTCTAAATTCCTTAACTTACTCATTTCTTATAACCTACTCCTCCATCACATCATAGCTATACAGATGATCACACCCTTGATTTTTCCTTCACCCACAAGTATTCTTTATCTAGTTTCATGAATCCTGAAATTTTCTTTTTTTCTTTTCTGACCTTCTGTCTCTTGTTCTCTCTCTCCCTCTCCCTTGTAATTCAAAAGACTTTTGTTTATCTTCAGGATGACCACAAATTCCCCCTGCTCCTCAGTTCTTTCTCAAGCTATCACCCCTGAATTAGGTATATTCTCTTCTCCTCACCAGCTCAACATTCTGATAAGAGCTTTAAACTTTACAATGTGCTTTTCTTTAGAATCCCTTTTCACTTTATCTTTGAAGATGTTACCATTCCAACCCCTAACCTTATATTACTTCCACCATCTATTACACTGGCATAAGACTACTCAGTATGGTGTGCCCACATCAGAGAAGGTGCTGTGTTCTATGAGCAAAGCAGAATTAAAGTAGCTCAAAAGAAACATGAGATGCATCAATTTAGAGAATCCAACCCAAATGTTCACATGGGTTATTTGTCCCAGACCTGTGATAGAGCATTCAGAGCATGTATTGCTCTGAGCAGCCACAGTCAGATGCACTGAAACTTGACTCTAGCATAGTGATGTATTTTTGGTTCTCTTCAAGAATGAAGGACAGCAATCAGTGAACCAACATTTTGCTCATACATGCTGCTGAACAAAAACTAGAGAGAATTGAGAAACAATGTTGACTGGCTTAACTTTGTCTTCACTGCAGCAATACTTCTATTCCTCCCTAATTGATTCACTATCCCACTCTCCAGAGTGGATTTATCCAAATGTTTTCATCCCTCCTCAAACCAATCACAGCTTTTCTGCTTCCACCCTCTTATCTAAGAACACTGTGTTAACTTCACTGAACAAACAAAAACCAAACCAAAAAAAACAAAACAAAGAAACAGAGAACACAAATGAAGAAGTCATTCAGTAAGAGCTCTTTCTTTCAGATATCTTCTGCCATCATCCCTTTAATTCTTGACTTGTTTCTAGTTTTCCAGTCTTCTTACACCTTTTTTCCTCTCTACTTACTCTGCAATCTAGTGTCACTGGCCTCCTTGCTGTTCCTTGTACAAAATACTCAACCTCTTGATACCAACCATTTTCACCGGCTGAAACACATAACTGCAACACTGTCTCTATACACCTCTGTCTCCTAGCTTTCTATACCTTCCTCCAATTCTCAGTCTTTCTCTACATTTTCAGTGCTTATTATAGTGCTTAGTATATAGTAGGCACTTAATAAATGCTAATTAACTGACTGACTTACAATGATGTTTTATAATGAAGTTATAGCATGTGAGACTCCTCATTCTGGTAACTTTAGATTTGCTGTCTGTATTATGGAGATATAAAGCTTAATTCTTATTCTAAGACCATTTTCAAATAGAATAGGCCATCGTCGTATGGGTAAATATTTTGGAGTCAATACCCATGAAATTGTTTAGTCCAAGTTCTATGTATAATAAAGAGAGTGAACTGAAAAATGTATCCTAGTGAAGAAAGATAAGAATAGATTGATGGGTATATAGAAAAAACATGGAGAAAATATCCAGATCCATTTAAGTTGAATTTTCACTCTTTAAGCATGGCATTGACTAATTAAATTTGAAATATTATTCATATGCTTTTTGGTCTAATTACATCCATAGCGCTCAAAAATAGTTTGTGAGTTGGTGGATCTACTAATCCATCACCAGTGATCAGTTTTGGAAAAGGAAATGAGATATTTGCCCTTCTCCTTTCCGGATTTATAATTAATCTAATTAGATTGTGGAATTACTTAGATACCACGCTGATATATACCAGATAAATTCACAGATTGCACAGAAGAATTCCAACTCTAAAAGAAAACATGAACTGACAGCTTCCATTATAACTGGACAACTTTAGACATGAAAACATGTCATGTTAGTGATAGTAACAGTAGACTACATGTCAATATCCTTCCTAATATGTGGTACCTAAAGTTGAAGAAATTGTTCTAGATATTTTTAAATTTCTAGATTTATAGTTAAACTGTAGAAGTCACCTGGTCCATTCCTCTCATTTTGCTGTTGATAAAACTGAGGCAAGAGAGAGGTTATGTGACCTGCCCAGGGTCACAATGGTAATTAATTGTAGAGCTGTGCTTTGAAGACTTGAACTCCAAATCCATTATACTATACCATGTTGCTCTCTAACTAGGGCAAAGAAAAACAGGCTTCCACATTTGTGTTAATTCAACCTAAGATGACATTAACCCTTTTTATTTGTCTTGATATATTGTTAACTTATGGAGCTAGCAGTACATTGAACCCTCCACTTCCTTGCTACACAGCTTCAGATCTATACATATCTTTAGCACCCTTTACTTATTGAGTTGAACATTGGCACTACTGTCTGAACTACTGAATCCATCTTATTAAACTTTGCTCATGATTCAGGTATATGGAGATCTGTTTGGATATGGACTCTTTAACTAAGGATATCAATTATACCGCCTGGTTTCATGCCATTCCCAATTTTATACAATATTTGTTCTTTCATTCAAATTTTTAATAATGATATTAAAGACTAGAACCAAAATCTAAACACAAGAACAGTTTGGAAGTAGAGGTTCGGAAAAATCACCCAGATCAACTACCTTAGTTAACACGTATTTTCCAGTGAGATGTTAGATGTTAGTTAAAAGTTAGTGAGATTTTAGTCAAAAATAGTGTGAATCAACTCAGCTAAGCAATAGAATCATCTATTCAAGATGCACTCTAGATTCATCAAGGGATTATTATGCATGGGTCTTGATACAGGGAGATAACAGTGAAATGTACAGTTCTATAGTTGTATGTTAGCCTGAGTACGTGAGATTTTCTTACTTGTGTGCCTTTTTGTTAAGTTTCTGTAATTATGTGCCCTGTATCTCCCCCCCCCCATATTGAGAACATTGACAGAAGACTGTAATCCAGATATATTTGTAAATTGATAAATTTTGTTATTCATTTATTTACTTTAATATGTTGTTACCTGTGACATTATTATTTCCTTTGCCTCATTGTTAAATAAATGTCTATATTTAGTATATAAATGTGCCTACAGAATGTGTGGCAGGGCTTTCTTTAAAGGAGAAATTTCAATTGGGATTCAAGAGCTAGGTCCAGTGAATGAGGACATGGGTATATTTCTTCACAACAACATTAGTCATAGGACCCAGAATCAGTTGGAGTATAAAAACATGTTGATTTTACTTTATTAAAAACCTAGACATGCTGGTGTAAGACCAGGTTGAAAGGAATGGGCCAGCCCAGAGAATGCATAGTTGCTCAAATAAAAGGTCGAAGGTTATTATTGAAAGGGTATCTCATATATCCTGTTATGTTGTAGGCCTCAGAAGACAGCTTAGGAAAGAAAATAAAAGATCTGATGACAAATATCAGAGAGGTTATAGTTGAAATTTTGATTCACAATGATAATGACAAAAAGAAATTATCAACCCAAATTTACAGATGAAGCAACTGAGTTTCCCAGAGAAAATTTACCTATATTTACGTATCTAGAAAACAATGGAGCTAGGATTAGACATGGATTTTTAGGAAGGAACCTTAAAGTTCATCTAATATTTTATAAATATTATAATTTTATAAAGGAGTAAATTGAGATCTGTAATTTTATTTTTTAATTTAATAACTTTTATTTTCCTTCAATTACATGTTAAAACAAATTTTAAACATTTTTTCTTAAATTTTGAGTTCCAAATTCTATTTCTTCTTCCCTCCCTCTCCTCAAGATGGAAAGCAATCAGGTAGAGGTTATACATCTGCAGTCATGTAAAACATTTCTATGTTAATCATTTCATACAAGGAGACATGAATAAAAGAAAACAAATGAAAGAAAGAAGGTGAAAATAGAGTGCTTCAGATTGTGTTCAAATAATATCAATTCTCTCTCTGGAGACATAGTATGCTTCATCATTAGTCTTTTGGGATTGTCTTGGATCATTGTATTGCTGAAAGTAGCTAAGTCATTTACAATTCTTCCTTGTACAATATTGTTGTTATTTTGTACAATGTTCTGGTCCTGTTTACTTCACTTTGCATCAATTCATGCAAATCTTTCCAGGTTTTTCTGAAATCATCCTACTTGTCATTTCTTATAGCCAATTATATTCCATCACAATCATATACCACAGCTTATTTAGCCATTCTGCAATTAATGGCATCCCTTCAATTTCCCATTCTTAGTCACCACCACAAAGAGAGCTGCTATAAATGTTTTTGTACAAATAGATCTTCCCCATCCCCCTTTTTTGAAGATACAAAAAAATGTAACGTAGAACCTCTTTGAAAGGAGTCTAAAAACTAAAAATGTTTTATGTATACACAAGTTACTATCAAATAATTGAAGATGTGATAACTGCAAAGGAGAGATCTAGAAAATATATCAGGAAAATTCAATAAAGAAATTAACCTTTTCATGCTGCAGGATCAGGGAAGGTCATATGGAGTAGCTGACATGATTCAGGCATGAAAGAAGGGAGAGACTAAATCGGTAAAGATGGGGAGAGGGTTTGAACTTTATACGTGTGAGACTCAACATTTTAAAAATGTATATATAGATGGGGAGGCAGGATGAGAAAGGAGGAAAAGATGGAAAATGTTCTAGTTTGTTTGGAATATAGAAGTGTTACATGAAATGATGTTGGAAATATATATTGAAATCACATTGTTGGAGGCCTTGAATACCAGAGGAAAGTGTTCATATTTAATTAATGGGCAGTCCCCTTTGTCTTTTTAAATAGACAATATAATCAGAATGGCATAAGAATTTTGTAGGAGGTAATATAGAAGATAGATTAGTGAAAGGACAGACTAGAGGCAGGGAAACCAACAACTTGAACAAAAAAGAAGTTTTAATGAAAGAAAGATAGAAATAAAAGGGAGTTAGTAGAGTAGTAGAAACCACTGGGTTCCATGCCAATGTAAAGGAGAATGATACACTTCTTTCCCTTTAGCCCCTGGTAACAGAGCCTCTTTCCTTATCTACTTGGAAACTATGCCACTGGAACACCATGAAACTTCCTGCAATCTTCTCAGTATAGCTTCATTTTGACCCTACCAAAAATGAGGGCACAACTTTTGGCTCTCCAGATCCCAGGTGAGCTTTTTATTTTATCTAAGGAGAACCAAGCTACCATTCCCAGTACAGAAATCTATGTCTCTTTCTTTCCAGTAGTATTTTATTTCTTGTTGTCCCTAATTAGAATATTAGCTCCTTGAGGGTAGAGATGACCTTATTTGGTTTTTTTATGTAACCTCAGCACTTGGCAAAGAGACTGGTACATAGTGTTAA
>CM053591.1:123684165-123721010 GCA_028646515.1 Pseudochirops corinnae
TAGGAGAGAATAGACTGGGGGAGGGGGACACACTGGGATGGCTGTTTTGGGGCGGTGGGTGGGGAGAAAATATGTAACTCAAAATCTTGTGGAAATGAATGATGTAAACTATAATAAAATTAAAAAAAAAAAAGAAAAAAAAAGACATAGTTACTAGCTCTAGAGTAATTGAACCAGTCTTGGATTTGAACTTGAATATCATGGATTCAAATCCCACACCTGCTGTATACTTGTTATGTTATTTTGGGAAGTAATTTCACTTCCTCTGAACCTCAGTGAATGATAACAGTTTTTGTGGCCCTTTCTAGTAGTGTTTGTTTTTCTCATGTTCTCCCTCAGACTGGATCTAGAGAGGAAGTTGATATAATCATTGATCTCCATTGCTATATCAGATGCTTACCCCTGGCATTAGGATTTAGCAACTTCTCCTCCTTTGGAATTTGTTCCAACTCTATATTACCCTTTCTGCATCCTTCTTGCTTTGATCTACCAGCCTTCATGGCACTCACCCATCTTTCTTAAGGTCTTCTGTTTCTGATCTTTCTCTTTCTCTTTCATGATCTTTCTCTTCAACTTAAGCCCAGCTATTATATTGAGAAATTCAATATAATTGAGAAATTGAGAAATTTAATATATATATTCATGTCTCCAGAAACTCCCTGAACTTCCAGCTTATTGAACTCTTCATGTCCATGGCTGGTTGTTTCTTCGTTCTACCTGTCATCCATAGGAACAGACTTAACCTAGATGTCACCATCACCCTTTACTCCACTACCTCCATACTTTTAAATTTTGAAATCCCCTTTCCCCGATCTTAATCTCCAGTTCTCTCATTTCTCCCTCTTCTTCAGTCATTTAGAACCCATTCTTTCTTATGATTTTTTTTTTCTTCTTCGTTTATTTATGAACTACTGAACAATGATAGATTCATGGTCAGCCTAGAATACTTGGCGTCTTGCAAATATAATCAAAGGGTTTTAGAGTCAAAGTATATTGGTCTGTATAGCACCTGAACTATTTATTACACATTTGACCTTAGACAAGTCACTTCAACTAGTTGGACCTCAGCTGTCTTATCTTTAAAATCAGACTGGATCATCTAGACATCTTTCATGTCTGAATTTAAGATCCTATGACTAGCTTGACAGAGAGACTTGAAACAATATTATATAAGGATTGGGCAAAGAAGCTAGGACTGTTTCTAATGAAGTTGAGACAATTTAGGAGACACACTATTGCTGTCTTCAAATATTTGAAATTTGAGGAGGAAGAGTGATTAGGTTTGCTCTGTTTGGCTCCAGAGGGTAGAAATAGCAACAATGGATAAAATTTACAGAAACAGATTTTAGCTCTAAAAGTGGAAGCACTGAAGCATAAGGTAATGGTTTTATCTATACAAGTATTCAAGTGAAGATTGCATAACCATTTCTGGGAGATATCTTTGAAGGAATTCCTGCTTCTGATATGGGTTAGCTTGAATGACATTTCAGGATCTTTCTGGACACTTCTTAGGTCAGAATTTGTAACCTGGGAATTATGAACTTCAAAACATCCTGATAATTATATTTTAATATAATTAGTTTTCTTTGAAATACTATATATTTTATTTTATACACATAAAATATTATTCTGAGAAGACACCATAGGCTTCACCAATCTTCCAATGGAACCTGTGACACTTACAAAAAAGGTAATAGACATACATAGACAAATAAAGTCCTTGCCTTCAAGGAGGTTGCAATCCAATTAGCTAGTTAAAAGATGGGCATAACTACAATACAAATATGACATTCTGTCTTGTGCGGTGGATTGCTCCCTCTCGTCCCTATTTTCTCTCTCATTTATCTTCAGTTTCTCCTTTTCTAGTGGCTGCTTCCCCTACTGCTTACAGATATGCCCGTGTCTACCCCATCTCCAGAATTCTCAAAAAGCCTTTACTTGATCCATCTATCCTTGCTAGTTTTCTTTATAAATCTTTCCTCCTTTTGTGGCTATATTCTTTGAGAAGGCCATGACCTTCATACCCTTACCTCTCATTTTCTTTTAAATTCTCTATAGTTTGTTTTCTGACCTTATCAATCAACCAGAGCTCCTTCCCAAAATTCCTAGTGGTCTCTTAAGAGTCATATCGAATAGCTTTTTCTTAGCCCTCCTCCCTCTTAATCTCTTAGCAATCCTTGAATTTGTTGATCACCCTCTTTACCTTAATCCAGTCTTTTCTCTACATTTTTATGATACTTCTTTTTCCTGGTTCTCCTACTTTATGCTTTTTCTGTTCCCTTTGCTGAATCTTCATTCAGGTCATACTGATGACATATGGGCTCTGGGAACCCCCTTGAACTCAGATGGAGTCTTCTCATTTGACGAGGCATTTGCCTGAGGCCATAAACCTTTGATCTCAGCCCAAACCTCTGCGACTAGCCTAGCCCTCCTTTGTCCAGCTAGGTCCCACCCTAGATCTTCCCAAACCCTCCATTTTCTTATCCCCAGGTAACCTCCAGCTACCTCTCACCCTTAATCTCTCATCCCTGGAACCTGACCTCATTTGACTTCTCCTGAAGACCCTCCCCAAACTCCTCCCCTAGACCACCCCTCGATTCTTCCCACAATTTTTTTGTATATAAGACCTCATCTTGCCTCCATGAGGAGTGAGAGTGTCAGAGAATGATCTAGCACATACTCATTCTATATCATATTATTCTAGCCTGCTTCTCCAGTACAAGCATTACAGATAATGAGGCTCCTTAAGAGTCTACCCATATAGGTGAATCTTTAATAAACTTTGCTTTACTTTGTCTGAAAGAAGACATGAGTCTAATTCATTTGGCAGGACCCAGAGTGTTGGTATTTTGGGGTCTCAAGCACCCCTAACCCTATTGGTCTGCCCTAGATCATTCTCCCACACTCTCATACCTCATGGAGGCAAGATGGGGTCTTATATCCAGAAAGGTTGTGGGAGGAATCTAGGGGTGGTCTAGGGGAGGAGTTTGGGGAGGGCCTTCAGGAGGAGTCAAATGAGGTCAGACTCCAGTGATAAGAGATTAAGGGTGGGAGGTAGCTGGAGGTTACCAGGAGAAGAGAAAATGGAGGGTTTGGGAGGACCAAGGGTGGGACCTAGCTGGACAAAGGAGGGCTAGGCTAGTAACAGAGGTTTGGGTTGAGCCAGGATCAAAGGCTTATGGCTTCAGGCAAACGTCTCATCAAATGGGAAGATTCAATCAGAGTTCAAGGAGGTTCCCAGAGCCTATACCTCATCATTCCAATCATGGCTATCCCAAAGAGTTCTATCCTGAGTTCTTTTCTCTCATGATATTATTTCACTTGCTGATCTCATCGGGCCCCATAAATTCAGTTATAAGCTATGCTTTTGATTTTCAAATCTTCTAATCTAGCCCTAACTTATCTGTTGACCTCCATTCACACATCTCCAACTGCATTTTGGACATCTTGAACTGGATGTACTAAAGACATCTTAAACTCAACATATTGAAAAGTAATTCCATTATCTTTCTTCTGCATCTTCACATCCCACACCTTTTCATCTTCTAATTTAACTACTACTGTTGAAGGCATTACCATTCTCTCAGTCCCATAGGTTCTGAACCTAGATATCATTCTCTACTTCTTCCTATCTTTCATTTCCCATAGCCAATCTATTGCCAAGGCTCATCAATTGTACCCTTTTACATCATTTGCATATCCTAATCTCAAATGTACTTTGAACACTTTCCTACTCCCTTTCAGAGAGACTTTAGATAGGAATCAAAGTGAAACTTTAAGTAATTTTTCCCCAAGGCTAAGACCCAGAGAGTTCAAGTAAAAACAAAAACACAAAAAAACAAGCAAACAAAACCCTTAGCCCACCCTTCAACAGCTGGGCTTACTCCTGAGTATACCTACCTCTACCCACCTGAATGCAGAGCTAAGGACCCTCCCACTTGTGCTTTGAGAAAGTAAATTGACCTTTGTTTGGGAGGAAGGTGTGGTAATTGAGTGAGGCTGTTTCAACACAGTCAAAAAATTTATCAAGTCTTTCATTATTAATAATTATATTAATAAATTAGTAATTTTAATATCTCACTTATGAATGGATGATAGGTTTCCTGTTTCCCCAAGGTGTGTACCAGTGTCTCCTACCTAGTTCTTCTTGTAATGACTCCAGTTTAAAAATGATGAAATGGTGGCTCCCAAAAGTTAAAGTCTTTTTTAAAGTTTGTAAATGCCAAGTCTGTGCTCCTAACTTCCATGCAATTCAGTGTTCTTCACACCAGACCATGTTGCCTCATGAATCTGAACATTAATTAAGTGGCTAAACTCCCTAGCTCTTCCTCATGACTACAGCTGCTTTTTTTCCCCAAAGGCCTTCTCCATCTGTTCAAAGATGTCCCTAATTTCACAATGAAAGTCTCATTCTTTTATTTTAAAACTTCTGAGACCTTGTAAAATGCAAATACTTTTGGTTACAGTAACTTAGTGGGAATCAGATTTCTCTTGAGTCTTCTTTCTTTCTTTTTCTTTCTTAAGGGAAAGAGTGGCAAAAGCATGAACAAAATAATACCTAAGAAGAGGGAATGCAATAGGATTGGGGATACAGGGAAAAGCAGGAAAGAGGCTAGTGATGCAGGAGGACAAACATTAAAAACTTAATGATATTACCCAGAACGTCCCTGCCTTATAGTAACACTTGAATTATGTTGGAAGAGAGGTTAGCTGTGATGTCTGAGAGAAACCGCTGACTAATGAAATGGACAAAGAATGGAAGATTTTAAGCAACTGCTTCTGAAGAAAAGTCAGACAGTAGGAGCAGGTTTCATCAAACAAGAATATCCAGCAAGGAACTTTCTGAAATTGTGAGAAGTCAGCAGAAACTCTAGACACAAAAGGAGATCTAACATATGTTCTTAGATGGAATGGGTTTAAAGTATCTTTATGAAGGAGCAAGTATAAAAAACAGAAACAAGAAAAAAAGCAAGAAAATTGCAATCTTCTTCGATACTACTAGGAGGAGCCTGAATTTCAACTGTTTCTTAAGGCACTGACTCAGAATTTAAAACATTATTCTGGAAGGTTACCCCCCCAATACTCCCCCCCTACCCCCAGTGCTTCCAAATATTAATGGTAGAAAATAAACTGACTTAAAAAGCAGTGGTTTTAACTTTTCTCTTTGTAGAAATTATTGAAACAAACTTTTTTTTTCCCATCTGAATTTCAGGAAGTTTGTTTGGAATCCATTCTTTCAAAATCTTGACAAGTCACTTAACATTTTCAGGATTCAATTGTATCATCTCTTTGTTTTGTTTTTTCCCTTTTTAAAATGTTTATTTACTTTTAATATTCAACATTCATGTCCACAAGATTTTGAATTCCAAATTTTCTCTCCACTTCTCCCCTACCCCCAGCCCAAGATGGTATGCATTCTTATCACTCCTTCCCCCAGTGTGCCCTCTCTTCTATCACCCCCATAGTCCTGCCTTCTCCCCTTCTCCCTTATTTTCTTGTTGGGCAAGATAGGTTTCTATACCCCATTGCCTGTATATCTTATTTACCATTTACATGTAAAAACAATTTTTTAACGTTTCTTTTTAAAACTTTAAGTTACAAATTCTCTCCCTTCTCTCCCCATTCAACCTCATTAAGAAGATAAACAATTCAATATAGGTTATACATGTGTATAGTTATGCAAAACACTTCCAAAATAGTCATGCTGTGAAAAACTAACTATATTTCCCTCCATCCTATCCTGCCTCCACTTATTCTATTTTCTCCTTTGACCCTGTTCCTTTGCAAAAGTATTTGCTTCTGACTACCCCCTCCCCCAATCTGCCCTCTCTTCTATCATGCCCCCACTCTCTTTGTTGCTTCCTCCTTACTTTCCTGTAGGGTAAGATGCCCAATTGAGTGTATGTGTTATTCTCTCCTTAAGTCAAATTCAATGAGAGTAAGGTTCACTCATTCCCTCTCACCTCCTGCCTCTTCTCCTCCATTGTGAACCTTTTTCTTGCCTCTTTTATGTGAGATAAGTTAAGTTCATTCTATCTCTCCCTTTGTCCTTTTCTCAATAGACTCCTTTCTCGCCCCTTAATTTTATTTTTTTAGATATCATGCTTTGATATTCAACACACCCTGTGCCATCTATCTGTCTATCTTATCTATCTGTCTATCTTATCTATCTACCTATCTATCCGTCTATCTATCTACCTACCTACCTACCTATATCCATATCCATACAAATATGTGTGTGTGTATGTGTGTTTGTGTATACTACCCTAATACTGAGAAAGGCCTCATGAATTACAAATATCATCTTTCCATGTAGGAATGTAAAAAGTTCAACTTTAATAAGTCCCGTATGATTTCTCTTTCCTTTATTTACACTTTTTACTCATCTTCCCAGCCAAATACTTGACTTTCTAGTTTTTTATCAGGGTAGGACTCTGTATCTGGTAGGGGTGGGGATAGGTGTACTGTCCCAGACTTCAGAGGTTTTGCATCAGCCACTTCATCCCCCACTGTCTGTGGGCTCATAGCTCCAGAAGCAGCAGCTGCTGCCACTACTTCTGCTTCTACCACCACCACCACCACCTGTACCACCCCAGGGCTGGGACCAGAACCCAGCCAGACCAGGATCTTACTTCACCTAGGTCCCACAGAGCTTTCCCACTGACCTTCTTTGCTGTATTTGGCGTTTGAAGGTTGAGAAGTCTGGAAACTGCCACAGCTGCCAGTGATTCAGTGCCCTGAGGCCTGCTCTCCCCCCTCTTTGGCCAGACTGCACTCCACTCCCAGCACATTTGTGATATACCCTTCCTGTCCACCTTCCAGGTTGTCTTGGGCTGGAGATTTGCTTCACTCTGTCATTGAGTGGGTTCTGTAGCTCGAGAATTTGTTTAGAGTAATTTTTTTACAGATATTTGTAGGGGTTTGGGTGAAATCTCAAGCAAGTCTCTGCTCTTACTCCACCATTTTGGCTCCCCCACTTGTATCATCTTTAAAAGGAAGATATTAACATCTTATTTGCTAGAAGCAGGGCATTCTTCAGCTAAGCACTAGGAATGGAAATACGAGCAAAAATAAAGATAATCTCCACCCTTAAGGAGCTCGCTTTCTAATGGTAAAAGCAAAACAAAAAGTTGAAAAAGGGAAGGGCCAAAGGAGGTTGTGAGTGAGAGGGCATGAAGGAGTGCCACCTTATATGAAACTGCCCTCTGATATCTCCTAACTGGAGCCATATACCCAGAGGAAGGGGGCCCCAAAATGGAGCTACATGCAAGGTGTGAGTCCCAGGAATGAAATTATTTTCTAGCATCAATAGGTTGTTAGGGTATGGTAGAGAAGTGAAGAGTGAAGCCTGTTGGGAAATGAGGCTGATCACTGAAGATCTAAGACCCCTTCCCCGTACTTCCCCCAACCTCCTCCCCCCACACATACCAAAGATCTGTTACTTTGTTTTTGATGACAGGAAACTGGCAACAACTTGGGTAAACCATTGAGACATTTCCTTATCTACATGTTTAAATTCTAATTATGTGTATGAATAACACCAGACAAAGCTCATTCATTCATTCCTCTATCTTTGCCTCACTGTCTGTCTCTCCATTTAGCCACATATCAGTATATGTGTGGTGAAAAACCAATGATTTCATCCTCTATAAAGTGATGCAGTTTCTGTTGTGGAAACCCCTTTTGAGGGTGCAGATTCTAGTTAGAGCTCTTGTACTATATTTTGTATTTTGAATTGGAGAAGGGGTAATCAGCACCATACTTTTTTCTATAGTTAACTTAGAAATATGCCCTGCTTGGTAAAAAGAAACATAAGAAATTTTCAATTTACTGAGTGACTTATTTGAATAAATTTTATGTTTTTGGCATAAAGATGATGTCACATTAGAAGGATATTGCGATAGGGAACCCTTTACATACCTGGTATGGATGGGGTGAGGACAAACACAGTCTTAACAATTATTTTCAAGTTTTTATTTCAGAAGCCTCCTACTGTAGATGTGTAGCACAGCATCTTCAGCTACTCAACTAATTCCCAGTCAGACTAATGTGTCTTCTGACTGTGGTTAGCTATATCTCCACTCAGGTCACTAGAAATAACCTGGGGTTATTTATAAAGAAATATAAATAACTTGTGGGGTGTTTTCCAAATTATATTATTTATACACCTTTGCTAATGTGCTTCTCCCTAAGATTATCAACTGAGGTCAGTTAGTCAGAAAAACTGAATTTATTTTTTAGCAATAAGTATTTATTAAGGTGAGATAGGTTGAGAAAGAAGAGTTGACACAAACCTTCCCCCAACTCTCACCATAACTGCCAAACTAGAGATGGTTTATGACAAGTACACAGAAAGTACAAGGTAAAATGGACTCAAAGTTACAGCAGATGTAGAAAACTCACAAATGCTGGAAGTATTTTTGCTAGAAATACTTTTGTTTCCCTCCCCATTATGCCCTCATGGAGTTTCCTTTAGGCATCACAAACATGGTCCAGCTTTCTCTTGGCCTCCTTGTACATTCATGAAGTTGTTTTTCCTCAGCATGTCTACTTTGTTCTCTACTCCTGATACAGACATTGCCTTTACTTCTTCCAGGAATGCAGAAAAAGAGTCCAAATCTCTGAATTTTCAAAGTTTATAATATCTTTCCTGGCCAACAAATGGGAGAAGACAGAGAGAAGGAAAATTCTTCCTTTTTCCAAGAAATTCTCTCAGTAACTTGGTTAGAATTGCAGTCTCTTCCAAGCTGCTAGACACTCAGGCATCTAAGTTCTGAATGGGTTTGCTATTTTTAAAGACTTAGCCTTCCTTTCTTGCCCTCATCTAAAGTTCAGGGACTATTCATGGGTCCATTCCAACTAGTGATCAGCATGGGGATTTGACCTGCTCTGATTCCAACATGGAGGAGTCTGTCCTTCTTGAGGAAATTTAGTGTCCACCTTTTGAAGGGGGTAGGGAGGAAAGTATTCATTACATTGAAGCCAGAGTCAAACTGACCTAGTGTTAAAAATTCTCTAGTTTGAAAGATCTGGTCACCTTAGCCTCTCTTCTAACTGTAATTATAGACCTATGGCATCACACTTGGGCTTATTTTTTATTTTCTATAAGACCCACAAGTTGTGCCTGATTCTTTTTGCCCAATCCCAGCACATTGCCTTAAACCATCATTCCAATTCAAACAGTGGCTTTTCCTGCTTCCTAACTGATCAAGGACTTTTTGAAGCTCTAATGACCCTGACTGAACTATTGATTGATTAGAGGCATCTTGACCCTGTTCGTACTTAATTCATACCTCTGATTGACTGATTTAATTGAAGTCTAAGCCTTCTACACATAGTTATATTTTGGGCATATGATTTGAACCTGAGCAGTAAGAGTCCTACCACAAATATGGACTTATATTCTGTCAATGAGAAGAGGTTGTAATATAAAAATATTACAAGTAATTTAGAGATTGTTTTGTTTAATTTTCTATTTTATCCGAAAGACATTATATTTATCAAAAGTATTCTCTCTTATAAGAGATATTTTTTTTCCCTTTTTCTCCTTTTTCTCAGAGGGAATCAATATATCAAGTCATTCATTCCCTCTTTGATGATTCAGTCAACCAGCAGTGAAATCAAGGAGAAAATCACTATAAAATTTATATTGTTGTAATTCAGAGAGATTTATGAAATACTCAGGACCACCTTCTTGAATCTAATCCTCAAAAGGAAGGGAAATTAATTGATGCTACACTGTATATTACATTGAGAAAAATCATGTTGTGCTTTGTTTACCCCTATTTTGTTCATTACTTTGAAAAATAATGAAAAATAACAGAAACATATTGGTAAATCAATCCTTTAACTTATCTCTGTATTGTCAGGCCTAGAAATTTAAGATTGAATACATTGATTCAAACAATAAACATGTAAAGTGATTTCACCATAAAAAACTCATTTAATTGACAGAAATAAATTCAATAAGTTTGGGAAATATAATTTCTATGTTTCACATTTTAATTATACATTTTTGTTACATCACAATAATTTTCAGCCATATTCTCAAATGAAACAAGCAAAAATAAGTTTATATGTAGAGTATCTGAAAATATATAAAATGTTTTTTCCTAGTAGTCCCTTTATTTGGTATTGTAGAAGAGGCAATATATTTCATTATCTCTTCTCAAAGACCTTCATTTTTGCCATTATTCAAACAAAAAATTCTATTCATGATCTATTCATTATCATTATTGTTGTCATTTTGTTTATTGTACTGCATATTTTCATCATGAAAATCTTGCCATGTTTCTCTGAATGTTATGAGTTTCTTACTGGTCAATAATATTCCATTTTAATTCACAAATTCCAGTTTTGTCAGTCATTCCATAAATACCAACTTTGTTTCCAAATTTGGACACCACTGAATCCTACTAATAGTGTTTTAATATATGTTAGAAATATGTTCTTTTCCTTGATTCCCATGTGCTATACATTTGATAATGGGATCACTTTTTAAAAAACCTAAGGAGAGTTCAGTAACTTTTCTTATGTATTTATAAATTCAAATACACAATGCTGCATCTTTTTATGGCTCCACGAAAAGAATATCTGTGTGCCTTGATTCCAACAGATGTTCCATATTAGATGGTCCATCTTTTTTCTTTAACTTTTGTACTTCTTTTTCAATTTTTAAAAACTTTTTGTAATATGTGAGGTGAAACCTCAATATTATTTTAATTTGTAAATATGGCTTTAATATTAATGTAGAACATATATTCAGATAACCATTTTAGTTTTTGATTCTTATTTTGAAATCTGTTTAAGTCCTTTGATCTGTTGAAGAATAGATCTTAATGTTACAAATTTGTTCCAGTTTCTTATGTGTTTTAGATATCAGACATTTGTCATTAATATTTGATGTTAACATTTTTCTACTCTACTATTTTTCTTCTGATTTTTTTCATTGACTTTATTCATGCATGAGAATGGGGTTCCAAAAAAAGATTTAGACATCTCAAATGAATCAATCAAAAGTAAACTAGACGTGAATAAGTATTTAACTAATTTGAAAGACTGACAGGCGTATGGGGTCATTGGATAAAGACAGATGATACCACCAAGAAAATATAACAGTCTGAAGAATATGAAACTGTAACTCATAAACTACATATAAAAATAGCATACTTGTTCATGAAAAAAAAAAATACATGTCCTAAGACTGAATTCAGAAGTTGAGGATTAGTACCCCAAGAGAATTACACCTGGAAGGGAAATTGCTTTCCTTCCTTCCTGCCTCCTACTCCATTGATCATGTTAACAAAGAGATTAATAGGAGACAAAAAATGCACCTGAGAAGAGAGAAGAACAAGACAAGGGCAAATAGAAGGTTTCTCCCACAAAACAAAAACAAATAAACAAAATAAATGAATTGAGTGTGAAGAGACAGAATTAATAAGGTCACAACCTTGTGAACTTTGAGAGGTAAGAAATCCCTGGAGCCTGTTGGTAACACTATCCTCAGAGCTAATACCAACATTCCCAGAGCAGCAGTAGCTGAAACCACAGTGTGTTTCCAACAATTATTTTAATATAACTTTAGCTCTTTCTCCCTAGGGATCTTGTGTGTACAAGTGTAGAATTAATTTCATGAAGCAAGGCAGAGAGTTTTTCTGTAACAACTGTCCTTTCCACAATTGTTTAGTAAATAACCTTTTGTAAAAGCTAATTAAGTGTGACTGATAATGAAAGGAAAGTACACTAGTTGGGGCTCTTAAACAAAAACATATTCCCTTCATGTCAGTTTCTAGAACTTTAAAAGGAAAATTAGTCAGTTGGCCTACTGGTGACCCAGACCTCCCAGGGCGAGTGCTAGTTAATAAAATAAGCTAAAAGGGGGTTCTACACATAAAAGCAATTTTTACCCCCATGTAGTTAGAATTGCCCTTTATGTTTTATTATTTCTATACTACTTGTTTCATATGACTATAGATAGCTTTAATTTCTTCCTTTGAAAACTGCCTGTTCATAACCTTTGACCATGGAGAAACTTAAAGAAGTGAATAATGGATTCGTTACTTTTGAGGAATAAGTTTAGCTGATAAGTGGAATAGATTAGAGGAAGAGACTCAGAGAAGTCACTCAATGTACTTATTAGTTTGGCTGAGATATTGTTTTGAGTGAGGTGATAGTCAAGCACAGAGTATGTTACCTCAAATTGATTTATTTAAAATAGAAATCATATTTATCAAGGAATTTTTATGAACAGCTTCTGAGATAGAAAAAACAAACTGACAATTACAGTTCCAGAGTTTTGAGTTGTCCTATACACATAGATTTTCTTCACTTATGTGAATTCAGGGCAGATTTCTATAAGTTTGTCCATTTTCTGATATATATTGTGAATATATTTGTGAAAGAATGTGAACCAAGTGTAGGTAGGAATTATGAAATCTCTGACATTTACATATTTGTTTTAATATATGCATATCTACCTGAATTAAAACTCTTATTTATGGCACATATTAAATAAACTTATATTTAAGACAAAAAAGTAAGATTAGTATCAGTGGATGGCTATATAAACAGACAAACATGAGGAGTAACTTAGGTGCATGATTGGTAATTGGTAGGGGAGGTATTTGTCCTAAATGGAGAGATTCCTACGACTAAAAATATTTGAATATAACCAAGTGGTGATGCTCCTACTTGGGGAACCTACTCTTATTAGGGTAAGATCAGGTTGGAATAATGGAGCCATCTAAGAGAATAAATGGGTGTCTGCATACACAACTGAGAAGTATGAAGTAATAAAGTATGTACAGATAGCCACACAACACTTGTTATGGCAACAATTCTTGTTTGTTAAAGAAATATTTCCATATGAACACAATTACAAATCACTTTTCACACAAATAAAGTCAGATCTAAATAATTGGAAAAACATCAATTGCTCATGGGTAGACTGAACTAATAAAGTAAAAATGACAATTCTATCTAAATTAACTTACTTATTCAGTGCCATATTAATCAAACTACTAAAAAATTATTCTATAGAACTAGAAAAAATAATAACAAAAGTCATCTGGAAGAAAAAAAGGTCCAGAATATCAAGTGAAATAATGAAAAGGAATGCTAGAGAAGGTGGCCTAGCCATACCAGATCTTAAATTGTATTATAAAGCAACAATCATCAGAACCACTTGGTATAAGCAAAGAAATAGAATGGAGGATCATTGGAATAGGTTAGGTACACTAGACACAGTAGTCAAGGACTATAGTAATCTACTGTTTGATAAACCCAAAGACACTAGCTTCTAGGATAAGAACTCACTATTTGACAAAAACAGCTGGGAAAACTGGAAAATAGTATGGCAGAAAATAGGCATAGACCAACATCTGACACTGTATACCAAAATAAAGTAAAAATGGGTACACAATTTAGATATAAAGCCTGATACCATACACAAACTGGGAGTACAAGGAATAGTTTACCTATCATATCTATGGAGAATGGAAGAAAAAATTTATGACCAAAGAAGATGGAGCATTATGAAATGCAAAATGGATAATTTTGATTACATTAAATTGAAAATTTTTTGCACAAACAAGCCAATGCAGCCAAGATTAGGAGGGAAGCAGAAAACTGGAAAGAAATTTTTATAAGCAGTGTCTCTGATAAAGGCCTCATCTCTAAAAAAACAAAGAGAATCGAGTCAAATTTATAAGAATACAAAACATTCCCCAACTGATAAATGGTCAAAGGTTATGAACAGGCAGTTTTCAAAGGAAGAAATTAAAGCTATCTATAGTCATATGAAAAAATGCTCTAAATCACTATTGATTAGAGAAATGCAAATCAAAACAACTCTTTATTACATCAAACCTATCAGACTGGCTAACATGACAAAACAGGAAAATTATGAATGGTGGAGATATGGGAAATTTGGAACACTAATGCATTGTTGGTAGAGTTGTGAATTGATCCAACCATTCTGGAGAGCAATTTGGAACTATGCCCAAAGGGCCATAAAACTGTTCATATCCTTTGATCCAGCAATACCACTTCTAGGTTTATAATCTCCAAAGAGATTATAAAAATAGGAAAAGAACCCACATGCACAAAAATATTTGTAGCAGCTGTGGTGGCAAAGATTTGGAAATTGAAGGAATACCCATTAATTGGGGAATGACAGAACAAGTGGTGGATTATAAATGTAATGAGATACTATTGTGCTATAAGCAATGATAAATAGGCAGACTTTAGAAAAACCTGTGAAGTCTTATGTGAGCTGATGCTGAGTAAAGTGATCTGAACCAGGAGTCTGACTGCAAATTAAGGCATATTAATTACTTTCTCTCTCTCTCTCTCTCTCTGTCTCTTTGTCTTTGTGTGTGTCTCTCTCTTTCTTGTTTCTTCTTTCTCATAGTTTCTCCATGGTTCTAATTTTTCTTTACAAATTGCAACGCCATGTTGGGGAGGGGAGAGATAGGTAGAAAATTTGGAACTTAAATCTTATGGAAATGAATGTTGGAAACTTAAAATAAATTAAAAAAAAACTTTCAATAAAAAAAGAAATATTTCCTCCAGTAATTTATGTTCTTGGGTTTATTAAACCCTCAACTCCTTAAAACAAACAAACAAAACCTTCAATTGCTTCTTAGTCATCTGTTTTGTTCCATAGATTTATTTTCTGCTTTTTAAGCAGGATCTTATATTGTTTTGATTATTACTGCTTTATAAGAAGTTATTGTAAAGCCAATCACTAGCAGCTCTCCTGAAGACTGCTGCTGTGAATAACATTAAAAATCATGTTAGCCAATCTGATAGGTGTGATGTAGTAAAGAGTTGTTTTGATTTGCATTTCTCTAATCAATAGTGATTTAGAGCATTTTTTTCATATGACTATAGATAGCTTTAATTTCTTCCTTTGCAAACTGCCTGTTCATAACCTTTGACCATTTATCATTTGGGGAATGTTTTGTATTCTAATAAATTTGACTCAGTTCTCTTTGTTTTTTAGAGATGAGCCCTTTATCAGATCTTTGCATAGTATACTGAACTCTCTATTCAGTAATAAACTAAAGCACAACATTCAAAAAACTAAAGCGTCACATTCGCAACAATATAACATAACAATTTATTACTAAAGTGACCACATAGTCTTAAACAAAATATAACATTCAGTAAGTCACAATCTCTTCAATCAATATAGAGTACCCAAGTCAAGTCTTCTTTCATCTTAATTTGAGGCTGACTTCCAAATCCCATGGCTCTTCTTCCATGCTCCCAGCTCTTGCCTGGATTTACTTGACTGTTGCCTGGATTCAGACTGTAGCCTGGATTCATACACAGGCAACTCTCTCCTCTGGTTCTATGTCAGCCCAGGGGACTATTCCACTCTAAGTCCTTTGCAGTTTTTGTTTCTAGGAAGAGAAAGTTTAACAGAGCTACAACAATATTTACAAACATTACCAGCACGATCATCTCAATTCATTTTCTGTCTGGCAAAGTAACACAAACCAATAGACAAAGCTTTTGTCAGAGAAATCAAATACAAATCAACAGTAAAGTCCCAGGACTTTTGTAAACAGCAGTAAAGTCCTCTTTTAATAGACAGAATGCTTCATGTTGACAAAGTAACATCAACACAGACACAACAGACAGGCAGAGTGCCAGACATCACAAACTTTCTCCTTCTCAGCTCTGCTTGGTCCCAGTTCATGCTCCAACTTTTCTCTGCTCTGCTCCTTCCTGTTCCACCCTTCCTGTTCTGCTCTTTCAGCAAGTTCCTCCTACCATGGGCTCCATGTGATGATGCTAGGTCTATTAAAGGTAGGGAAGGTCTCCAAACTCCCTTAGGCCTATTAAGGGCAACCCAAATATATACTGTTTCCAACAAAGACTTGATATGATCAAAGGCAAGGCTCAAAGACACTTGAATAGCTGAAACAAACAGGAAAGTACTGCTTGGCTTGACATTACAATTATTTTTATAAAATATCTAAACTATTATATAATGTAAATATTCCTTTATGCATTACTTTTGTTCTTCTGAATGAATTTTGTTATATTTTGTCTATATTTTGTTTTGTTTGTTTTTTAAGAATCAATTCTTTAAGAATCAATCAGTCAAGTTTTTATTATCTCCTCTGTACAGGGCACTTTGATGGGTACTTTAGATTTCAATACAAAGAATAAAACTGTCCCTTCTTCCATAGAACTTATACTCCATGCAAAGAGAACTTGTAAGTAACTATATGATAAATATAAAGTGAAAAATCTATGTCTATCTGTATCTATATCTATCTCTGTGTGTATATAATATATATACATACATATATACACAACATGTTCATACATATATATATATAATGCATATATAAATAATATATTTATACACACACACATATACACATATATTCCCAACATTTAAAGACAAAGTAATTGGGTAGAGAGGACTCTTGAATGTTCAAACCTCAGGAAAAATTTCATGCAGAAGATGCTTTTTTGTATTGTATCTCAAAGGAAGACTGACTTTGTGGAGAAAAGATAATACAGTAGTACACTTTAGGTACATGGGAAGGCCAGTGTCATACACAGTCAGTGGAATTGATTAAGAGAGTCACATAGTTAGATCTGCACCTAAAGAAAATTAGGAGATGAAAAGTAGATGAGAAGTGATGAGTGTCTTAGCTATTACAGCTATGTAGAATGGAGAAAAGGTTTTGGATACAAGAGATATGAAGGTGGAAATTACAAGATTTAGCAACTGATTTTACATGTATACAGAGTGAGAGACAATGAGGAGTAGAGAATAGACATTAAGAACCCAGAACACTAAAAGGATAGTGTTATATTTAACATAAATAAGAAAGTTTAGAAGATGGGAAGATCTGGCTCCCCAAAAAATAGGAGGCAATCAAGATAGGAAAGAAAGGTAGAACTTATGATATGAAGGCATTTATTAATGAAATGTCGATAGGTGAAATAAAAGGGATTTAACTGTCTCAATTCATAAAGTACATTTGTTGGAAAAAAAGTGATCCTCACTGAAATCAGAATCAGACTTACAGAGGGAAAAATCATAGTTCTAGGGAAGTAATCTTTTATTTTACCAAAAAAATTCCTTCATAGAGTTCTTAAAAGATTTATCAGCCAAATCTAAAGTAGATGTAATAGTTGCCCTGTTCTTAGAATTAAATCCAAAGAAAAAGGCAAGGGGATGAGAAATAGTTTAAAAAAAAAAAAAGAACCACTTCATCAACTAGCTAAGTTGATAAGTGCTATGGAAATGACAGCATTTTATGATACTTACATTAAAAGGAGTAAATATTTTGAGGGACATGATTACATTAGATGCACCAGCACGCTTAAAATAATAATGATACTATCAGTTTCATTACAAATAACTGACTCAAAGACTTCACATTTTTTTCCTCTTTATATTTCCAGAATCTCTCTTTCAAATGGAACCAGAACAGCCATATCTATATTTGGGTAGGTGATAAATCAGAAGTCTATTGAATAGCTGCTTTAGTCAGTCAACAAGTATTTATTAAGCACTTGTCACTTATGCTTCAACTTTTAAGAAACAAGCTAAAAATAATTAAACTTATTTTTAGGTAAGAATAACTTTTTACATTTTATTCCTGTTGAATATTTCTCACTTTTTTCCAAAAGAGCAAAAGAACATAGTAGACAGGGGATCTGCCTCCGGGTTGGAAAGGTGTGAGTTTAAGCCTTGACTCTGAGGCATACTGGCTGGGTAAATAGTGGCAAATGCTTAACAGTTAAGAGCCTCATGCAGTTAACTTCCTAAAACTATATGTTATATAGGAGTTTCTGTGTTCATTGGTAAAAGAAAATTTCCATATCAGGAATTCCCAAAATTTATAAGTCATGGGGGGGGGGGGTAAAGCAGGAGAGAGAGACAGAGACAGAGACAGAGACAAAATCTGTGAAATAAGAGGATATCTAAAGAACCTTTATCTCAAAAACTTTCCTCACCTGTCACACTGGTCTTGATCTCTGTCCTTTGAGGCTGTCTCTATATGTTCAGCATTGTGACCAAAATCACCATTTGGTAGGTTACTATTTTCATGGAACTTCTCTTTTAATATTTGATATCTATTAATATCTATATTATATCTTTTACAACTGATTTATATTGAATAGTAACAACTATATTGTCTCTGCGTGTAATATACAAAGAGAGAGGGAGGAAGGGAAAAGGAAAGAGGGAGAGAGAGACAGAGACAGAGAGAGACAGAAAGAAACAGAGAGAGGAAGAACAACAGTATTGAAGAATTGCTGCTTTGTTTTTTTTTAGAAATCTCATCATTTTCACACTTAGGTTTTTAGGTTTTCTGGACTCTAAAACCAATCCTCTAACCCCTGCATCCTCAAGGTCACACATTTGGGAGGTGAGAGCACCAGAATTCAAATCCAAGTCATACTATTTCAAATACATAGTTTCATATGGAAGGAATGTGATCTTCCTCACTGGTACCCTCTTTATCAAGATTTAAGATCATTTTAAATATTTGCAATAAAACTGAAGTAATTATGCTGAAGTTACATATAAGTGAAACTGATAAAGTAAGATTTCTTTTTGCTTAAAAATGCATCTTCTATAAATTTGAAAGTTAAATATATATAGAAAAGTAATAGCTATGGAAAATTATTAATATAACTTCTTTCAATAACATGTGATCATAGACTATTCCTTTTAGAAGTCACAGGGAATCATCTAGTCTAATGCTTTAATTTTTAGAGATTATAACATTGAGTTCCAGAAGGGATGAGTTAGTTGTCTTGCTCAAAATTAGTGTCAGAACCAAGACTAGAACTTAATTTCCTTTTCCCCTCACCCAGTCCTCTTTCTGCTGCCCTATACTACCTACTCATTTTGCAGTAGATTTTCACACGTCTTCCTTCACTTTTATGTGAAAAGGAATCAGAGTCTGTTTACTTTAGAAGTAGCTCAGTCTTGATCGAGCGTAAATAATGAATCAAATTCCAACTTTCTTCAGTTCAAACTTCCTTTTTGAATGGCAAAGTAGTATCCATTCCAAGTCCTGAACTAGTTTAGAAACACTGAGAAGAGCTGTCTTTGGGGAGCTGAAGACCATTTACCTCCCTAGCTTCAGAGTATTTTAAGATCATAGTCGGATAGGGAAACAGGTGGGAATGAGAGAGAGGAAGAGAAAGAGAGGGAAAGAAAAGGAGAAGATCAAAGGATTTTTATGCCACTGCTTGTCTTTGAAAAATAGCAGAGGATAGGTTCAAAGCTCCTTTGTATACAGAGGCTGAAATAACAGGACAGTAGAACACATTGAAAACACAATAAAAATGAATGCAGTTATAATAGGTACTCACTGGTTCTTCCCTTGCTCCTCTCTTTCTTCTGTTCCCCTTGCTGCAGTGAAGCCTTTTTTTCCCCTCTTTTGTTTTTCTGCCTTATAAAGATTTATGCATGATTATTCCCCTAAATTCTATTTTTTTTTCTATTTCTATCTCCTCACTTTCCTTTCTCAGCAGACCCTTGGGTCAGATGCATCTATTATGCTTCTTACTGGGATTTTCATTCAAATTGATGAAATGAGTTGTATCTACAGTGATTGGATTGGCAGGCTATAAAATTGGCATCCATTTATTTCCACTGCATTGCTGTAGAGATTATAATACTCTACATTTACATGGAATATTTGAAGATATATGCAAAATACTTTTCTAACAAATCTGTGAGACAGGAATTGCAGGTATTAGTCTCTGTATTTTGCAGATGGAGAAACTGAGTCTGATAAGTTAAATGATCCAATGGTGGGTAGAGAAATGGTAAATGTAAGTGCAATGATGATTAAAAATCTCTTGACTCCTGGAAATGTGATCTTATGTAGTAACACATGTTGATTCTTATTGAGCACTAATTGATTTAAGTTAAAAGCAATGAATCTTGGAGCCCAAAGGCAGAAAAAAAATAATCTACTCCAAAATTTTGATATAATAAATATTTTTTTGATATAATAAATATTTTGATATAATAAAATTTTGATATAATAAATTTTGATATAATAAATATTCAAGTGTATATCCACAAGTCTTTTTTAATTAAGTCACAGTTTTTCTTATTCTGTTCTTATGGAGTATATGTAGTTTTTACTTGGGATTGAGGAGATATATGGCTCAATGTCCATGGGATACAAGGAAGAGAAACTATTCATTCTAACTGGTATCAATGAAAGAGTTGTGTTGCTTCATTCTATTTATGGTGTTTTAGGTCTCTTTGTCTCTATCTGTGTTTGAGTATGTCTCTGTTAGCCTTATTCTGTCTCTCTCCTCTTTATCTTCTACCAAAGTCCCTTCCTGCCTCCTGGTATCTGAGGAGCTCAAGCATATTACCCATATCAAATGCCATCTTCCATTCTACTCAAGAGTTTTCTTTCACTGCCATTAGTTGGAATAAAATATTCAATAACCAGTCCAGTTATAGCAAGAGGGCAGTACCCTGCTGAACTAAAAAGGCTTTAGGCATATTTAATGACATGGCTGATTTTGTTAAGCAAGAAGCCTATTAGAGTTTTAGAAGGCAATATCAAGGACCTTGAGAAAATAAATACTACTCTTGTCTTCATTGGGATGAATTTCAACAGTCAGATTGAATCTACTGTCAAGGTTAAACTCTTTATATTCAATGACTCCAATTATTTTGAGCACCAAATGCTTTAATTATCTCAAGCAGGCAATTAATAAGCTCAATTCAAAAATCAGAAATCATGATCAAATTGTTCAGCATTCAAATTTTCTTTCATTTAAAAATAGTCTGTATTTCATGGACTGTTTTATGACTTCTGCCTTTCAGATTTGCTTTTACATATTTAGGGGGTATAATTTGATACAGGCCACTGTGTTTGTAAATCCTGTTTTTTGCCTTTGGACACTAATATTGTTGTGTAGTGAAAAAAAATGTGTCTTGGCATTAGGGGATGTATAGGTTCAAGCCCTGCCCATGACTTTAACCAGTTATATGACCTTGGGCAAATTGCTGAAACTCTCTGCTTAGTTTTTCATATTTCAAATCTGGATAATAATCCCATCAGTTCTTACCTTACAGGGTAGTGAGGATAAAATGTAATGATGTATATAATGTACTTTAGTAACCTTAAAGCACTATGTAAACTTCATTTATAATTATTAATGTCTCAAAAGAATGTTAAATAAGTTCTTACTTAAACCTATCAATGATATATCCAAAAGAGAGAGAGGAAGAGAGAGAGAGAGAGAGAGAGAGAGAGAGAGAGAGAGAGAGAGAGAGAGAGAGAGAGAGAGAGAGAGAGAGAGAGAGAGAGAGAGAGAGAGAGAGAGAGCAATGTTATTTTATAGGCTTTTTTCCCAGAACCTTTTTCCCCTTCAAGTTCCTTCTTTGTTCCTTATTTGCTTCTCCTTCCTTCCATCTTTCATTCATTCATTCATTCTTTCTTTCTTTCTTTCTTTCTTTTTTCTTTCTTTCTTTCTTTCTTCCTTCCTTCCTTCCTTCCTTCCTTCCTTCCTTCCTTCCTTCCTACCTATCTATTTCAGTCCTAGCTCTGCTGTTAGCTAGCTTTCTAACAGTGGAGAAATAACACAGTATTTCCAGGCCTAGGTTTTCAATATCTGTATGACAGAACAGGAAGTTGGACTCAGGTACCTTTCAGTTTTACAATTCTGTGTTTTTATGATTAATATATTATTCCTCTGTCTACTCATAGCAAAGCTAGTTTTATGAGTAGACAATACTATGTAGTAGAAATAACTCTGAAATAGGAGTAAGATGATCTGAATTCACATCCTAGATACATGATCTATATCTTTATATGATCTTTGACAAATCATTTACCTTTTCTGGGTCTTAGTCTTATCATTTGTAAAATGAGGGAGTAGGGAGTTTGATATCTGAGTAAGAGTATGATCTATTATGAACCCTAAGAGCCAATAAAGAAAAATACCACTCTTCTTTTATTGAAGAAATAGCACAGAAAACTTTTGCATTTACCATAAGACCCAATCCCTTCTTTTTGTTGTTCTTGTGCTTAAATATTTTACTTTGTTCCAACGTATAGCTTACAAGCTCTGTTCAGAAATGAGTGTGATGTAAAAACAAAAGATATAACTAAGACTGAAAAAAATAAAATAAAATGAGTAAATTGCACCAGATCATCACTAAGATCTCTTCTGGTCCTGCACATCATCATCATCATCACTCTCAGCCTCATCATCACAACTAGTACTTATAAGGGATTTTAAGATTTTCAGAGTGATTTTTGAATATTATATCATTTAATCCTCATAATAACCCTGGGAAGCAGATACTATTTTTTATACCCTTTTACCATGAGGGAAACTGAGGCAGGAGTCAAGTGACTTGCTCAAAGTCAAACATTTAGTAAGCATCCAAGGCCTAGATTTGAATTCATATCTTCCTGACTCCAGGGCTAGTACTCTATACATTTCACCACCTACCTTTCTCCATCTTGATCCTAGACCTAATGGCTGGCTGCCTTTGGGTGACAACCTCAGGTGTAGAGGAAGGCCTTGCCCAAAGAAATATGCCTTCCAACTAGCTCACTGATACTTGAAATTTCACAATTAATGATTGTTTTTTTTCCTTTCGACAAAAAAAAAAAAGATTCTTACCTCAAGTTAAAAAGGCAGTTTCTTTGGTTAAAAGTGACTGAATGTACAGCAGTTGAAATTGGAGTCAGGGAGATCTAATTTCATACCCTGCTCCTAGCATTGACAGAGCTGTATAACCACAGGCAAGTAATTTAGCTTCTGTTAAGCTCACTTTTCTTATTAGTAAAAATATTTATCATACCTGTAGTGCCTATTTTATAAGGCTGTTACAACCTCAAGTGAGATAATCTAAGTAAAGCACCTTTGCAAACTTTAAAATGGTACAAAAATTTCAGTTATTATCATCTAAATATAATAGAGCTGAGTGGACACTATCCTAGATTAGATTTTGACAGTAGAAAAGGAAAAAAATATGAATGTGAGATGGTAGTTCTAGAAAGGTGTCTATCAATAGCAAGAAAGGAGAAGAAGGAAATATTGCAGATCAATTTACCTAGCTTCATGATTTTGTTGTTGAAAACAAAAGCAAAAGATATTAAAGTCCAAAGAAAAACATCAACATTGATCAACAAACATTTTTAGAGTTTATCATGTCCCAAGCTTTGTGTTAGACTCTGGGGATATGAATGAAGTGATCCCAACTCACAAAGAGCTTGTAACATTTGAATGGAAGAGACTATGTGTGTTTTTGAGTGTGTGTGTGTGTGTGTGTGTGTGTATGGGTGTGGGCTTATACACACACAGAGGTGTATACACACCCACACACATATGTGTGTGTGGGTGTGTGGGTGTATATATATATGTATGGAGACAGGCAATGCCTAAAAAGACAATATATGTGTGTAGGAATTTATAGGGATATAGACATATATATGCATGCACATACATATATACATGTATATACACATATTTCTGTATATACATGCATGTTTACCTTATGTGTGTGTAGTTCCATGCATGTTTATTTGTGCATATAGAACATAAGTATAAATAAAAATATACAAAATTATGAAATATAAATAAAATATACAATATAAAATAAAATTATAAAAATATACAAAACCATTAAGATTATGATTCCTGAATCTTCATTCAGATCTTAACTATTAGCTCCACCTGCCTACATGTATAAAAGTTTTAAAAGTTTTTCAAATAAATAAAAACATATGAAGGACTTCCTGACCATGTACATATGCAGTGAAGCATAAGGTTTGATTTACCCTGCCATTACATACTTTGAATACTACAAATGTTACTAAGGGTCATAAAATTATACAGCCATGGTATTGGACTCAGTGTTCTCCTATCAGAGTGAATTCAACAGATTGACTTTACAGAGTGGAGAGCTGAATTTCTTTTTACTCTTTTTAATTTATTAGCAATAGCATTCAATTTGAATTTAATTATACTATCTTGGGTTAACTCTGAATCTGAATATTTGCCACCAAATTGAGGGCATGGCAGAAAGTAGTATTTTGCCCAAAAGTAGCAGCATAGAATTCAGAAGCTAGAATCTACCATTGCTCTAGTTAGATCTTCTCTTCTTAATTACAGAAAGGGAAAGTCTGAACTTCATAATCAATGAATACTTCCAAAATATCAGGAAAAAGAAAAAAAAAATGATGCCACTTGACTCTGCTTGATTTTTCCCCTTGACACCATGAAATAAAAATTTTCCAGGCACAGAAGAGAAAACCTAAGCCTTTATCTTTTCCTCAAACCTCCCACTGATATCAGTTAAGGAGAACACTTATATGATTTTAATATGATGGCTTAGAACTGTGTTTTCTGCTGCATACAAGATACCAGAAATATAATGGGAAAAAAAGGTGGGGACAAAAAGGGGCCTATATATTTCAGATTCTTGTTCGGTATACTCTGCTCATCTTTTCAAGCACCAATATTTTTCTGAAATGTTATATGGCTGGTTCTACTGGGACATGGTACAAAACATCCTTTACACAACTATTAAATTGATATTCTTAAAGCAAAGACATGTTTTCTTACTGCCCCAGTTCAAGAAGCCTTATTAGCTATTAGTTACCTTTAGGAAAAGCTAAAAATTTCTTGTGTGACACATAATGACTTGCTTCCAACTTACCTTTCTAGACACGTTCCACCTTCCTAACCCTCCTATACTCTACTCTCCAACCAAACAGGCCTGTTTTCTGTTCCCCTTAAATCTCCTGCCTTTGTGGTTTGCACGTAAGCTGTTTGCTATGTTTAGAATATGTAAAAACCAACAACAACAAAACCAAATACCTCTTGAAACCTTTTACTTCTTTTAAGACTCAGCTCAAGTTCCATTTCCTCTAAGAAGTTTTTCATGTTTTCCCACATTATTTGGGGGAGGGAGGGCACATCCTCCTCACCCACTCATATTCACTTCCCATATCATGAAACCTCTTTATGGAAATGGGCTGTATCACTTTAATACTTGTATCCTTAGAATCTAGTATAGGACATATTGTACACACTCAATCGAAGTTTTTTGTTTGATCATTCCTTCAAAGAACTAGGGATAGAAAGGACCATACAGATTCTAGGCTAACCACCTATATTTATGGAAGAGGAAAGTAAGATGTGATGATTTGCCAAAGGTCATACCTTTAATAGAGCAAAGTGGGACTCAAGGCCAAATCCTGAATCAAAATCTAATTTCTTTCTACCATACCATACTGTCATTTATCTTTAAAGTTAATACAGTAGCTCATGAAAAATGAGGTAGAATCTTCCAGACCTCAAAGAGAAAAAAGTAACATCCTCTCAGTAGCAGTTCAATGTATTTTCTGTTATGTACACATATGCATGCATACATGCATACACATATATATGCACATACATATAATATATGCATATAAAGAGTATGCATGTGTAACTATATGCCTGCATATATACAATGCATATATATATATATTTATATATATATACACACACACACACACACACAAACACATTTCATGTATATACGCGTAATGTCTGTGCATATATCAACGTGTATATGTGGGCATAACTATACATATAGACATACAAATATATACATTCATGCAAATATCTATTTTTACATATACATGTCCTTTTTATTCAGATGCTGCTGTGGTACTTAGTTTATACGTGAATAGGTTGTGAAAAGTATGGTTTTGCATCTTTTCCACAGGAGTCGTTCATCGATATTGATATACATTCATAAACCTGTCTTCTTATTGGTTATGAAACAGCAAAGGGCAAGGTTTGGGCTTTGGGTGGGTGAACCTACATTTCTTAACCTCTGTCATTATCATATTCAACATGAGGTCTTCTCTTCCCACCCCGCATTTGTAGTGCCCCTTCCCACAGTGATTTGTACTTTGTAAATATTTTACATTTCTGTATAAACTTCTTAAGGGTAGGGGCTGTTTTCTTTTTGTTTAAGCAGCACATAGTCCAGTTTCTTGCATATTGTAAGCACTTAATAAATGATTTTTGAATTGAATTGATCAAATTCCTCATATCTCACCCAATTTACTTTATCCACATGTGAACACTAACCATATAAGGACAAAACATCCAGATATAAGATTGATTTCTTTCTTCTCTTTTTTTATGAATAGGATTTAGCATAGTGTAAATAACCACGGTATCATTACAAGAATTGAAATGTGCCAGACATGTGAATCGTAGTGACTAGACAAAGCCTTCTGATCATTCACATGTTTTTGACAATCAACGCTAATTGTAGTCATATAAACAAAAAGAAAAATGTAGTTACAAGATACTCTGGTTACAGCAATATAAATATCACTTAACAATAATATATGTCCCAGCATCTATTGTTCATTTCTTACCAAAGGATGAATCAGATAAACTTCACTTTCAGAAATGCCATGTTATCTCCATCCAAAGTGAATGTATCATTATCAGTTAACTTATTAGGCAGAAAGTTGTCTAATGTCTAAATGCATTAATTTTTAAAGGTGAAAATCAAAAACCTATCTCAATCTATTCCTTCCATTGACCTGCAATTCAAATGAAGATATCCTAAGAAGAATTCACACTCAGAATTTCACTATAATTGAGCAGTTGTTGCTTGTTTACCTCAGTTTGGGTTAATCAATTTAATTAAATAAAATAATATTAAAATTATAAAATCAAAGCAGAAATAGATGGAATTTTTGGGTAATATTCAAATAAGAAAAATCATCACAATCTTTTGTGTGTGAGAGGAGTTTGAACTTTAAAAATGATTTTAAAAGATTTATTTTATCACCTGAAGCCAAAGATCAGTAAAATACCATAAGATCTCTCTACTAAATACATACACATACACACATATACATACATACACATATATATGCATATAAACATACACATATATTTCATACACATATATAAAATATATGTGTATGTGTGTATGTATATCTATCTACCTACAATTTTTTTTCCCTTTGGACCTGTGGTTTCATTGATATAGGAATTCTCTAACAAAAAAACTCCTCCTAATGCAGATTTTAAACTTCTCTGCCTAGAACTTTCTAGAGAGTTATCTGGGTCAGTGAAAGACTTGCCCAGTGTTACCCTTTGTACCAAAGATGGGATTTGAACCCATATTTTCCTAACTCTTAGGCCAACAATCAAATCTACTGTCATCAAGGCCTAAAATACTAATTTCAGATACCATGTCTGATAACAAGAGAGATGTTAACAAGATAGCAATCTCTACAGATATATCATGTGAAAAAAATATGTTATTTCTCCATTTGGTTCCAAGGTTTCTATCTTTTTAAGCAGATGTGAGAGAATGGAAAGCAGAATAATATGGAGGAAATTATTTAGAAAACTAGAGAAGGAAAATCAGGAGGTAGAAAGATAGATGGGGGCAAATGTCCGGTTACTAAGAATTATCTAGATCACTTAGAAATGTGAGAAAGTACCATTAAGAGATGTTGATGTTGAAAAGGTATTGCAGATAAAGGAATGGATGCCATAGAGATGAACAAGTGAGATATATTCTTCTATACCAGGTAAGACACCATCTAATTATTTAGAATTAATGGAAATTGTGAAAGGCTATTAGGGCTGATTGCTATCTTAGGAAATGCTTATTAAATATTTTAATTGAAAACCTCCCCTTTGTATCATCTATAATGCACAAATGAACCAAATGCTTCATGGTGGGTGGGGAAGAAGTATAGGGAGAAGAAGAGAGACAGAATGAGAGAGACAGAGACAGAGAGAGAAAATTTATTGTGTTGACTATAAGCCAGGTACACTGTGCTAAGCACTGGGGATGAAAATACAGATAAACAAGACAGCCATTGTCCTCAAGTATCTTACATTTTAATGGGGAAAGACAACATATAAAAATTAATTGGAAAGGGAGAAAGGGATGTGGAATATGGTGTGGAGATTTATGGAGTCTGGTGAGCCATACCAGAATACAAGTTTCCATTGGAAAAAGAATCAGAATGATGACTGAGGTTCAGGAACAGGACGTATGGCTATGAACAGATTATGGGTGTGTGCGTGGTTGGTGAGTGTGATGTGCCATTGATAGCCACATGAACTACTTGATTCATTTTCAGAAGTTTCCCATGGCATAGGAACTTAATGTTACAAAGTACTAATTTAATTATTCTTTTGCATCATATGTAAAGATGCTGCTCTCTTTATGTATGATGATGTTTCCAAAGCCAAACTCTGACTCTCATGGCATCATACGTAGGTCATTTGTGAATTTATTTCCTGACTGAGGAGAATCAAACTGAGGCTGGTTGGCATTTCAGTTCTGAGGTAGATCCTGTTGCCCGTCTGACATTGTTTTCCTTAGGGAACAATGGGACATCGTAACCTATGGGCTGACATTGCTTCCTAATAGTGCCTATCTTGAATTGCTCCATTGTGTTTTCCATTATCATTCCATTTGTCTTAAGATTAAACAACAATAAGCAAAAAAAATCCTTTTGATTTATGCAGGAGGCATGGATTATTTTTATTGTTTTCAAACATTTAACAAACATCTATTAAGTGTATACAATATGCTAATTCACTGTATTAGATGATAGGGATGCTAAAATGAAAAAAAATAATGACAAAGTTCCATTCCTCATGGAACTCATAGTTTACTATAAGATATAGCATACATATAAAGAATATAAGGTGAAAGATAGGAGGAAAGGAGAGCACCAGACAACATGATTTCAGAGCATTTGGGTAGTAAATCAATCATTTAATGTTTATTAAATGCCTATTATGTGCCAGGCACTGTATTAAGTACTGGGGGATACAAAAGAGGTAAAAAAAAAAAAAAAATAGTCACCATCCTCAAAGAGCTTACAGTCTAAGGGAGACTACATGAAAACAAATGTATACAAAATAAGCTATATATAGGAAGGATAGGAAATAATTAGCAGAGGAAAGGCATTAATATTAAGAAGGATCGAGAAAGGCTTCAAGTCAAAGATGGAATTTTATTTGAGTTTTACAGTAAGTCAGTGAAATCGGCAGGCACAGTTGAGGAAGGAAAACCCTCAACACATGGGAGACAGCTAGAGAAAATGCTTGGTGTTGAGAGATGGAGTGTTGGTCTTAGATTCAGAAATAAGATGTTAAGAACATTTGGAAAGGTTGCAAGAGGCTACATTGTGAAGGGCTTTGACCGCCAAACAATGTTTTATATTTACTCTTAGAGGTGATAGGGAGTCACTAGAGTTTACTGAGTAATGGTATGACATGTTTGAACTTGAGTTTTTTGAAATCCACTTTAGTGACAGGATGGAGGAGGATTGGAGAAGGGAAAAACTTGAGGCAGGCAGACACACTAGGAGGCTGCTGTAATAATACAAGTGTGAAGTCATGGGAGATTGCTTCAAACTGGTGGCAGTGTCATAGGAAAAATGTGGGTGTATTTGAAAGATGTTACAAAGGTGAAATCGACAATCCTTGGCAACAGCTGTAATAATGGGGAAGAGGAGTATGGTTAAAGAGAGTGAGAGTTGAGGAAAGCTACTTAGTTGCCAATATGAGGAAGTGGGAAGATGATGTTACCCTCTACAGTAATAGGGAAGGGAGGATGTGAGGAGGGAGTAGAGGAAACAGTAATGATTTATGGTTTGGACATGTTTACATTAAAATGTCTGCTTTGGGTGGAAAATATCCTCTCATCTGGGAAGATAGCTATCCCAGCCTCACTCACTTTATTTTGTTGGTACATGCATGCATGCACGCATACAAGCATGTACATTTCTGTGTTTAAGGAAGTTCTGGCCACTTGTCTGAAGATTGATACTATAACATAGAATTACAGAATTTTAAAGTTAGGAAAAAGAGCATTTAGTCTGACCTACTAATTTTTATAGATAAGAAAACATTGGCATAGAGGAGCTAATTGGCTGACCAAGGATACACATTACATGGCACAGGGAAGACTTCTAGATCATGTGACCCACCAGTCCAATACTCTTTTCACTACTCTTCATGAGTCATGTTGTTCTAAGATTTTGAAGAATTGTATTTCTTTAGAGATCAGGTTATTTTACTCATAGTAAAATATGATTTCATATGAGACCTGTCTCTTCCTTCCTTCCTTTTTTTCTTTCTTTCTTACATCCTTTGTTCCTTTCTTCATTCTTTTGTTTCTTCCTTTCTTTCTTGCTCCATCTCCCTGATTTCCTTCCTTTTTTACTTTCCTTCCTTCATTTCTTTCCTCCTTTCTCCCTCCCTGTTTCCCTCTTTTCTTCCTTTGTTCCTTTCTTTGTTTCTTCCTTTATTTCCTCCTTTCTTCCTCCCTCTCTCCTTTCTTTCTTTCCTTTTTTTCTTCCTTTTTTCCTTTCTTCATTCATTCCTTTATTTCTTCCTTCCTTTCCTCCTTTCTTCAGGAATTCTCTTTCTTTCTTTGCCTATCTTTATTTTAACTAATCTTCTTTGTAAGGATCATTTGAATATCTGTAAACCATGATAAATCTTGAAAATCAAATCACACTTTAAAAATAGCATCTTAATGATTTAAGTGTAAATGAATCAGAAGCATAGAGGTTAAGGGCCAAATTTGTGTTCCCCTTTGCAACCTGCACATTTAATCAGGGTACAGAGTCCCAGCTAATTGCAAAGAGAACTCCATATACACAGCAATGAGCAGAGTGCATGACACATATTAATTTGGTTCAGAATTTCCCCTCAGTTACACTTGGTTTTCAAAATTAAGGGGAAAAATGCTTGGTTAAATAGTTCAAGACATCCGAAGAACACCAAATGTAGCTGGGATCCCTAATTAATATGTGTTTTACAGAGAGTAATGCTTGTAAGTTTGAAAGCATTGGGGAGTTTGATGTTATTTTTGAAATAAATTTTTAATTAAATTTTTCTTAATTGAGCATACTAAAATACCAGTAAAGGATGCCTATAAAGTGTTCCTTGGGGTGTGGAAGATATCCACAGAGGTGTGGAGAAATATGTGAATTGGGCTGATTATCTCATTAATTCTCACAACACCCTATGAAGAAGATAGTAAGCATAATATGTGAGTCATAATTCACTGAAGTAAAATGACCTTGGAGGGAATGGAAAAACCTTTATAGTCTAGGGAATAAATGAAGCTTTATACAGTTGATTCTCTGATGTTCTTTGTGAATTAGGCAAAATCCTAAATGCAGAGTATTCCTGTATTTTTAAGTCTCAAGTCACAAGTACATTTACTATACATATTCAAAAAATATATTGTCTATCTGGTCTTCTCAGTAAGAGGAAATCTTTTACCTGATTCTTCTTCATGTCCAAATCATTTTTAACAACATTATTCAAATTATATGAAAACTCTGAAAGCACTTCAGTGAAGATTTACACCAGTAAAAATGAAAAAAAAAAGTAGAGATATAAAATATTTCCTTATCTTTCAAGTATCCCTCATTTAATGGATAATCAATTGAGAAAGTGGAAAATCAATAAGAACTTATTGAGTGTTACCTATATGGTCAGCAACATACCAGGTAATATGAATATATAAGATGTATAGGTCTCAGCTTCTACCCTCAAGGAGCTTACAACCTTGTTCCAGAGGTAGGAGGGACAGATACAAAACAAAACTGAATAGTACAAAACAATTCAATTTTGTGAAATACCCTGTAAATATGGTAGTTGTTTGCAGAAGGGAGAGATGAATAGACAGGTGGAGCCTGAATAAACTGACCAGATTCTTAGTTCATAAACCAACTTTCATCCTTCCTTGCTTTCTATCTCATTTCTCCTTATTCCTACCATGATCCCAAGCTTCAGTCCTAATAGTTTTTCCTGGGTGGTCTTTCAACTTACAATTTGAAATTTCTACATTCTAAATTAATATCAAATCATGGGGAGAAGCTGTAGGGTAAATCTGAAAAATCAAACTTGAGACAGCTTCAGGTCTGAAAGGTAAGCAAGCAATGTAGGACAAATTTAGGACATCTGCTTATACAGGGCATATATTTGAAAACCCAGACTTCCTTATCCCTCAAAATAAAGGCATTACAGTAGCAAAACTAAATTTGAGATTTTCATGATGTTTCGGGGCACATGGGCTAAGTAGCTTTCTATCTGCCTTAGTAAAAGATGACCTTTCGTTTTAGAAAACATTTTTTTCTTTTATATATACTAGGCCACACAATAAACAACCATTTATTTAGTACAATGCTAGGCTAGATATAAGACAAAAAGAAACAGTTCCTACCCTCAAGGATCTTGCATTCTATCAAGAGAAATGACATGTATACATTTGTACATGTATTACATGTATAGATACATATAAGTATAGATACATACAATGTAAATATTTGACTCTGTCTTCAGGAAATCTAGGGAAGAGGCAGACATTGGAGCTGTGATTTAATCAATATAGACAATTCCTACATAAGGAAACTGCCTCTTTCAAAGTAGTCATACACCTCAGCAGTTTGCAATCTTAGAGTGTTTCCTAATGTACTCAGAGGTTCAGTGATTTGCCCAGAGTCACATAGGCAAGAGGTGTCCTCCTGATTCCAAGCCTAGTCTACTATGCCTTGCTGCTTAACATTTGAATACAAATCTAACATGTGAAAAACATATTTGAAAAATGAGTAAATTAAGGTATGCTTATTTGCTTTATGAGTGATACATTACAGGATTAGCTAAAATAGGGCATTTACCCTAGTGTATTCAAAGTATAATAAAAAAATTCAAATCACGTTTTTTTTTCCTGGCAACATATCAATTACATCGAGCAATTGTATCATTGTATTAATTAATACAGACAAATCATTTTGCTAAGAATCAATTTGCTGTTTACTTAGAATTTTACATAGAGTACAAACAAAAGAGTCATGTTTTTAAAATATTAAATATTTAAACAACCTTAAATTATTTAGGTTGAATATTATAATACCAAAATAGTAAATAGTAAAACAGTAAAATGCTAAAATAGCATCCTCATCCCATATGCCTGAGAAGTTTTTAAATTAAGCATTACATTATTGTGAACCTTTCTTTAGTGAAAACTATTTGAAAGCTCCACAAGAATTTCCCTCCCCACATTTGCCTGTCTTTCATTCTTTTTGATCTATAGGTTATAACATTTCTATTCAATGAGACCTCTAAAAATTATTCTTAAGTTGGAAGATAACCTTCAATAACACCTCATGCTGAGACTTAGGAGAATATTCTTCTCTTGTTTATTGTGCGGAACTAAAATAGCATGCTTGTCAAAATGCCTAGGTACTACATGTCATAAGCATTATGTGAATAGAACTAGATAGATGGATGTTCTTTGACCCTGGAGAAGATAAATGTCAGACTAAAATAATAATAATGATCACAAATGATCATGGCAATGCTACCTTTTAGTTGTATAGCCCCATGCCAAGCAACTTAATGATGACCAAGGGAATTTCTGGATCCTATAAATTGGGAGGATATGGAAGCTCAAAGGAAGTGACCATAGGAGAGTTGAATTTGCATCTAGCAAAATAACACATAAACTGTAATATCAAAGGTACCTAGAATGCATTGTTATGGAGTTGTGCTGAATTGATGCTTCTGGCCCAGCTACCTCATGGGATTTTTATGGGAGTAACAGTATGCAATTTAAAAAATGTTTAAAATTTATAAGAGATATCAAAGAGTTGTACCATTCACTGCCTTTATTATTATTATTATTATTATTAACCCAGATAAGAATGGACTATAGGCTATGACATTTCTTTTCAATGAGACCTCCAAAAATCAGTCTTAAGTGCACAGATAACCTTCAGTCTCATATCATGCTGGGCCTTTAGAGAATAGTATCCTTCCCTCTCTTCATTGTGCCACTGTAATACAGCATGCTTGTCAAAGTGTACTTTGTATTATGTGTCAAAGACAGTCTATGAATAGATATAGAGAGACCGATGTTTTCTGACCCTAGAGAGCATAAGTGTCAAGGTAAAATAACAATCATCCTAGCAATGAAGCTTCTTACTTGTATGGCAAATTTCCTTCAAAATACCTAAGGATTTCATAAGATACTGACGCAGATTCTACTGAGTGAAAAAATGAAATGAAACTATTATTGAGAAGCAGGGTGGGTACTTGGGAAAGCATCATGAAGGGAGTGCTCGAAGACTTTAGAATAAAAAAGAGGGATATTTTCAGTAAGAAAGGGAAAATTGTGAAGTGGTAACATGAGGAGACTTTGACTTCACAGTGCCAGAAAGAGATGGTGGTAAACAAATATTCTATACAGAGAAGTTGAAAGAAAAGTATAAGAAATTGAAAGAGTTAAAGATTTTGTTTATATGAATGTGAATACGTAAAAGGTGGGTCAACAGATTTAAACATAATCTACTAGGACTTCACAGTACTTCTACTCATGTTCTTTGGCTGTGGTAGTAAGTGCTGTTGACTCCGTTTATCCAGTTTATCCAAAAAAAAAAAAAAAAAACCTTTAGCTAACTCAGTCATGACAGCTGCAGTAAGGCATTTCAAACCAACAGTGAAGATGAAGCAGAAAACTTACAACTGTTTCATGGAGGATAGTGAGGAATAAGAGGGAAGAAAAAATATTCATCAACATCTAGGTATTTAGAGACAGAAAGAAAAAAGAAAAGGAGAGAGAGAAATGCACTCAATTTTATTTAGAAAGAAATTAAAGACAGTGTCCTATTCCTGGGCAAAGAAGAGGATTATTTCATACAGTGATCAAATGTTTCACTAAGAGGAAGATTTCATGTGTTATACTAGTGGGCTGTATCCACAATAGTTGTAAGACTCCTGCCCCATCTTCACTCTTGGTTTGAAATGTCTTACTTCAGCCCCTCTAGATAAAGGGGGCTCTCTTATTTGAGAGAGCAGCAGATTGTCTTAAAAGTTATATACTACAACTGTTTCTGTGTCTCATTACCAAATATTAAAATTCATGTTTAAATGCCCCAAATATCTTCATTCTTAAGTGAATTTGATCGATCCAATTTGATCAATTGTTTTTAACTTGTTCTAAACTGCTTTTCTTTGGTGCTTAATTGACTCTTTCCAAATAGCAAGTAGAGCAAACAGGAGGAAGCTTCTTATCACGATAATAAAGATTTACTGAAAAATATTGGTTTATCCAACACATTTTAGCTATTCCCTTTGGTTTCAGATCTTGCTAAAGAAGATAGGTACAATGACTACCAGAGTGCAGTCACCAAAAAAAATGCTTTCTGTGTTACAAAACAATATTTTTCAGGATTCTAATTGTGTATTTGTATGCCCAAAAGTCATTCAAAATAATTGATTCAGTGATATGATGATAACACAGCTGAATAATCAGGCACATCTTCATTTATCTGGAAGACATCCAGTTGGTTTAAACAATCAATCCAATGGATTTGATTTTCTCTTATCTGACTAACTGATTCAAGGCAAAAGAGGCCTTGTTATTGTAATCTCTCTCCTATTTGGGAAGAAAAAGAAATTGTCTAGACAGATATTGTCCAGAAATACCATAGAAGTTACTCTATTAAGGTGATATTCACCTCACCATTCACAGATAAATCTAAATACTGCTCAGAAACTCTGTTCTGCATTACAGATGAGTAAACAGGCTTATAGAGCTTAAGTGACTTAGAATAGAATCTCACAGTTAGTGAGTGTCTTACATGGGATTGGAACTCAAGTCAGGAATTGTTTCAGTTTTTCTTTTTGCATCTTCAATACCTAATATAGGTTTTACATAAATTAGGTGCTTAATAAATGATTGTTAATTAACTGATTCATACCACTGGAAAATATACATCTCACAAAAGAAATCCCATTGTAATTTTCATTTTCCCTATTTGCCTATATTATTTTATCATTAAATAATTTTCTATTTTTGCCTCTTTATTCTAGAAATCAATTTTTCTTTGATAATACACTGATAATTTTACCTGTAATGTTCCTGTGAATTAATGTTAATACAATAGCTTCTTATCTATCTGGAATCTTCAGGAGAAAAAATATTATACTTAAATTATTTTCCCTCATAACTGAATCTAACCTTAGTAAGAATTTAACAAATACATTTTTGACTGACTTCATGCTCAGAATGCTTTTATTAAAAGCTTTTTTGATGAATAACTTTATGAAATACATTATTTACTTTCCTGATGTCTTAAATGGGATATTCAACATTTCAATTCCTTTGATGATTTAGTTATTATTATGAACATACTTAATTATATTGCTTTTGGTATTTCTGTGCCCTTTGAGAAAAGAGTTTAGAATGAAAAAAACACTTGACTGGGGATCATTTGACGAGTGTTCAAACCCTTGGTCTTTCCCTAATTGTGTTTTAGTGGCTCATTTTAGGCATGTATCCTTGGACAAGTCACTTTCCCTCACCTGGCCTTAGTTTTTTCATTGGTCAAATATCTGAACTCAATTGTCTTTAAATTCCATTCCTGCTCTAAACTTCTAATTCTCCTTGGATGTTAAGTCAGCCAATACATCTGCTCTCCCTCTTTTTACAGTTGAATTATTCTTTTCTTTCCTAGAAATTTATCACCTTTTCTTATTTATTGACTCTATTCTATCATGTACTGAGAATCTGGAAAACCAAGATTAGCAAAACATGTGTAATAAGTAAGCCAATAACACTATTTTATTTTATTTTTTAAAATATTTTATTTTATTTATTTTAGTTAACATCATTCATTTCCACGAGATTTTGAGTTACAAATTTTCTCCCCATCTTTCCCCTACCCCACCCTCAAGACAGCCATCCCCTTGTATAACCCCTCCCCCAATCTAATCTCTCCTATGTCCTCCCCCAT
>CM053591.1:123721510-123724010 GCA_028646515.1 Pseudochirops corinnae
TAATATTCTGAAGCCTGTTACATAAAAGGATGGAATGAGAGCTTTTTATAATTGATTAAGAGTATTAGGTTATACTTTCAATTCCTGTGCCTCACTGAAAGCATTTTCAAGACAATTCAAGTAGGACAAATCAAGTAGATACATCATGTACTTTGTAAAGTTCCCATGTAGTTCTAATTTATTATGCTAGGACTGCATATTTTGCAAGTTTTTCACTCTGGAAAGTTTGGAAGTTTTGAGTGTTGGATGTATACATCTAGTGTATGAAAAATACTGTTCTTAAATTTTTGTGTTTAAATGGTACATTCTGGCAGCTATAAAAACAGTTATTTTCTGTAATGATGCTCTTTTTCTATGATAATTGTTTTTCTGAATTTCTTGGTATTTTAAGATATATGTTTGTAGTAGAAGAGAGATTTGTTATCTATTAGATTCTGAGTTAGTAAGTATCTGGTGGATGTCTTATCATCTGATCATGCCTACATACACACACACACACATATACAAAATACATACATATATATATATATATATGTATATATATATGAGATGCTTTTTTTTAAACTTCAGGATTATGTTGTGCACTTTCCACTATTTCATAATTTGCATTACTCATTAGGGCTGAGCAGAGAATGAAAATTAAGAGTGATTCAAAGAGTAATGGAGATGCATATGTTACTCATACATTTCCATCTAGATACATCAAGAAAAATTGTATGATGAGAAAAGTGTGTGGTCAAGTCAATGACATAGTAACTTCAAGGTACAACTTACAGGTTAGTTGAATTTTATATTGATAGCTATGAAATGTAAAAAAAAAGTCAAAGAAGAATGCTTCAAACATGTTAGTTAGATACACTGGAGAATTGGTCAGGGGTAAAGTATAGGAATTACAATGAATGAGAAATCATGGATTGGTGTGCTGTCTACATCAATACAGAGAAGCCCCTATATCAATGAGATTAAAGATCTATAACAATTTTGGAATTCTGAAATAAGGGAAGGTCTGAGTTGTTTGTAAGCAGAAGGAAAGAAAACTACAAAGGAGGAGAGATTGAATATACTAATAAGAATGAAGTCTGTGCCCATTCATTCTGGGCATATATCTAAACATAGTTATGACCCAGGAATATCTGAATTCAATTCTGATATAGACTGGACTTAATTATAGCTCTACTGAATAAAGTTTACATACTTCATAGTTAACACATTAATTTAGTATCATTCTTGCATCCTGTCCCTGTTAGTTTCTCCCACATTAAATAAAGGAAAGAGAATGTTAACAGACTCTTTTAATTATCTGGAAATTATGTTGCCACTTTTTCATATAGATCTTTGATATATTTTAAGATATATATGTGAGTAGGCAGAAAAATGTCCAATAAGTATTAATGTTGGCAAGGATAAGCTAATGGAAATAGAAAAAAATAGTGGAAATTGTACTCATAGGAAAATGAGCATTCAGTTATAAAAACAAAAGTACAGATCTAGTAGTTTTTTGTAAATTCTAAAGCAAAAAAATGGATAAAAAAGAACTTAAAATATCAGCTATTTCAATTTTATCATTTAAATTCCTATTTTATGGGTTTATAAGGTACATAATCCATAATCAAAGAAGTATTACATGTCTATAATTCACAATTATATAATACATACCAATCTTTGGGAAATGACTGTGTCAAAATATAATTATGAATCTTAGCCCTGAGAAAAGTTAAGAAAATAAATTTCTTTCTTTTTACCCTTTTTGCAGAGATGAGGAACTATATGTTTGGAATGCTATATATACTTTCAGATGTTGTTTGGTGTTTTGGTTGACTTTGCTTACATGCTCTTGTTTTCTTTCTTTTAAAATCTTTGTTACAATGAATGGCTCACTGACTAAGGAAGCAATAAACTATCCTGCTTTCTACTTACTGGTCCTGATAGGAAATTGATAGTAATAAGTCATTAGACTTTAATACTGTACCCTTTTTGTAGAAAAGTAGCCTCTACTACACTTATTATGGTTCTTGTTTTTTTTTTTTATCAGTGTTTAAAAATCACACTGCAACCAGAAACTTTTTGCTATGTAATTCTGTCTATGAGACACTTCATTCAATACATGCATATAAATAAGTAGCAGGAGAATCAAGATTTCTTCTTGCCTCTGAATCTTTCAATTAACAAACAATGATTTAATAAACACCAATTTTGTACCAGGCACTGTGCTAGGCACAAGGGATATAAACTCAAACAATAAAACAATTTCAACTGTTGAGGAGTTTCTATTCTGAGGGAGATAACACGTACATACATATGTATTTGTGTGTGTGTGTGTGTGTATATATATGCATGTATCTATACACATACATATAGACACACACATACATATAGATACACACATGCATAAATATATACATACATATACATATGTGTTTACATTGTATTTAATGATATTATAATATATTACATATATGTGTATACATAATATCTATCTAGCTAACAATGTCATTAAATA
>CM053591.1:123729010-123748788 GCA_028646515.1 Pseudochirops corinnae
GTAATTTACAAGCAATAATACATAAGAAGAGAGGCAGCAATAAAAATCATAGCCTCAGATGTTTATATCAAAACCCCAAGATTATAAGTAATGAAGGGAATAAGAAATCTTAAAGCAACGAAGTAACTTGACCTTATATTTACCTCTTAGAATTTGTGGAATGTGACTTATGGATTGAAAATGGTTATAGAGGATGTATATTTTATTGAAAATCAACAAATTTGAGGAAAAAAGGGGTGGTGAAGTAGCTCTGAATATGAAAAAAAGAAAACCTAGTGAAGATATATAGGGACAAAGGTAGATAAACATTGTAAAGAACATTTGGTTGAAGCTCAATGGTTAGAAAAACAAATGATATTTTGGTAGAAGTATTTATAGACTACCTGACAGGAAGGAGAAAACAGAAAAAAAATTAATAACTCTGGAAGCACAAACCTGGCACAGAGACATAGAATTACAGATGTTTACATGTCTCCTTATAATTTTTCTCTCAGGCAAACTAGAATAGCTGATCATTTTTTTTACTTGCCTTAGGAAATATTTTTTCCCTTCAGAAATGATGGGGTCCCACCATCTCTCCACCAAAGCAACGTACCTATCAATAAACAAAATAAAGTAAGCATTGCTATTCTTCTACAATTTCATCACAAGGTGCAAATCAATTTGGACTCTTGGCTATTAAGTAGGAAGTATCATGTGTTTAGAAAATGAAGTCATATGTCTTAGTCTATGTATATATGTATGTGTGTATATGTGATATGTGTATATATGTGTGTGTGTGCATATGTATATTAGGTCCAGTAGATATATTAGGCCAAGATATTGAATGAGGTGGATTTGAGAGTTATTAAATGAATAAAATGAAGTTGCACATAGGTCAACCTGAGTGTGAAAGGTCTATTGTAGAGTACTATAGGAATCTGTCCTTGGCCTTATGTCATTCAATAGTTTAATCAGTTGCTTGGATGAATGCATAGAGAGCATGTTTATTAAAGTTGCAGATGAAACAGAACTGGGTGGAATAGCTAAATCTGGATGGCAGAAATAGTATCTACATTTTCTTGCTAGGTTAGAATTATCTCCTAAGTAAGTAAAATTTGAAAGGCAAATATGAAAATCCATATAATTAGTCAGTTTTTGAACCCAAGCACAGGATGGAATAAGTAAAACCACCTATCAATTCATGTGAAAAAAAATCTCTAGGTTTTAGTGTACTACAAGATGAATGTAAGTCAACAGTGTGACAGCCACACACACACACACACGCACACACACACACACACACACAATGAGAACTTCAAATTAATAGGGGTAAAGTTCTCATCAGAAAGTTATTAGTCCTGCCCTTGGCAGTCTACAGTTAGAGGACAGTAGTCAATACTAGAAGTCATATATTGAGGAAGATGTTCACAAGTCAAATTTAATCCATAGAAACTAGAGAGCAAGGAAGATAAGATGGCTGGAACCCATACGCATAATCAATTGGAAAAGTTAGGGAAGATTGTCCTTAAGAAGAGAAGCCATAGGTGGTGTGTAGTTTATATCTTTACATGTTTGAAGAATAGTGCAAAGGATTAAAATATTTTTGCTTGACCCTAGGGTAAAACCGATAACAATAAATTGAAGTCACTCAACAGTAGATGCTACCTGAGAATACGGACAATCATCCAAAGCACTAAAGTCACCTATGTGTGGAGTGAGCTGCCTTGGGAGGTAGTACATTCATTATCACTAGAGATCATCAAGTAAAGGCTGGATGGTCACTTGTTCAAGATTGGTTATAGTATATTTTCATTCAAGTACAGGCTGGACCAGATAACTTCTGAACTCTCATTCAATTCTGAAATACTGCAATAAAAGAATCACTAGTAATGACTAACATGTACATAATATTTTATCACTTATAATTCTTTTTCAGTGATAAGTAGTGATCATACTATCTATATTTTGTGGTAAAAGACAACTGAGACTAGAGGGAATTTAAGAAATATACCCATAATCAAACAGATAGGAAGCAATAGAGCTAGGACTTTAACACCGGCCCTTTGATTTCAAGGTCAGTAATTACACTAAAATATTACTCAAAAACACTATCACTTTTCAAAGATCCATAGATGACAATATTGAGACCTCATTTTACTACGAGAACCTTCCCCAATTAACCTGGAAAATAGATCAAGGAGAGTTAATTTAAGAAATTTTGGACCACCTGAAAGGCATGATAATAATAATAATAATAATAATATCACATTTCAAGAAATTATCAAGAAAAACTTCTCTGATATCCTAAAACCAGAGGAACAAGTAAAATATTCCAGTAGGCAAAGGAGGTAGGATTACAATCAAGAACAGTCTATCAAGAAAAACTAAGGGGGCAGCTAGGTAGCACAGTGAATAAAGAACCAGCCCTGGAATCAGGAGGACCTAAATTCAAATACAATCTCAGACACTTACTAGCCATGTGAGCTTGGGCAAGTCACTTAACCCCAATTGCCTTGCCTCCTCCCCTCCAAAAAGAACAAAAGAAACCCCTAAGAATAATCCTGGGGGGGGGGGGGGAGGATGGATATTCAATTAAAGAGAGGACTTTCAAGCATTCTTGATGAAAAGACCAGAACTGAATATATTGACTTTCAAAAACAAGACACAAGAGAAGCATAAAAAGGTAAACATGAAAGATAAATTGTTAAATGAATCCAAAAGGTTTAAATGATTGCATTACTATGTGAGGAGATAATAATTATAACCCCTAAGAACTTTATTATTATTAGGATAGTTAGGAGTATACATGGACAGAGGGCATGGGTATAAGTTAATTATAACGGGATGATTTTTAAAAAATAAAATTAAGGGGTGAGAGATGCACTGGGAGAAAGGGGAAGGGAGAGGTAGAAGGGGGAATATTATCTCACATAGAAGAAGTGCAAAAGGAAGAGAATTTCTTGGGAATTGGCTTGAAGAGAAAATAATACATAGAAATCTATCTTTCTTTACAGTAGAATAGGAGAGAAAGAGGAAAAGAGAAGTGGTGGGGCACTGATAGAAGGGAGGGTAGATTAAGGGAGGTAGTGTAGAGAAACAAAACAGACTTTTGAGGAGGGATAGAGTAAAAAGAGAGAGAGAAGAAGATATAGGGGGGAAAAAACACCACAGAGGAAAATGTATAGTTAATAATCAAAATTGTGAACGTGAAAGAGATGAACTCACCCATAAAATGGAAGTGGACAGCAAAATGAATTAAACACCAGAATCCGGGGGTGGGTAGGTGGCACAGTGAATAGAGCACCAGCCCTGGAGTCAGGAGGACCTGTGTTCAAATCTGGCCTCAGACACTTAATACTTACTAGCTTTGTGACGTTGGGCAAGTCACTTAACCCCAATTGCCCTACCTTACCCCCTCAAAAAAGCAAACAAACAAACAAAAATACCAGAATCTAACAATATTTTGTTTTTAAGAAACAGGCTTAAACAGAGAAACATGCACAAAATAAAACTAAGGGCTGAAACAGAATCTATCATGCTTCAACTGATGTGAAAAAAAAAAAGGAGGGGTAATGATCATGATCTCAGATACAGCAAAAATAGCTCTAATTAAAAGAAATATCAAAACAGTTCCATTTTGTTAAAAAAATACTATAGATAATGGAATAGTATCAATACTGAACATGCTTGCACCAAATTGCATAGCATCCAGATTCTTGAAGGAAAAGTTAAAGAAGTTACATGAAAAAAAAGACAGCAAACCTGTACTACAAAGGGACATCAATTTTCCACACTTAGAACTAGATACATTTAGCCATAAAATAAACAAGAAAGTAGGTATGGAGTACATTAAAATTTTAGAAAAGTTTGGTATGATAGACCTCTGGAGAAGATTGAAAAAGAATAGAAAGGAGTATACCTTTTTCAGCTCTACATGGCACATTCACAAAAATTGACTATGTATTGGGCATTAAAAAAAAAAAAACTCACCACCAAATGCAAAAAAGTTGAAATATCAAATATATCATTTTCAGATCATAATGTAATAAAATATATTCAATAAGGGACAATGGAAACACAACTACAAATTAATTGAAAATTAAATAATCTAATTCTAAAAATGAGTTGGTGCAGTGAGGTGACACAGAAGATAGAGTTCCAGGTCTGGAGTCAGGAAGATGAGTCTTCTTGAATTCAAATCTGACCTCAGACTAATAGTAGTGTGATGCTGGGTAAATCAATTAACCTTGTTTGCCTGGGTAAATCAATTAACCAATTAACTCTCATTTGTAAGATAAGCTAGAGAAGGAAAAGGTAAACCACTCCAGTATTTTTGCCAAGAAAACCCCAAATAGGGTCACAAAAGTCAGACAGGACTTAAACAACTCAACAACAACAAAAGATGAGTGAGTCAAAGAACAAATCATAGAAACAATAAATAACTTCATTAAATAGAATGACAACAATGAGACAACACAGTAAAATTTATGGGATGTAGCCAAAGCAGTACTTAGGAGTACTTATGGGAAAATTTATTTCTTTAAATGCTTATATCAAGAAAACAGAGTAAGAGTAGATCAATGAATTAGGCATAAAAAAAATACAAAAAGAACAAATTTAATATCCCCATCTACCTATCAGATTAAAAATCAAAGGAGAGATTAATGAAATTAAAATAAATACATTGAACATAAATAAATAAATAAATAAATAAATACAATAAATTCATAAATAAAAGTGGTAGCTGATTTTGTTTTAAAAAAATAATAACATAGATAATTACTGGTTAATTTGATTTATAAAAAAGAAGAAAACCAAATTACCTGTATCAAAAATGTAAAGGGTGAATTCACCATTAATCAAGATGAAATCAATTAGGAGCTATTTTGACCAATTATACACCAACAAATCTGACAATCAAAGTAAAATGGATTAATATTTACAAAAATGTAAACTGTCCATATTAACAGAAGAGGAAATAGAATATTTATATAATCCTTTCTTTTTTTTTTCTGTCACTGAATCCTGTCCTACTCTTCATGACTCCATGGACTATAACACATCAGGTCCATTCTCATGAAGTCTGTCCAAGTTCTGGTTTGTTATTTCCATAATACTGTCTATACATCTCATCCTCTGCTGTCTCCTTTTCCTTTTGCTTTCAATGTTTCCCAACATCAGGGTCTGTTTTCAATGAGTTCTATCCTATCATTATGTGACCAAATTATTTAAGCTTCAGCTTCAGTATCTGAATAGCCTGAATTAGTTTCTTTAATGATCAACTGATTTAACTTCCTCTCTGTGAAGGGACTCGCAAAGTCTCCTCCAGGATGACAACTCAAAAGTATTTATTCTGTGGCACTCAACTTTCCTTATAGTCTGACTCTCACAGCCATTGATTGCTACTGGAACCACTATATTGACCTCTGGTAGCAATGGTGATGTCTCTGCTTTGCCATAGTTTTCCTTCTAAGGAGCAAGTGTCTTTTAATTTCATCACTGTAGTTGCCATCTGAAGTGATCATTTAGTCCAAGAAGATAAAATCTGACACTGCTTCCATTTTTCTCCTTTTATTTGACAGGAAGTGATGGAAGTTGCCAAGATCTTAGGTTTTGTTTTGTTTTTTATATTAAGCTTCAAACCAACTTTTACATTGTCCTCTTTTACTCTCATCAAGAGTCTTCTTGATTCTTTTTCACTTTCTATCATCAGGGTGAAATTGTCTGCATATCTGAGACTGTTGATGTTTCTCCTGCCACTTTAATTCCAACTTTTGACTCAACAATTCTGGCATTTTGCATCATGTACTCTGCATATAAGTTAAATAAAATAAAGTGACAATTTGCAGGCTTGTTGTACTTCTTTTCCAACCTTAGATCAATCATTGTTTCATGTTCAATTCTAACTGTTGTTTCTTGGCCCATATATATACTTTCTTCAGGAGAAAAGGAAGATTATCTGGTATTCACATCACTTTGAAGACTTGCCACATTTTGTTTGTGATTCACACAAGTCATTCCCCAGTTGATAAATGGTTAAAGGACATGAACAGGCAATTTTCAAATGAAGAAATCAAAGTTATCAATTGTCACATAAAAAATCTCTAAATACAATTAATTATAGAAATTCAAATTAAAACGATTCTACTTATGAAATAAATAAATTCAAAATAAAACAACTCTCAAATTTACCAAATTGCCAAATATAACAGAAAGAGAAAATTATAAAAATTAAAGGTTAAGGGGCAAATTGACACACTAATATACTGTTGGTAGAGTTAAGAACTGATCCAACCATTTTGGATAGCAATTTAAAACTATTTAAGGGCTATGAAACTGTGCATACCCTTTGACCCAATAATAGCATTACTAGATATGTATTCAAAAAAGAAAAGGAAAAGGACACATATGTACATAGATATTTATAGCAACTCTTTTTTGGTGTCAAAGAATTGGAAATTGAGACAATGCCTCTCACTAGTAGAATGACTGAACAAATTGTGGTATATTATTGTAATGGAATTTATTGTATTATAAGAAATGATGAGCAGAATGGTTTCAGAAAAACCTGGGGAGATTTATATCAACTGATGCAAAGTGAAACAAACAGAACCTGAAGAACATTGTACACAGTAAAAGCAATATTTTATGATGACCAATTGTAAATGACTTAGCTGTTCTCAGTAATACAAAGATGCAAGACAATTTGAAGAACTTATTGTAAATAATGCAATCAGCTTCCAGAGAAATAACAAATAAAGCGTGAATACTTGATTGAAACACATCTTTTAAAAAAAACATTTTATTATTCTTGTTTTGTTTGTCTTTTATTTTGCAATGTGACTATTATGGGAATGTTTTACATTACTGAACATGTGTAATATATATCAAATTGCTTGCCTTCTCAAGGAAGGGGGAAGTGAGGGTGGAAGGGAGAGAATTTAAAACTCCAATTTTAATGAAAAAATGTTAACATTTTTTGTTTACATGTGAATAAAAAATAAAAATTATTTGTCTGTGTGTTCATATCACCTCACCAATGACAAGATCCTCTATCTAAGATTGCTGGAACCAACCCTGAAATCATCTGGTGTAATGTTTTCCTTTTTCTAAATAAAGAAATTGAGACTCAGTGAGGTGTCAGAGGACAGATTTGAACCCAGGTCATCTGACTGCAGAGATAATTCTCTTCCAGTTCTACATTGTGGTATCCATTAGATTATAATTATCTGAAAAGATGCAGATCTGGGGGGAAGGAGGGAGAGGGAATAAACATTCAATTTTAATGATATTTTTCTTCTCTCATTATAAAAGCAATTAGTTTTATTTATTTCTTCTTAGAAATCAGAAGTTTAGTTTTCTTGCTGGCCAGTGAGGAAGTCCTGTTGTAATGTAGAGAATAATGTTGGAAAACTCAGCAGAACTGGTCTTTTTGCAGGGTTATATGAGAAACATGATTTAGAGTTATTGTGCCATGATTCAGTTGTCAGCAATATACTGTCACTAATGATCTAAGAAAATCAGATTTAGAGTACTGAGGAACCTTGCTTGCCATCTAATTCTTTCCCATCACTTTATAGTTGAGAAAGTCAAGGCCTAGGTTTTTCCAAGATCACAAAGGTAGAAAGAAGCAGTCAGGATTTACTCCCAAACTCTCTTACACCAAATCAGATATTCTATCTAGTATGTCATATTAATCTCATCTCCTCTAATCACTTTATTGCCTCCCTTGCACCTCTCCGTTCACAGTTCTTCTATCCTGTAGGCAAACCAGGAAAGAAACTTATAATGATAGATAGCTTATGTTGGGCAGATCAGCAGGACAGTGGATAGAGAGCTGGATCTGGATTTGGGAAGACCTGAGTTCAGTCTTATGCATTTACTGTGTGACTCTGAGCAAGTCACTTAACCCTGTTTTCCTCAGTTTCCTCATCTGTAAAATGAGCTGGAGAAGGAAATGGCAAACCACTCCAGTATCTTTGAGAAGAAAACCCCAAATGGAGTTGCAAAGGGTTAGATGTGACTAAATGACTGAACAACAACAAAGTTGTCATGGTGGATATCATGTTAGGCTTGGTGTTAAATAAATATGTGAATTTATACCCTGCTTCAGCCACTTCTTAGTCTATCTCATCTTCAGTTCCTTCATCTGTAAAGTATGGATACTTATAGCACTAGCCTGACAGTGTTAGGGTTGTTGTGAAGAACAAATGAGAAATTATATATAAAGTGCTTCACAAAAATTAAAATCACTATATAAATGTTAGCTATTACTATTTTCCCAACCTCAATAATATAGAAACACATCGTCTTTGCCTGCTTTGCTAGGAAACAGAATTGGGCCATGGGGAAAATAATGAGGTAAAAATAAATTTGAGATGAGCCCTCTATAGTATGATTCAGTTGCCTTCTTATCCACTAAGATCCCTCCATATCTTCAGTCCCCTTCTCCCATTTATGAGTCTCAGTTAGAAACTCTGTTCTGAGGAAGGGCCCAGGCCAACTATCCTTCATTTCTCTCTTACTCTTTGAACTATACTCATTCATCCCATAAACATAAAAATGGATGATCTCCCTACCCTCACCCCTACTTTTCATTCCCTTTTATGTGTTGTCTTCTCCAAGCAGAATATTTAGTTCCTTAAGGCACGAGCTATCATTCTTTTTTTGGCTTGTATTTGTATTTGTCCCACTTAATATAGCAGTATAAAGATAGTAAGCTCTTAAGAAATCCTTAAGAAAACCTTGACTCTATAAGATGTTTGACATCACAGGAGCATACAGATAATTTACAACTATGATAGGAAATACCAGTGGTTTTACCAAAATAATAATAATAATAATTCCCAAGAAAACCTGACTTTTATATCTTTTTTTTTTTTTTTGCAGTGTTTGGTTACTGTGTATTCTTTCAGATTGCTCTATTGAGCAAAGTGGGGGCCAAAGTGTAGAAGAATTAGAATTTAGTCTGAATACTTCATATCTTAGTTTTGGTGGGCTTAGCTTTGAACCCAAACTATGTGTGGATGTAGAGCTCATAAGTTGTAATGTCTTCTAGGTTTAGGGTTTTATGTATAAACAGAATAAAATACAAAGTTAGTATGCTGGGAAGATGAAAGCAATTTTAGACCTCCTGTCCTGTCATGACACCTTTTGGGAGAAATACGTTTTTAAAATACATTTTATCCTTCCAGTATATAATGAGCATGCATGCAATGACTACGAGACTTAGAAAAAGAAGATAAAAAGAAGCTAGATGGGAATGGAAGTTCCAAAGGGATTTCAGGCTCATGAAATCCAATTGTTTCAATGTTAATGAAACAAAAGAAGGCTGAATGTAGCCAAGCTACCATTATTAAGCTCTTTCCCTGATGCCTACTGAAACACCCAGGCCCTCCCATTATGGGAAAAAAAAAAAAATTTTACATGATATGTCCCTCAAGTATGTGTTCTGGGTATCTCCTCCCTTTCATTGCAAAAGTCCTAAGAGATTTAAAAAAATAAAATTTCTACTCTCCTTCCCTCCACTTCCTCTCCTATGGCCCATTTCTCAATTCTTTGCAATTTGTCTTCTGATTGCATTGCTCTACTGAAACTGCTGCTTTCAAAGCTACCAGTGATCTCTAAATGATCAAATCTGAGGTTTTTTGTTGTTGTTTTTTTTCCCCAGGCCTCATTCTTCTTCATCTCTGTATATCACCAGACACCATTTACAAACTTCTTTGGATTTTTATGACTCTGCTTTCTCAGATCTCTTACAACCTCTCTGATATCTCTTTTTCTATTTCCTGTATCATTGTCCACGTTATAGCCACTCACTCCCGTTAACTTTTAGTTTACCACAGATCTCTGTCCTATTGCCCCATCTCCTTTCTCAACACTTTCTTGATAACCTTAGAGTGAGCTAGAAAGAGTAATTGATAGAATTTCGAGCCTGGAATCAGGAGCTTTAAATTTAGTTCAAGTTCAAATCCAGTTGTAGACTCTTACTTCTGTGTGACCTTGGGCAAGTCATTTAACCCTTTATTAGCCTCAGTTTCCTCAACTGTAAAATGGGAATAAGAAGAGCAACTACTTCCCAGGTTTGTTGTAAGGATCAAATGATAAATATTTCTAAATCACCTGGCACAGTGTCTAATATCTAGTAGGCATTATATCAATGCTAGTTTATTATTAATATTTTATCAACTGCCATGGACTAAATAATCATTTCTGTGTGGATCTATATATCTAGCTCTTTTGTCTATCCTGAGTTACAGAACCATACCATCAATTGTATTTTGGATGTTTGTAACTTGATGTCCTTCAGTCCACATAAAACATAAAGCATCTTAAATGGAATAATTTATCTTCCCACCCAAACCACCCCTCTTCTGAACTTTACTATTTATTTCAAAGGCACCACCATCCTTTTAGGGCACCCAGGTTTGAAACCTTGTAATTATTTTCAAGTTCTCACTCTTCCTCATCCCCTATCTCCAATTACTTGCCAAATCTTGTTCTGTCTCTATGTCTCCCACCCACAAATATCCCCTTCCTTCTCACACAGTCCCCACTGTAATGTAACCTCTCATCACTTCTTTCCCAGATAATTGCAAGTCTCTCCTTGTCACCCTCCCATCCTCAAGTCTCTTCCCTCTCAAATCTGTCCTGTATTTAATTCCCAAAATGATTATTTCCAAAGCACACATTTGACCAAGAAGATTTATTTTCTCCCTATTACTTCAAGGATCAAATACAAGCTTCTATATTTGGCATTTAAAGCCCTCCATAAAGAGGCTCTAAATCACCTTTCCAAGTTTCTTATATATCATACCTTTTTTAAACTCTTGTTTCATCTAAATTAGTCTTCTTGCTGGTCCCCACATGCAATACTTTGTTTCTACTTTCCATTCATTTGCATGGGCTGTTTTCTATGCCTAGAATGCATTTGCTCTTCTCTTTTGCCTCATAGAATATATCAACCCCTTTCAAGGTTGTCCTGATACATGAGGCCTTTCCTGATATGCCCAATTATAAGATCCTTCCAACTAAAAATTTACATATTATCTCCACTGATACAACATATACTCCCTGAGAACAGAAAATATTTCATTGTTGTCTTTACACCCTCAGTGCCTTGCATGATACAGCCATATATTTGGTACTTAATAAATATTTTCTTATTGATTATGAATCTTAATAGATGCATAATTTAAACTACTCTTGTCTCTGTCTTCTTTCCTAATTTCATCCACCTCTCTTACTTCTCTTGACCAAAAATCCCAACCACATAACCCAAGAGGAATGTAATTAGAAAGTTATAGCAAGTATGTTCTTTTCAGGTGCAATTTTACGGAGTAGAAGATACTTAAGTTCAAAAGATTTTACCTCTGCCTATTCTATGCATTGATGGCTATAATTCTTCCAGAGGGCTCTAGTTGCTTTATTTTTAAAGCTTTGACCCTTGTGAATATGTAAATGTCCCTGGAAGAGAGAACACCTAAAGGTATTATTAGTCATTTTACACTTTCATATGAATACATTTCCATTCTTTTTTTGAGAACGGATTTTTACAGAGAAATAGTAAAGGATATTAAGTACCTGGCAGTGAAGGAAGAATGCCAATAGGTAAAAAAAGAAAGAGTCCAAAACTAACTTTCTGAGGGCTCATTCTGAAGACAAACTTCATTGGCTTTGTGATTTTGTATGAGACTCAACATGACAATAAAAACAGAGAGCCCAGGGAAAATCTTATTAGAGGAAAAGGAATACAGCAAAACTATTTCAATCAAGACCACAGTAAAAGATGTAAGTCTCAGGGGAGTAAAGGGACAGGTAGAAATGTAATGAAATATCTATGATATAATGATGATAGAGGCAGGTAGGTGACATAATCTATAGGGTGTTGGGGTTGAAGTAAGAAAAACTTGATTTCAGATCCTATCTCCAACATTTATGCTCAGTGACCCTGGTGTATGAAGTTTTGTAACAGTTTCTTTATCTGTCAAATGAACACAGTGACCCAGTGTCTTCTAAGCTTCTTTTCTTCTTGAAATATATGCTCCCATGGTACTAGTATATATACTATAGGTTAAACTTAGAAAGGAAACTTGGAAAGGAGAACAAGGTAGGGATGGCTATAGGTCATCAACGATAAGCTATTCAGAGAGGTCAATTTTCCCAATATAAAGACGCGTAGACCTGGTGTAGGAGGTCAGACTAAGGTTAAATAATTTATGATTTGGGATCAGAGCCACTGCCTATTCATTCCAGGATTCTATATTTAGTAATAAAGGGGAAGGGATATCATTGTTCCCATTACCTCAAGATATGAAGGGTAGTGATTTAGATTATAAACATCCCCAATTGCCATTAGGAATCATTCTTTACCCATTGTTCCTACTTCACTTCTCTAGGGTGAAGCAGAACAAGGTTAAACCTTTTTCCCTGTGAAAACCTTTAAATTATGTGAAAACTCTTATCTCTCTTCATAACTCTTCCCTTCTCTAGGTTAAACATTCTCATTTTCTTCAGCTAATCTTCTATGAGATGGTTTGACATATTTCTGCATCCAATATTCTTTCCTTTAAACATCTCTCCAAAAAAAGAATACTATAAACTAACAAACTCTGGACATTATGTCTATCAATGGGGTATTTTACAACACTTGAGTCTTTTTTTTCCCCTAACTTGAAATGCTGTCTAACCATGAATTTACTATTCTTTACTTTTACATAGTTTCCTTATCAAATTAAAGAGGAAATGAAGTATGATGGATTATGTGCTGGATTTGAAGTCAATAAAACCTTGGTTCAATCTTCCCTCTAATACTCAATAGCTGTGTTAACTCTAAGCAAGTTACAATTTCTTAAATCCTCAGAATTTCAGAATGAAAATAATAATCATCATCACATGATAGATGTGAGAATCACATGAAATAATGTAAATAAGTCACTTTGAAAAACTTAAAATACTACACAAATTTGAATTATAATTATTAATACTTTATTAGATTTAGTTCATTTTAGCCTATTGAGATCTTTTTTAATATTAATTTCCTTATTTAGTTAATTAGCCAACCCTCCAATCTTCATATTATTTGAAAATTGGATACCAATGATATCTATGCCTTTGTTCAAGTTAATAATGAAAATGTTAAAAAAGAAAAGGGTCAAGAACATATCTCTGGGAGACTCCAATCAAGACCACTTTCTTTATTAATATTGTATAATTAATTTCTACTCTTTCAACCAACTCCAAATCTACCTAATTATGTTATCAATCACCTGGTCTGTATCTTTCCATCTTGTCTAAAAGGATAACATGAGATACTTTTCCCCCAAAAAATGTCTTCCTGAAATCAGTGAGCTTTATGTATGGAAATTTCCCAATCTGCCAGGCAAGTAGATTAGTTTAATATGACATTTTCAGTGAATCTATTCCAGCTCTTGATGAGCGCCATGCTATTTTTTAAAGTATTAAGTTTACTGAAACTATACGTTTGAAGGGATTAAATCATAAGATATACAGTTTCTTCCATCTCTAGTTCATATGAATATTAAAAACTTTTAAAAAATCATATATGCTTTTTAAAAAAAAGTTTCAAATGCATTCCTCATGTCAAAGATTCCTTAATGACACCAATACCCTACTTACAATTGGGGGCGGATGGATTGTTGTTCTCTTAGTTCCCTACTCAAGATTGTTGGGGGGAAAAGCATATACATGATATAATATTTTTTTAAAAGATTCCCTATTTGAAAACGGGCAGTTCACAATATTTCAAAGGAAAGTTTGCTTTAGAAGAGGTAAAGACAATAAAAATAGTTTAATGAGCAACCATTAATTCCTAGGATGTATGTAAGGCTTCATATAAACCTGTTTTTTTTTTTCTGACAGCAGTCCCCTCTCATCCAAGTCTTGTTTTGGTCTGTTCTCTCTGGCTTTTTCATGACACGCAGAGTATGTAGTACACGTTGGGTGGAGAGGTTGCAGAGTATTGTTTATTTTTTGCTGCTGTTCATGTTGTCGAAGGAAGAGTACTAATTGACTCTACCAGCTTCTCAAGTCAAATCAGGTAAATCTTTACAGAATATTTCCCTTTTGGCACTAATCTTCACAGTTCAAATTGAGGATGAAAACAAAACAAACAAAACGTAATCACCAAATTCCCAAAATTCTCTTCATCCTTGGTCCTGTCATCATTTCTGTCCCTTTCTGGGAGTGACCATACTTTATTTCAATTTATCAGATGAAAATGGAGAAACTCTACTGGAGCTAATAAAATACCAGGTTTATTCAATGTGTCACCAAAGACTCAGGACAGTTTTAAACCATCAAAGCTCAAAACTTTCCTGGGAATTTGGAGATACCTTGAATTTAGGATGACAGGTTCAAATTCTACTTCTTTTTTTTCTTTTAAATTTATTTTAGTTTACAACATTCCGTTTTACAAGTGTTTTAGAGCTCCAAATTTTCTACCCCTCCTTCTCCTCCCTTTCCACATACAATCCGATTAAGGTTCTACATATATCTTCACGTGAAACGTATGTTCACAATAGTCAAGTTGTGAAGAAGAATTATGGCCAATGGAATGAACCATGAGAGAGAAGAAACAAAACAAAACAGAGCAAAAAAGAAAAGAGAGAGCAAACTGTTTGCTTCAATCTGCATTCAGACTCAGTAATTCTTTCTCTGGATGTGGATAGCCTTTTCCATTACGAATCTTTTGGAGTTATCTTAGAACCTTGCATTGCTGATACTGGGCAAGTCTCTTGACTTATGTCCCTCATGCAACTCTCTAGGACATATACAATTAGTAGTAGGTAGAGATAAGTTTCAAATTAATAAATAAATGTTGCCTCTGTAATCTTCTTCACTTGGAGAGAGTTTCCATACCAGGAGATGAAATAGGAGATCTTTCATGGTCAAAGAAAAAGGGGAGTGGAAAGAGTCAAATATCCCAGTGCTGCTTATACAAATGTGAGGTACTTTTCCTTTCTAGAATTACTCTTTCATATGGAACAATGTTTTCCTAATTTTTTTTTTTGCTAAAAGTTACAGTTACACTGATTCATAATTCTGAAGAAAGTATTTGATCATTTTGATGTGACAAGTTACAGTATACTGTAGTGGCATGGACATCAGATCTGTCTTATTATTATGTGACAAATGTAAGGACTGTCCCTTATCTGATTATAGAAAGAAGATGGGAATTTGCTTACTATAAAAATCAGGTGAAGTTGTTTATAGAAAGGACCTAGAGTCTATACTAAGAAACATATGGGAGGAAAGAAAAGATATACAGACAAATAGAAAGACTGAGACAGAGAAAGAGACAATGAGATAAGAGACAGAGAGAGGGGGAAAGGACAGATTTCAGGACTACATAAGTCGAGTCTGAAGCTGGAAGTGAAGATGGAATGTACTGCAGTTGCTGTTTAAGAGTAAATCTGTATGGTGAGATGGGGTAGGAAAAGGAAAAAAAGGGATGAAGAAAAAGAAAAATTTACATAATTTTGTAGTATATTTGAAAGGAATATCAAATAGCTAATAGTAAATTAGCAAAGTGCATGGTAGACTTTCAGTTTCATATGCAGTCATCTTTTCCTTGTTGCACTACATTAGGGAAATGCTTGTTTTATTCCATAAACTAAAAATAAAATATTTTTTAGAAGGGAAAATCCAGCTGAGCAGAGGGACAGCTTGCAGAGTATCAGAGAAGCCACTCAGTAGATCAACTAGCTTAGCTGAAATGTCATTACTAATAGGCCATTAGTCAAACGTGGTGTGCATCAACTCAGGTTAGCTGTGGAAGCAGCTGTGGATACAGTATACTGTGATCCACACAGAAACTATGTTATTAAGGAATTTTTTGGACAGCTATTGAGGGAAAAAAGACACTAAAACGTACAATTCCAAAGTTATGAGTTAATTTGAGGACATGGTTTCTTTTATTCATGTATCTTGTCAGCAACTACTGATGGAAGAAGTTTACCCAGGTTTATTCATGTGCTGGAATGCAATTTTTTTTTCATTTGCTTTAATGTATCAGTGTCTGTGATGTCATGATTTCTTTTCCTTTATTGTTAGGTAAATTTGTCTGATTAAAATCTAAGAGTATCATTATTGTGACTGATGCCATTATTGTGAGGCTGGTTTGTGTAAATAGAAGTGATATGACTACACAAACGTAGTCAATTACATAACACAAATAAGTTGACTTTTTAATGGTTATTATAAAGAATTGACATTCATTTTACAGATCTTCACCCCTTCTATAGTATTACCAAATGTTGTTTTTTTTCTCCCGTCCTGAGGCTGGAATGGGGAATATTTCATCTACTATATTTACTACTGTGCTCAAAACAAAATGAGTATTTGATAATAAAAATAATAACAATCATGCCCATCATCATAATTATTTTCATTCCCGTAGACAACTCCAACAGGGAATTAGAAAATGTAGCGGAGGTTCTCTTTTCTAAGATATGGTCACAAGCTAGTTTGAGGACAGTCAAAGAATACCTTTAGTCCTCTACTGATTTCTCCACAAGGCATCATTATAAATATGGCCTGAGGCACCTTATACCAGACACTGATGAATGAAGACATGAAGTAAGGGGGGTGGGGTGGGAGACAGAGAGCAAAATTACTTAACATCCACATGATGTTATCTTTGTCTTAGGTACTCTACAGAATGATTGGCATATTAGTAAAGTATAACTTCTTCTAAAATCTTGAATCACTTGTGGTCCCTACCACCCACAGAACACTTAGTTTATGGTATCATGGATTGATTTACATCATTACCTTTGTGTGTTCCATCTCCTCAACTAGACTGTAATATCTTCAGTGGAAAAGAACAAGTTTTTTATCCTTCTGAATCCTTGGAATATAGCACTGTCTGGTAGGAATTTAATAAATATTTCTTTAAAATGATGATGGGAGGAAGTCTGGAACATTAAAAAGAATCATGGATTTGAAGAATCTGCCTCCAGTACTTCTGATCTTTGTGACTTTGGTTTCAGTTTCCTCATATGTATTTTTTTATTTTTTTTTAAATTTTTTTTGCTTTTTTTTTTTTTTTGGAGGGGGGAAGGTAGGGCAATTGGGGTTAAGTAACTTGCCCAAGGCCACATGGGTAGTTTTTTGTGTTAAGTGTCTGAGGCTAGATTTGAATTCAGATCCTCCTGACTTCAGGGCCGGTGCTCTATTCACTGTGCCACCTAGCTGCCCCTCCTAATATGTAAAATAGGGGAAAGTAGACCATATCAGAGATGTCAAACTCAAATAGAAATGGGAGTCACTAACCTGTACATAAGGAGGGCCGAAGATTAACTTAGTTTTAAAATAGTTAACTATATCTTTTTGTATTTTCATTTCTTTTGTTATATATTTCCCAATTACATTTTTATCTGATTCAGGTTGCATTCAGTAGTGTTATGAGTCACATGAAGACCATGGGGCACATAGATGTGACACTTTTGGACTAGATGACTTCTCATGCTCCTTCCTTATCTAGAAACAAGCAGTTAGGTGATAGTATAGAATGTTAGACTAGGAGTCAGGAAGGCCTGAGTTCAAATCTAACCAATTACTAGGTGTGTGGCTCAGGGAAAGTCACTTAACCTCTGTGTTCTGTGTCTTCATCTGTAAATGAAGATAATAATAGCCTCTAATTCCTATGGTTGTAGCAAGGATGAAATGAGATAATAATTATAAAATGCTTTGCCTACTGTAAAATGTTACATAAATACTAGCTATTATCATTAGCTTTTATTAAATCTAATCTCTTATGACATAGTTGTACACTTTTATTTTTAAGGTCATGCAATTCCACTTGATTTCTGGTTTCACGTTTTGCCATACTTTGAAGATGACATAATTTTTTTCTTACTGTAATCAATGCTGAAATATCAAATGATCTAAGAGGGCAAAAAAAAAACTCCACCAAAACAAAACTATTTCCTGCTGACACGGTCTATAAATTTTCAGTTCTCTTACCATTAGTGGAAACTGTATTGATGATAATGAGGATGATGATGATGATGATGTTACATATAAGGTTATATGTAGTGTGCGTGTGTGTGTTATGAGGGAAAGCAGGTATACTTTTTCAAGTCTTTCTACAGCTCCCTATACTTTCCTAGTCACACAGTTGACTAAAAGGGATAGAGAATACACAATCCCATTGTGTTGATTTTTTTAAAGTATTAAAAATATTTGTCTTTAAAATGTGAGTCTTTTATTCAGTAAAGTGCTGGTGTTGGACTTAGGAAGACGTGTTCAAATCCTGTCTCAAACACTTTCTGGCAATATGACACTGGGAAAGTAACTTTACCTTTCATAGACTTCTTTCTTTGTAAAATGCAGGGCTATTACTAAATCACTTTCCTCTCTAGGTGGTTGTAAAAATCAAATGAGATGACATAAGAAATGCACTTTATTTAAATTGCCATATAAATACTAGCTTTTATAATGATTAGTTTTGTTGTTGCTATTACCCTTAAAGGCTATCCTCCAACAAGGTTTCTGACATGCATTATGTGAAATATATGTAAAATTCAGGAAATATATAATTAGAAAAGAATATAGTCTGATCATTTGACAAGACCAAGGGATGAGGAACGGACAGCTCTAGGATGACACCAGTATGCTTAGAATTGTAAGAGACCTATAGGAAAACTCACAGGGTGTTTTTTGGTAGAAGATTCACAAGAGGATTCAGAGAAAATTTCTGTAGGAGAAAAAGGCATAGATAGACTATGATGTACACTATTAGAGTAGCTATATCAGTATGATATAATTTGATTGAACAAGTATTTGTTGTGTCTATTATGTGTAAGGAATTATAGATCATAGATTTATTAGAATATTGAAAATGTACACAGTATTATTTCAAGTATCCATTGCTTTTTCAATGCAAGTATATTTTCAAGAAGTTTATGACTTCTCTATAACATCATAGAAAGGCTTTGAGAGCTATCATTATTTTAAAAAATTTATCACTATATATAGATAGGTACAAAGAAAGAAAGGAAGAAAGAAAAAAGAAAGGACAGAGAGAAAGAGAGAGAGAGGGAGAGAAAGAGACATTGAGTACAGTATAAATTTATGTTATATAACCTCAACTGGGTTCTCACTGCTGAAATGATGCTTGGCAATCATTCTACATGCACTTCCCTAATCAACTCACTATTCCATTAACCACATAGACTTAAAACAAAACAAAACAAAACAAAACTTTTTCATTTCCCTTCAAATCTCCCACAGTTTCCTGCCCCCTTCATATTTTACTGAAAAAAAAAAAATTAGCGGGGCAGCTAGGTGGCACAGTAGAGCACTGGTCCTGGAGTCAGGAGGACCTGAGTTCAAATCCAGCCTCAGACACTTAACACATAAAACTAGCCATGTGGCCTTGGGCAAGTCACTTAACCCCAACTTCCCTACCTTCCCCCCTGTTATGGGAATCTAAAGATCTTCCCTGCCCCTAGGCCCTTTGCTAGAGCGGCTACGTGACTCTGAGGACCTTTGGATATTTGAAAGTATACTCTGTTCCCTAATAGGCTGAATGTGGTCAAGTGGAGCCTGTGGCACCAGGCTTGTTTTCCAGAATGCCCGTGCCTTGTAGCTTTGTGATTGGGCAGTGGGTCCAGAGGGCTGTGACATTCTCCAAGCCAGGAGAAGGCTATATATACGCCCTGATGTGAGGTTTCGGTTTGGGGCTCACTTTGAGAAGAGTTGTGTGATGTGGCCAGACGAGACTCTGGGCAGCCGCTGAGCCCCCCGGCTTTGAAAAAACCCAGATGTTG
>CM053591.1:123748888-123779221 GCA_028646515.1 Pseudochirops corinnae
AGATCTCCCTCTTCTCGACCCTCCTCCTCAATATCATATCACTCAGATGCCTTCTGCTAATATCTACTTCACTTCAGACTCACACAAAAAGGTAGCTCTACTTCTTGATACCTCTACCTACACAGTTGATACCATTATATCCAATTCCTTTCATCAAATTGTCCTTTCTATCATTTCACTCTCTTGTTTATCTTCAATCATTTCCTGCCTTCTGTCCATTTGTATTTCCCTCATCCTCAAAACCCCCTTATTTTATCATCCCATCTCTTCTAACTTCATCCCATATTCCTTTTTAAGGTATTTTTTTATATATTTTTTTTCAATTGAGGGTGAGAGACTGCAGAGTACTGAGGCAAAGTACAGGAGTGGGAGAGCAGAGGGGGATTAGGGAGAGAGAGAGTAAGAGAGAGACAGAGAGAGAGACAGAGAGAGGGAGCACAGTACTGTACAGTAAAATTAACATAGTTTTTGTCTTTTCTGGAATGTGGATTTCTTTCAAAATTCTTTAAGTAAAGTTGAATTTGCATAATGCAAATTTACATAAAATGAAAACTGCATATGAAGATCTGGTAAAGGAATGGGAAATTTTTAGTTCAGAGAAAAGAAGAATTGGTGGCAGGGGGAGTAACAGCTCTTTTCAAGTATGTAAAGGTCTGTCATGTGGAGTTCATGCTGAGGTTACTATCAACTGTTATATTCTATGATTCAATCGCAATGTACATGTGGGGTGGACTTCACACACTATAAGAATTCACACCACACTCATGGATTGTATAATTACTTGCTCTCTGGGATGTCTCATGCATTCCAACTTTCAGGCCTAGGTTCCCCAAGAAGAACTACTGCCATAGTTTTAACCATTTTGTGAGAGATTATACTCCCTTAGTTATCTCCACAGCCATTGAGTCTTTATTACTATGTTTCCACTTATACAAAATTAATATTTTCTTACATCTATAAAAACCTGAGGCCTTGCTAAGTCACTCTTCCAGACTAATCCCTTATATAGTGTTTTCTTTTGAATGGACATCCTTATGTATGTATTATTAAGAATAATCTCCAAATTATGCCTTTGTCATGCTAATTGGATTTTTAGGGTTTCTCCTCTGTGTGAATTCTCTGATGCCTAGAAAAATGTGACAGATATTTGAAGACTCATAATAATGACAACTTTACATCTTAAACATAAGGATTTGCTTAAAATTAAAGCAAAGAAATAATAATGACACCAGATACTCATATATTAAAGCAAGTACATAAAACCCCCAAATATCTGCCAGTCTACACATAGAGTCACATTCTCCCACAAATGCACTCAGTATTTAAAAAGGTGGGTACACAGCATCCTGCCAAGGAGACAAATAATGGAGAAAAACCCTATGTGCTCAGGATAACCCTTACACATGGAACTGTAAACTTTGGCATTCTCTTTCTATCTCACCAACTGTTATTAAAATTCTTCAACGAGCATAGGTTTTACTTTAAATAGATAGCTCTATTAAAAACTTGAAATTATATAGAATGTGATTGATTAATAACTCATTAGGTATGGAATCTCAGGTAAACTGGTTGATTATCTAGGTGAATGTTTCCAATTGATTCCTCTACTTGGTTGAACATTCTCCTCTCCAAGTAATTATAGTTTCCATCAAATTCAGTTTCAGGTTTAGCTGGTATAATTTTGAAATTGGTTCTTTCAACTCTCTTGTCTTTCTGGATTCAGGCTCTGTTTTTATATGCAACTGAATGAAGTTTTTATTAAGTGCTTACTGTATGCAAAGCACCTATGCTAAGCTCTAGGGATGCAATGGAAAGGTTAGAAAGTCTCTGCTTTCAAGGACTTCACATGTTTATGGTGGAGAAAACACATATGGAAGCTTTCATCTGAGAGTAAGATAGAAAGGTCTCCTTTCAGTACAGCAGAAAAGCAAATAGTAATGCTTCTTTTTAAAAGTCATCTTCAGCCTCATTTGTCAATTGCAAAGTGAACTGAGCCAGATTTGTAAAAACAAGAGTCATTCATCAATTAATAAATGGTCAAAGGATATAAATAGGCATTTTTCAGAAGAAACCGAAACCATCAATAGTCACATAAAAATGCTCTAAATCAATACTGACTAAAGAAATGCAAATTAAAACAACTTTTTGATAAAACCTCACACTTGTTAGATTGGCTAAGATGACAGGAAAGGAAAATGACAAATACTGGAAGGGATATTGAAAAATGAGTCCAATGATGCAGTTTTGGTGGAGTTGTGAACTGATCCAACCATTCTGGGGAAAAAAAATTGTAATTAAAATGATGAATATCCTTTGATGCATTAATAACACTAGTGGATCTGTATTTCAAAGAGACCAAAGAAAAGGGAAAAGGACCCATATGTACAAAAACTATTTTAGCAGTTCTTTTTGTGGTGTCAAAAAACCAGGAAATTGAGGGGATGTCCATCAATTGGGGAATAGCTAAACAAGTTGTGGTATATCAATATGATGGAATGCTATTGTGCTATAATAAATGATGAGCAGGGGGATTTCAGAAAAACTTTGGATGTCTTATACGAAATGAGGCAAAGTGAATTAAGCAGGAACAGGAGAACTATGTTCACAGTAACAGCAATATGGTAATAACCATCACCTGAGAAAGACTTCGCTACTCTAATCAAGGCTGATCCAAGAAAAATCCAAAGGACCCATGATGAAAAATGCTATCTGCCTCCAGAAAGAGAACTTATAAAATCTGAGTGCAGATTAAAGCATACCTTTTAAAAATTTTCTTTATTATTTCTTATTTGTGTGTTTTCTTTTGCAACATAGTTAATATAGAAGTATGCTTTGTGTCACTTCACAGGTAAAATTAATATCATATAGCTTACCTTCTCAAGGGATGAAGGAGGGGCAGGAATAAGGAAAGTATTTGGAGCTCAAAATTTTTAAGAATGTATGCTAAAATCTTTTAAAGTTTAATTAGTTTAATTAAAGTTTAATTAATATAATTAAATAAAAAGAGTTCTTAAATTTCATTTTTACTGGTAATATCAAATCAGTCCTAATACTGAACCATGTAGTAGTACCAATTACTTTGGTGACAAGAACTTTCTTTTGGGGGCTTTCAAAGATATGGCTATAGCATTTATAGGAACAGATTCTAGGACTGATCTCCATACATGTTGTTCCCTATGATGGTGTCTGTAACACTAGACAAGAGACATCACTACTCCTAAGGCCTTTGACTCATCACACCTTATCAAGGCATGAGGGCAGATGGTGTTCAATATGGTGGTTTGATTTGCTTGGTACTTGTTGCCTTCAGTATCTCCCTCAGGGTTCACTATTTTCTATCTATCTATCTATCTACCTATCTATCTATCTATCTGCAAGGCCAGTTGAATGAGCTACATTTGCTTATGGTTGGTGACTAAATTTTCACCATCTATCTATACTCAGATAAATTATATTCATTGTAGTCATAGAAAAGTTCTATTATTCAATAGAGAATTGTTCCCCAATGTACTAAAACTTAATCCATTCAAAATAAGCACCAAGTGCTTTAGAACTCTGAGAGTAACTGTCTCTGTTAGAATTCTGGGCCAACATATGACAGGCACAAGTGTACCAATTCTGTGAAGTTTCTTTCAATAGTGTCTAAAAGTCTTCAGGAAAATTTTTGAGAAGTTGATAAAGAAATAACTTTCAACAAATCAACATGTCACACATTATGAAGAATGTGACTTCTTTAAAAATAGGTTATAAAAGGGTTGAGAATCTACCTCAGACAGAGAATCCCAGACATTTGAACACTCAGCATAGCCATGAGTAGAACATTGATCCTGGGAAAGGCTACAACATTGGGTATTATTCAGTGAATAATACAGCTAATTTTTAAAAAATGAAATAATTTTAAAATCCTATCAGTTAAATCCCTTACATTTCAAAGACTTGTACTTTGGCAACTTTTCCTTTATCAGTTGTCCATCCATTCAATACAAACTAATAACCACCTTAGTGAAAAATACTGAAGCAGGCACTAGTGGAAGTAGGAAGTTTGAAAGTCAAGTCACGTGTAAATTCTTGATGGAGTCTTTCTCCTGTAGGAATGTTCTAGCATCTAACAAAGTTTGAGCTCATGCTGAAACTTCCCTGAAATTCATTACACTTTTGGTTTCTCTGACGCACAGAAATTTTTTTGCAGATAATGTTTGGTCTGAAATACCTATCTTGGTAAAAAGGATTTCTTCATTATCCCAAATGCAAGATTTCCCTGATGTTTCTTTAATGCTCTTTCATAGTCCCAGGCTTCTCCAAAGTCAAACCCCTGGAAGACATCCCCCACTATTCTCTTGGATATCATTCCATGCAACTTCTTTTCTGTAGAAGGTTCCAGCTTTTGAGGTAACTTCTCAGTGATAATTTCATGAACTGAGCAATTGTCTCTAAAAATTCCTCTTCCCTTAACTCCTTGCCTATCCAAGACCCAGGGCTAGATGCCTCCTTCCAGTAAGGAGATCACATCCGGTTTGAGCACTGGAAATCCTAGTGAGACTATGTTCCCATAATTCTCCCAGCATCACATCCCTGTGGAGATGCCTTTAAGCAGGATCCAGACAGCTGCACTCCTCCCGGATAAGATACACTGTCACATCCTCAAATATCACGTCTGGGGCCTTGATGGCAGAGTTTGGCTGTCATCACTCCTTCTCCTGGGTTCTCTTCAAAATGATGGTTAGGAACTTGGGGAAAATAAATCTCTCATTGTTGGATGATTGTGAAACTCGGACAGTCTACCAGCATTATGTCAGGAAACACCAATTCTCTTTGAATTGTTTTAGCAAGATGACAAAGATCACCCTGAGTGGCTGAGCAGCCACTACATACCAATGACGCAGACAGGAAGGGCTGCCCCTTCTGGCATCTACCCAATCCAGTCAGGCCCGGGGAGCGCCAAGGGAGGGCCACTCTAGGATGCTCGGAGGTCTCTTCCGTGCTTCACTCTCTTCCACCACGCCCCCGCCCCCTCTTCTCCTCCCCTCCCCCCCCCTCCGGCCCACGACAAGCTGGCGCTCTTCTCCGAAGCAGGAAGTTAAGGTAGAATGAATACTGTCATTATAGAGCTTGTTCTCAAGTAGGACGAGGCTGAAACTTTCATGTAGTATTAATAATGTCCGCGTTATTAAACAGCAATATTTGAAAAAAGGCTATGCGCTTACTTCCTGGCCATCAGAGAAAGTTGGGGATTCGTGTCTCAAAACCGCCGTCCTGGAAGGTATAAGGGGAAGCAGCAAGGAGATTTGGAAAAGCATGTTTAGCTAGGCAGCGCGATTCACTGAGCTAAGCCTTTAGCTGGGAAGGCGGAAGGGTGACAGTGCAGGTCGGAGAGCAGGTATTCCCCAGTGGCATCATATCTTCACGTGTTTGGACTCCTAACATAAAGTAATGAAGGACAGATATAAACCGAAGTGGTGCGATCTTTCCTTCAGCCCGTAACTCATTTCTGGCTGTCTTGAGAGAACACTAAAAACCATTTCAGAAAGCAAGCAGCCAAACAAACGTGAAACCTGCAAAAGATGCAGAGATCCTCATGTTGAAAGACAATATGCTTTCCTTTTTGTCATCCACATGAGTCCAAATGATAATGTGATTGAACAAATTTGGGTATTTGATTCTAGCTCTTTCCTCAAATTTTATAATATTGACTTTGGGTCTTTCCTTTGCCCTTAAAGCATTCTAGAAATACCACCATAGATTCAGATTTGGAAGAAATCTCACATATAATCTTGCCCACCCTTCTTATTTTATAAACAAAGAATGAGAGTCTAAGACAGTTGAAGTCACTTGCCTACAGTTACATAATCAGTAAGGAACACAGCTGAGATTCAAACCTATGTCTTCTTTATTCATATCTAGAGTTCTTTCCACTTTGCCACACTGTCCCTCTATTTGCTGTCATATGCATTTGTGTACAGGTGTCTCCTCATGAAAGATAACAGGGTGTAGTGTTTAACAATCAGATCTCCAAGAAACACAGGAAATACTTTTAAGTTTTATCTGCATCGTTAACACTTCTGCATCACTTCCTAAATTCTAAATGATCAATAATACTAATTAATCCCTAATTTATAGTTTTTATCAATTTATTTTGGAGTTGTACATGCTCACATTGAAAATTTAACAACATAGTATAATAAAAATGACAATTCTGCCAAATTACTTTACTTATTCAGTGTCATACCAATCAAACTACCAAAAAGTTATTTTATAGAACTAGAAGAAATAACAACAAAATGCATCTGGAAGAACAAAAGGTGAAGAATATTAAGGGAAATAATGAAAAGAAATGCAAGGGAAGGTGGCCCAGCCATACCAGATCTAAAACTGTATTATAAAGTAGCAATCATCAAAATCACTTGGCACTGGCTAAGAAATAGAGTGGTAGGTAGATCAGTGGGTAGAACACAAAACACAGTAGTCAATGTCTACAGTATTCTACTGTTTGATAAACCCAAAGCCTCCAGCTTCTGAAATAAGAACTCACTATTTGACAAAAACTGGGAAAACTGGGAAATAGTGTGGCAGAAACTAGGCACAGAACAAAATCTTACACCATATACCAAGATAAGGTCAAAATGGGTACATAATTTACACATAAAGGGTGTTACTATAAAGAAATTAGGAGAGCAAGGAATAGTTTGACTTTTTCAGAAAAACAAAACAAAAGTGGAAAGACTTACATGAACAGATGCTGAGTGAAGTGAGCAGAACTAAGAGAACATTGTACACATAACAACAACACTGTGCGATGACCAACTCTCATAGACTTAACTCTTCTCAGCAAAACAATGATCTAAGGCAATTTCAAAAGTCTCAGAATGAAATATGCTATCCCCATCCAGAGAAAGAAGCATGGGGTCTAAATGCAGATTGAGGCACACTATTTTCTCTTTGTTTTCTCTTTCTCCTGTTTTTTTTCTTGATTCTTCTTTGACAATATGACTAATGTGTAAATATGTTTAATATAATTGTACATATATAACCTGTATCATATTGCATGCCATCTTGGGGAGAAGGGGGAGGGAGGGAGAAAAAAATGTGGAATTCAAACTTATATGAAAGTGAATGTTGGAAACAAAAAAAAAAGAGAGAGAGTAAATTTAAAATAAAAAAATAACAATCCCAATGGGTAGAGCTATTTCTAATATACATTCCTACCTTGACCCATATAGATTGTGTGACAAATTCAGAAGAACAATATGACACCATTTAATTTTAAAATTTCATTTTAGGAAAGAAACATAGCTAGAGAAACATTAACAACTGTAGAATGAGGACATTTAAACTAATTATACAGTCCTTTTATTAAAAAAAAATTACAAATGGACAAATAAAGGATGTTAACAGTCTAAAAAATCCACCACAAGAATTTTAAATGTCTATCTGCAATGGAGTTTGGAGGCAAAGTTATAAACCTCTCAACATAGGGGCTTATAATGGAAATGAAGAAAAGCCTTTAAATATAAGGGAAGAAGGAGATTTTTCAGTAATACAAAAAGAACCCTTTTCTAACAAAAGGCAGAATGCATAAATCATTGTTATGAAAAATACCTTTCTTCTTAGTTATATTCAATCTGCAAATCATAAACTCATTTTTGCTAGCAAGAAAAAAATAGCTTGGATTTGATTTTAACATTTTTTTCCCCATGTGTCTCATCATTCTACATCTGTAGTGACTCTTTCAATCATTTTCTTTGTGATTGCTCAGCTTCATGTTTCCTATATTTGGTTAGACTAAACCATAATGTACTGAAAGTTTATATTGGCAGGTCCAAGCAGCTAGTCAGCTCTGAAGCTAGCTTTCATCACAAATGGGCAAAGAGAAAAAAAAAAGGCAGCAGAAAATGGAGGTAGAGGGGAAGGAAAAAAGGCATTTATATTTCTGAAGTGGCTAATATGCTTTATTGCATGAGTTATTCTAAAAAAGAATAACTCTCTCAGATAAGTACTAGCAGCTGTGCCATCTGCAGAGCAAGATACCTGTTTCAAAAATGTGCAGCCTGGCTTCTTTTTCATGGTGTAATGTCTGTCTCCTGTTTTCTTATATATGGCTAAGCATACTCAGTTTTGCTGATTTCATTAGCTTCCATTTACTCTGGTTTTGGCTCACCTTGTATACTACTGTCAACAAGGAACTAATGGACCTTGGGTGGCATCTGGTTGGGAAATCTTTTCTATCCAAAGCCTTTTCTGGTGTGCCAAGTTGTTCGGTCACCATATTAACCACTTAAGAGTGTGGCTTTCATTTGACACTTAAAAAAAAAAAAGACTCATATAGTAGCATGGAAAATTAGTCTGTGACAAAGAAAGACACATACAAAAGAATTTATTTTTATTCTTGCCTCTAAGGACCCCCTTGAATTTCCAGAGATTGCAGGTGAAATATAATACCAAATTTTACCTGTTTATGCGAGCAGTAATTATATATTCTGAATGGGAAGACAGCATTCTGCTGGGCTCTGATGAAGACTGTTAGTCATTTCATCATGTAATGCAGCATTGATCCTGCTGACTGCACACAGTACTAATAAAACAAGTTAATGGAGTTTATTCTGTCACAAATGCTACCGTTTAAAAATGATGATTGCCAGGTACAGGAAATCAGGGTCTCTAACGCTTTCCTACAGAGATATAGAGGCCTGAAATACTTTCTCCCCTATAGAGACTATACATTAAAGATTACTAATCTAATATATACACCATGGGCTCTGGCTTTTTAAAAGTCAGCATTTGCAAAATCCTTTAGCATTCAACAGTGGCAAAGTCTTGAGAATGATAGTTGCTTATTTTTCATATTTGCAAATTTCACAATGTCAAAATGATAGTTTGTTTGAAAGTCAAATTATCTAAAACACAGAAATGAGAAACTCACATTTTATGAGTGTCATTTAAACCAAATTGTACTGTTTAATAAGTAACTTGCAGCTTGGATTGATGTTGATAAAGATGTACAAACCAAACGCTATTTTGCAGGCTGCAAAATTGCATGTTATTCATGCTAAAATATGAAGCTGATTATAAGATTCAATGGTAATCAGACTGAATTAATAAGAGTCCTTTAACAAACCTTCATTTTCTCAATAGTCTTAACAATTCTAGGAAGTAAATATTGAGAGAATGTACCAGCTCAGAAAGTGGATTTAAAGTGTTACATGATGCTGTAGTATTGGTCTGCCTAATCAATATAACTAGCTAATTTAAAATATTCCTTAATGGTCTTGAAGGTTTAGTAAGCGATATTTCTTCCCACCCATTCAGTCTAAACATCATTAGGATCTAATCAGGAACTAAAGAGATGTTTAGTTGTTTGGTGTGCCTAAAGATCAAAAAGATTTGTTTTCATTTCTGGAATATCACTATTTTAATTCCGCACTTCCCTATTTAACACTGCAGGTCTTGGCTTGCTGCCAGGACATTTGTACTGAAAGAATGTGGTTCTAAAAATCTCAGAACCGTGGATGGCTCAGATTTGACAATTCTTTGAAGTTTCTGTTTTCCAGTGAAAAGACCTATTTAAGATTTAGAAGTTCTATAACCACATTTTGATGGCTTTGAATTTAAATCAGTTGAGGATGCATTATGGCATAGGAAAAGGGACAGCAAACTCATAATAAAAAAAACCTTAGCCCCTAACCTTGCTCCCTTACTTTCTGCCTCCTCCCCCATTTTCTAGTTGTATAACCTTGGAGAATTCAGTTAGTGACTTTGAACCCAAGTTTCCTTATCTGGAAAAGGGTGATAATACCCCTAAGTCTATTTAGCTTACAAGACTGTCCCATGGAACGGGCTCTCTAAATCCAATAAATGTGAATTATTACAGATTTATGAGAAGGAATCTGGCATAGTGGATAAAGATCTGTCCTTGGAATCAGGAAGACTTGGGTTTAATTCTTGTCCTGTTTGAAGACAATGTGTTGATCAGAGGTCATAAAGCAAGTTCCTCATCAAATCATATATCCAGTCCTCTCCTCCCCTCCCCTCTCCTCTCCTTTCTCTCCTCAATATTCCATGTGTTTCTGTACAATAATTTCCCTAAAGTAATAGTCTTTTCTTCAGAGTTGTGCTTTTTTGTATATTTCATTAAAAACCAACAACCATTCCATTAAAACTAACTAATAATTTTGATTAACTAATAGCTATGTGATTTATTGATTCTATTTTTCTAGTTTTCAAATCCGACTGGGCAGCAGATCTTATTTTTTTAGGTTTCTTTTATCTATCTATATAGCTATAATCTGTCTATTTACATCGATATTTTGGTGGCTATTACCTACTAGCCCCCAGGTCATTTTCTTTCTCAAGATTACTGCCTCCCTCCTCCACCACCATTTCTACAGTTATGCTTGGGGATTTTCATTTACATGTTGGTATCCTCTTAGATAGGCAATTAGTGGTGATGTGGATATATAGAAACTCATGTTTCTAAATTCAAATCTGGTCTCATACAGTTGCTAAATGTGTGACCCTGGGCAAGTAATATAATCCCATTTGCCTCAAATTCTTTCTTTCTTTTATTTTTTTTTTTTTGAGGGGGGAAGGCAGGGCAATTGGGGTTAAGTGACTTGCCCACAGTCACACAGCTGGTAAGTATTAAGTGTCTGAGGCCAGATTTGAACTCAGGTACTCCTGACTATTCACTGCATCACCTAGCCACCCCACAAATTCTTATCTATAAAATGAACTGGAGAAGGAAATGGAAAGCCATGCCATTATCTTTGCCAAGAAAATTCCAGAGGGGACCACAACAACTTGAACATGACTGAAAACAACTAAACAATTTCCCTAAGTAAACGTGTTCTCCATTTCATCAACCTCTTAATTGTCTATTACCTATTATCATCATTTTCATTCCACCTGATCTATTCCCTTGATCTCATCACCAACAAATGCTCCATCTCTGCCATCCATAACTTCCTTGGTTTCTGTACCTTTACTTGACCAAATCTCTTCTTTGACTTCCCTACAACTTGCTCTCACTCCACCTCTGGCGGTTTTCCCACAACATGATGTCTATTATGACTTTGCTTCCTTCCTTTCAACGTTTAGGCCCTGTGCTTAATCAGTTCAATTATTCCTTGACTTTTTTCCTTGAATCCTTTGCCTCCTCATCTGATTGCTGCTCAACTCCCTTCCAAACACTAAAGCTGATTTACTCCCAACATCCACTTTTTTCTACTGGAGGCTGTTGAGCTAGTCAGTGGAGGAAGTCACACAATGATGGTGATTGGGTGCTCTATCATATTGTTTTATTGTCACAACTAAGCTTTAACTTCTCCATGACAATCACTTTAATATTTCCCTAATTGAACAGTAGCTGTTTCAAATCTTTTTTTCTCTCCTTAAGTAATTTATAATACCCTTTCTTCTAAGGGAAGGATCTTATTTCATGTTTCACTAAAAAGTTGAAACTATGCATTTGAAGCTCTCTATTCTCTCCCATTCTATAGTTAATACCCACATCCTCCCATATTCTCTCTTCCTTTGCTCCAGTCTCACTGGAAAAGATGACCTTTCTTGTCAATATCATATCTATGCAGAGTGTTCCAGAAATCTAAGTGCAATTTTAAGCTATTAAAGACTAAATGAGAGGGGGCAGGATGAGAGAGAGACAGAGACAGAGAGAGAGAGAGAGAGAGAGACAGAGAGACAGAGACAGAGAGAGAGAGAGAGAAAGAGAGAGAGTGAGAATGAGAATCCATGAGAATGAGAATTCCATGTCAGAGAATTTTTTTTTTTAAACTACACTTCGATGTATAGTATGTTGAAATATGATGAATATACTATCATAAGAACCCCCTAATATATTGTTATCTGCCATTCAATAGCCAAGATTTAAAGGGTATTTCTCCTGGGAAAGTCTGAAATGTCACTTGTTACTATTTGTTGTTATTTAACACCAATTAATTTGGCGATGAAGAATGAACCTCATCTGCCATTCCTATCATACTTATATGAGGTTGTAGAAGGTGGGCCATAGTTAACAAAGACAGTTCCCCCCTTATATATAAAAGACTAAACCTCAGACATTTATAAAATCATCACCAGAAAGACTTCACTATGATCTAGTATCCCCCAAACAGAAACATGTTCTTCAATCTTTTGATACTTGTTCCAAAACTCTTTTACAGTAGGCCATCTAGTAATCTGTTGCAACATTTCTTCCACAAGTGACAATTTCTCCTTCAAAAGCCATTACTTTGAATGCATTACCTTTCCCTACCTCTTACCAAATTGATTTCAGATGACACTATGGAGAATTCTCCAAAACCCAAAGCAGCAATAATTTCCTGATCTTTCACTCAACAGAAATCACCATGAACTGGACTCATTTCCTGGGTTACTATGAGCTAAACTAATTGACTATTTGCCTTAGTTCTCCAATCATAATCAGATATCCTAATTTCTGTGTCTCCCCCCATGACTTCCTAATTCCTTTGCTGCTTTATTCTTATTTTACTCCTAACTCTAATCCTAATTCACACACACGTGCACACGTGCACACACACACACACTCACACTCACACTCACAAACAGCTCTGTTAGAATAGACTTTATATTATGCTTAGATAACTGGCCTTAATGTCCTCTCTGCTGCCAATCATTGAGTACTAACATTATCATTTTTAAAGCCTTCCTGTATATTAGATGCATTCTCATACCAGGAAACAGGTTATAGAATATCCTCCTTCCCCTCTCCTCCCCTGCCAAATATACAGACCCACAAATAAGACCCAAACAAAAAACCATGTTGCAATTTCAGAAGTATAAGATAGAAGTTGAGTGTATAGGCAAATCTCTGTGTTGTAAAGGAGTTATACTGGTTTCGACACTCTCTGCTTTTCTCTTCTAAGACTTCCCAAGAACTCAGACGCTTTGGGGGACTTTTCCAGGATCATAGAGAATCCTTGTTCTAGAAGACTTGCAGAGTTTCAAGAGAATTCAGTTTGTTTGAGAATTCAAGTATCTTAAAGAAGGCATTTTCATCCAAGTTTGAGAGCACCATGTGTAGAGGTAAGTGACAGAAGGGAGTGAATGCTTATACAGACCAGAGAGCAAGACAGGTAGGGTGGTAGCAGTGAACTGAAGCTAAAAGTGAACAAAACGAGCTGTTAGCAGTAGTTGATGAGAGGGAAATTCGGTTAACAGGTTTTTTCTTCTCCCTGTTTTCCCAGAGAATAGAATTGGAGAAACTCCCTGCCATTTTAAAACCTGTCCAATCCTGTCATTTTTAGTCCTACCTTCCCACCAACTGGGAAGAAGGATGGAAGGAATCAGTCAAATGCTGGAAGTTTCTATTCAAATACCTTGGCTTAGTTGTTTTTGTTTTGTTGTGGCATTTTTTCCCATATGCCAAGTGATTGTACATTAATAGTGTTATTTTCTAAGTTTTAAGTGTTCAGTTTGAGATGTAGAGAGGGACAACCTAATTTATGGGAGAAGAGATTTCCCCAAGTTTATTCTAGGTTGAGCCGAGGGTGAATTTCTTCAGTTTATGTAATAGCTAAGAATATTCCAGAAAATATGTACTAGGCTGCCTTTGAACCCAGAAAGAAACTTAATAAGGAAATAAGCCTAGAGTGGGTAGAATGGGGAAGGAAAAGTAGGGAAATAATCGCTCCTAAGGTACAATACAGCCCAAACTCACCCCTACGGAACTGTGTCTTCATGGGGAGCTCCTCAGATGTTCCTGCTGTTTTTGTAGAATCCCTTCTGCATTCTTGGTCTAATTTTAGGATCAATGAGGATTATTAAGCTAATAATTTGTTGGAATGGATGTGGGTCTTGGTAAATGAATTTGTTCTCTTAGTGGCATCTTGTTATGGTCTCAATTGCTCATTATTCATTTTCAAAGGCATTGGGGAGAAGTGGGATGTACTGAAAGACATTTGGTTGTACAGTAGTAATCTCTGCTAGATAAGGCAGTCTACCTTATGCCAGTAAGGATCTCTGATCAATGAAGGTACTTGTTCAAGGTAACTTAGTATTGTTTCCCTCCTTACTTCGGTCTGTTGGAATATTAAAAGTTTTCAAAATTCATTTCAGTATCACATTCTAGACAGGGACTTCCTGGATCACCCCTCTAGGTCCTACATTCCCATTCACTCCTCCCTCCAAAATTTCTCATTTCCCCACCCGCATTACTCTTCTGTACTTTGTATTTATTTATCTATGTATACATTTTATTCTACTAGTGCAGTCTCCTTTTCTTGAAGTCAAAATTGTTTCTTTTCTTTCCTTCCTTCCTTCTTTCCTTTCTTCCTTCTTTCCTTCCTTCTTCCTTTCTTTCTCTCTTTCTCTGTTTCTTTCTTTTCCTTTCTATGTATAGCACATAGCACAATACCTTGAAAAGAGTTGGCACTTATTATGTGCTTAAATACATTTTTTTTTCAATATCAACGAATAAATGGATAGGTGTAAGGTAGATTGGAGAGGGGTGTCATGATATGTGCCATGACTCATAGCTGCTCTGCTTTACTCTATTTTATCAATCCTGAAAAATATGGGGAGAAAGTCTTACATCTTTACCAAAAGTAGAAATGTCATGAGTCATCCAATAAGTATTCCTTTTAGTAGGCCAGCAGAAAGTTGTTAGCTTAACCAACAGACCATCTCAGATACAGCCAACTGATGTATAATCACTAAGATCAATTCCTCAGGAATGTCAAAGGTACATGGCTATACTCTCAATGGAAGATATAATCAAATGCTTCAAAGTTTCACTACCTTGTAAGTTCATTCATATGATCTGGAACTTTAATACAACTGGAGGTATCAATCTACTACATGCACATGACCTCAAGTGGGCACCCTTTACTGTGAAAAATTTCAGTGACAGTATCTCTGAGGAAGAGTGGAGGGAAATGGAAAGCAGAGCCAAAGGAGAGACCAAAATTTAGCTCTGACTTTACCATATATGAGAATTTTTTCATCTTCTTTCAGAATTTGGATTTTTATGTCCAAGTTGATTTGCTTCATTTTAGTCTCTGTGATCAATGATCAGTCCACTCAAAAAATAAATAATAATGTTTTTCCTGGTAGAATCTTTCTTTGTGCTTGTGAGTCCTTACTAGAAATTCCCATTTGATGATGGTCGTTACTGTAAAGAAGAACTGTAGCTCAACTTTTTTTGAAAAAATAAGGGAAGACAATACAGCAGCAGGAGTTTCATCTATTAAAGAAATTTATTAGTCTTTTAAAAATTTTTCATAGTTTCATATCTCATGGAGTAAAATAATCTACTTATAAAAAGCCACATTTAAATGCATTCTGAGTAACCTTGCATGAATAATTTCCCCCCCACTACCACCAAAGTTATAAAAAGTTCTTAATGTTCTTGTAGTCACAATGAAGTTTTAAAAGTAATTTAATGCTTAGAAACTATTAAGGGGTCATCTGCCTCTAAGACTAATGACAGTTTCTTTCAGCAATTTTATTTTTTCCTATGTCAATCTACCTTAATTATATTTAACCTAAAAACCAAAGAAATGTTCTCTCTGATTAAAATTTTAAAAAGCTATAGACTAGAAGACCTTGATACTGATGGCTTGGGGAGGAAGAGCTAATATTATTCTCATAGTATAACCAATCAATCAACCAATCAATATTTATTAATCACCTAATATGCTCCAGGTATCATCCTAAGCACTGGGGTACTTTGCCTGATACTTCAGGCTTTTTACATGTGGTTTTTCTTTTATGGGAATACCAAATTATCTTGAATAATTTTTAGGAGGGTGATGGGATAGGAGTGAATATTACTGTATGCTGCATGCCTTTTTTGTCTGTAACTATTGTAATACTATATAGAATCTACATTGGAGATTCTGGGACAGATCCCTGGGATGAAGGACCTAAACATGAATTATGTCTCCACACCTTGATAGGAAAGTAGATTAGGGCAGTAACTGAGAGCATGAAAAGTATATCCAGGGTTCCTTTGTCAGCCTAACTATACCAGTGAGTTAGAACCATAGACATAATGGAGGTATAATATCAGGAACGGTGAGAAAGGTCCTTTGGGGAATAGAGTCAGGCTCTGAGAGGTATATACTGAAGGTTGACATCTTAGTCCTTTGCCATAGAGTTCAATTTTAGTTTAAGAGAGTATTTAAAAATTTAAAATTCTTTACTAAGCGTAGAGCAATCAGTTAAGCCTTTATATGTGGCTAGTTCTGTGCTCATTGCTAGAGATATAGAGAAAGGCAAAATCAGTCCCTAACTTCAAGAGGTGTGCATTCCAATGAGGGAGAAATCATGTAAATAATTTGTTACATACAAGATTCATACAGAACAGAATAAAGGTAATATCAAAGGGGAAGGAATTGGGGAAAGGGGGAATAGAATCTAGCCAGGAGAATTTCTTTCAGGCAGAGATCGAATCAAGAGAACTGCAGTAGATATCTAGAAGATCTGAACTTTGAAGGAGATACAAAGGCATTAAGCTTCAGGTATTTTATCTTTGAGGACTCCATAAAGAAGAGATTCCTTTTATCTGGGAACCAGGAAAAAAAGAGGGACCTGGGGTCTAGTGGGTCTACAGGTAGCTATTCCATAGATTGACCATACGTGGCCAGAATAAAGGAGAGAGGAACCTTCCTCTAGTTTTTGGTTCACATTCTCAAAATTGAGGGAAAACAGGCCAGTGAAGATCAACATAATTTTGCCAGCCCAATCTCCAGAACAGCTGAGGCAACTTCAAAGAGTCACCAGAAGGAAGTCAGCAGGAATTAGAGAAAGAGGAAGTCTAGTTCATTGGTTGGTTCATTGGGTGCTCGGACAATAAGAACCCTAGTAAATTACATATCTTAGCCTTCTTGTCTGATTATTTTGTACTCTTCTCACTAATTTCCTGTGTAGTACTTTCTTAATAAACCTTTCTTTTCAGTTACATAAGAGAGTCATCATGTCTCTTTTAAGGAACAAGGGAAAGGTGGAAGAGGTAAAGAAAGGGAACTAGACTTTTCTTGTGTGGGGGATTTAGTTACTCTATGAGAGGAAACAAGAGCAGCAAAATTAGCATTAGAGGACACCAACAAAATAGGTCTTGGGGCTTTGCAAGTTCTGAAGGAGAGAAGTCACATGAATCAAGTAGTAATATTGAGGCATCAGTAGTTACCCTTTTTCTAGACTCTTTCCCTTTGACTTTACATAATAAAAGGAAAGGATCCTTGAATTAGAATATATGAAACAATGATGTTTATGGTCATTTAGTGTATGTTTTAAATGTCTGTGATTATTTATGGACTCCTTTAACAAATCAATATTCGTTTAAGTAATATATAAGAAATATGGATTCTAAAGTAGGGGTTAGGGGAGGCTAGGTGGCTCAGTAAATAGAGCACCAGCCTTGGAATCAGGAGGACTTGAGTTCAAATCTCACTTCAGACGCTTAACACAAAAAAACTAGCCATGTGAGCATGGGCAAGTTGCCCTGCCTTCTTCCTTCCAAAAAGCTAAAATAAAATAAAATAAGTGGGGGTTAAATTTTAAGAGGTAAGAATAGGAGGGAAGACAGGGGTTCATGCTGAAGTGAAGAGCTTGAACAAATTTATAGACAGACAACTAAGGTGAGAGGTGATAATTTCCCTTTTTGGTTGGACCATACTCTATGTGTAAACCAATAGTGGGAAATGACTAAAAAAGTAGGCAGAGACCAATTTGTGAATGGTGTTGTACAGTGGGTGAAGCCATTTCAGCTTGATTCAGAAAGAAATGGAAACAGGAGAATGCTGTGTTAAAGATGTGCCATGGGCATGAAGAATGGATTGTGAAGATATTAGAGGCAAAGAGAAAAATGTATTAATAATTTCGGTATCTCCTTTAGTGCTTAAAACAGTGTTATGCATATAGTAAGCACTTAATAAGTGTTATTTGAATGTGTCCAATTGAATATCCCAACTGGTAACTAATCTGAAGTTCTGAACAAATACTGAAAAAGCAAAGGAAATGGAAGAGACTTGACTAATTTCAGATCCCTTATATCTGAAATATACAGAGAAAATATGTATTTAATAAAGAGACAGCTAGATGACTTAGTATATTTAGTCAAGAAGCTTCATAAAAGGATCCAGGAATACTTGAGTTGGAATTGTGCCATAGATACTATTAATCCTTGGCAAGCCATTTGAACTCTCTCAGTCTCAGTTTTCTCATCTGTAAAATGGTTATAATAATAGCACCTATATCACAGGATCATTGTGAGGGTCAAACGAGAAAACACACGTAAAGCCCTTTGCTAACCATAAAGTGCTATAGAAATCTTAGCTGTTATTGCACGAGGTCTCATCCCATGTTATAATATATAGAATTCCCTGTGAGCTTGCATGTTTGCCTCCCATTTATGGCCATACATTAAAAACTGAAGCAGTTTTTTCACTTTAGTTCTTTTCCTGAATATTTTCTTTTTTTTTTTTTTTTGAGGGGTTAGGCAGAGCAATTGGGGTCACGTGGCTAGTAAGTGTTAAGTGTCTGAGGCTGGATTTGAACTCAAGTTCTCCTGACTCCAGAGCTGGTGCTCTATTCACTGCACCACCTAGCTGACCCCTTCCTGAACATTTTCTTGATTGGTTTCTGGGTAGAATAATAACGTATAAATCTGTTTAACATATACTAAATAAACTTTTACAGTACAATTTTTTTTTCTGGAACATAGAAAACTGTAGTGCATTCTTATTCAGCATATAGGTACATTTCTTACATTGTTGTGATAACTGTGCTTCTGACAAATTTTAAAACATATTTATACTTAATAGCACTTTTCATTTTTGTATTACATAATGCCTTAAAAACCTTTGGTACCTCATTTCAAAACTATGGTATGTGTTACTACCATCATTTTAGAAATTGTGATATAATACTTAGAGATATTATATTTTTTTCAGTTACTAATCAGTGGGGGCAGTAGGGAATAGAACCCAAAAATATCCATCATCATTACTGTCATCATTAAAAATATTTTATTAATCATTTAATTTGATTTAACACAGTACAATGAGACCTGCATAGGCAGTTACTTGACCTCCAGAAGCTTATAAGACAGGCAACACTAATGATGCATGTCCTGTGGAAAGAGGAACAATAACAATAAACTAGTACATGGAAAGACAAGAGAATCTGAAGAAAATACTGTCTCATAACTTACAACCTTGCACATAAATTCAGATTGAAAATACTTGAGTATTTGAAAGTTAGAATGATCTAATTTATGTATGATGAGTAACTCATGGTAAGGTAGAAAATATTGGTAAACCCCTAAGGACCTGCTTTAATCTATAGACAAGATTTATTTGTGATTAGAAGAATCATCTTCTATAAATGAGGCTTCCTATTTGATTCAGGGTAATGGAATACAGTTGTAAAGTATATGGAACCACAATACATTTGAGTTTGGAGGGACCTTCGTAAGCATTGTTCTTCAACTAATTCTTACAGAAGTAATTTTATTATCTATGAAGGGAGGGATTTGAGAAGAGACAGATTTCAGTCAACCAAAGCAGGATTGTTTTAGTGACCACAAATGCCAAATTCGCAGATAGAGTTAGGACATTTTAAAGGCAATATTGGAAGAAGGTAGGGGCAGAAAGAGTATAGGTATGTAATTTGGTAGAGATTGGGGAGAAGAAGCCCATTGAAGAAGCTCATATGATTCTCTGCCTTCTACCCACTATTAACCATCTTTTTTATATAATTTTGCAAAGCATGACTAATGGTATATCTGATCACTTTGATTTACCTACAAAAATACAAAAAAAAAAGCTTGCACTTGTGATATAATTCAAAATCTATATTTTTTTCTGAAGCTATTGTGGTGAAGGACAAATCCAATGGAAATGATTTTTAAATTTAGCCACTAATTGTTACTAATTGGCCTTATTATAGTTAGATTTTTTTTACCCTTTATCCATCATCATCAGTTTCTTTATTATTATCAAAAGAAGCTTATAAGAATCATGGAATGTCAGAGACAGAAGAAATCCTTAAGAATATCACATCAAAATATTTCATTTTCAAAGTAAGTGAGCAGACATATATTAAGCCCTTACTTTGGGTCAATCACTATGCTTAGTGTGGGGGATAGAAAAAGAGCTAAAAAAAATAAATTACAAAAGGCTCTTAGTCTAATGGGGAGGCAGTATGCAAACAATGTGTGTATACATATGGCAAATTTGAGGTGATAAAATACTTATTATGTATTCATGTGTATTACATGTATAACATATATTAGTGCCTTAAAGTTTGGAAAGCATTTTATATATGTTAAGTAATTTTATCCTTAAAACAATCCTAGGAGGCAAATGCTATTATTATTTCTGTTTTATAGGTAATGAAACACAGAATGATTAAGTCACTTGCCCAGGGTCACACAACTAATGAGAGTCTAAAGTTGGATTTGAATCCAGGTCTTCTTGAATCTAAGTCCTGCACTCTAACCACTGTATTACTTAGGTGCCTAGTCTCAGAGGGAAGGCATTACAATTATGGAAGACTGGCAAAGCCTTCTTACAGAAAATGGAACTTTAGCTATGACTTTAAAAAAAACCAAAAAAGCCAGAAATTGGAGATAAGGACAGTGAAAATTCCAGGTATATGGGATAGCCAGTGACAGTTGTAACTGTCAATGCAATATTTATAGCTCCCACAATCACAATAAAGACTGTGACTATAAGTATCATGTGACGGTTGATTGTAAAATATACTAGATTCTCCAGAAGGAGGATAGAATTGAAACATTTATTTAGATACCAGGAAACAAAATCCCCAAAACAGTAAGCCTATTCCATCATAGTACCAAAAATATTTAGAAGCCATAATAATGCTGAGAGCCATAGTTTCTTTCAGCTTTCCCACAAACCAATACAAGATCAATATTTACTCACAAGCCTCTCTCTCTTCTTGCCTGAGCACCTCTCTCTCCCACTGCCTTTCTGGCTCCCTGCTTCCTGTAGGCCCTGCTTTGAACTCTTCCCATCACAGGCTCTATGTGACCACATTCAGCCTATCAGGGGACAGAATTTATCTTTACAGCAGGGAAGCTTCCTGTGGGCTCTGCTCCACCCTTCAACAATTTCCCTCCACAGGCTTCATGTGATTACATTCAGCCTATTAGGGGGCAGAGTTTACTTTCAAAGCAGGGGAGGTTCAAACTTCCCCCAGGTCTATTAAAGGGCAGGGAATATCTTCAAATTCCCATTCCCAGTGCACAGAGTTGGGAAAAAGAGGTTCCAGGAAAGTGTTCCTGGATCGTAAAGTATAAGGGAAAGAGAGTAAGGTATAAGAAAACAGGAAAGATGGGTAAGGTATAAGAAAACAGGAAAGATGGGAAAGAGTCAGGTTTTAAAAAACAGGCTTTAAAAACCAAATTGATGGTTTTATATCTGATATTAAAGGTATTTGGGAACCATGATTTACAGATTTATCTGAGAATCAGAGTTTACCATTTGCCTAGATCATAAGAATCATATCCAAACTAGAAATGAGCCTTGTTGATTCAGTGTTCTTTCTGCCACATTAAATACTTATCTAAATATGGCTCAATGTAACATAAACAAAAACAAAAAAAACTTACTAATCCCTGTACATTTATGTTGCTGTTTTGTTCATGCTTCTTTTTCAAAGTGGACAAATGACATCATGATGTTGGGGTCAGGGTACAGTGTTTTCAACTGTGTCTGGTTTGTCCAATATGAAACCAGAAGGCTGTAGGACAGGTTGGGCAAAGTAATCTGTTAAAACATTTGGGATGGAGATATCTCTAGATTTTCACAGCTTATATTTTCTTTGTGCTATTGCAGTTCTGTTTTGCTCAAGGAATCCAGGGCCTGCTTTGTTGCAAGCATACTATGTTGGGCAGTCCTGTGCCAGCATCTCTCATGTTTCACAGTCAATATTAAAGTTCCTCACAGAGACCTTGAGAGTGTCCTTATATGGTTTCTTCTGACTTTTGTGTGAGTACTTACCTTGTGTAAGCTCTTTGTAAAATAGTTCTTTTTTTTTTTTTTAAGTAACTGTCCATTTAGCATTTGGACTATATGGCCAGCCCATGAGAGCTGAACTTGCAGAATTTGAATGCTTGGCCCTTCAGCATCAGTGAAGATTTTGGTGTTAGGTACATTATCATGCCAGGTAATCTTCAGAATCTTCCCAAAACAATTCCAGTGGAAGTGATTCAATTTTCTGGCATGGTGGTGATACATTGTCTAAATTTCATGGGATACAACAGTGAAGTCAACAGAACAATTATGTCAATCTTCAGTTTAGTATGTAGCCTAAAATCTCTTCTCTCCCATACTTTCTTTTTAATCCTCCTAAATGCTAAGCTAGCTCTTGCAATGTGTGCATCAACCTCATCATTTATGTGGACATCCCTGGAAAGTATACTGCCAAGGTAAGTGAACTTATCCACAGCATTTGTGGATAAGTGGTTCCACAAAGGAATGGTTTGGTGCTGGTTGATGGAGGACTTCTGTTTTCTTGGTGTTCATCATCAGGCCAAAATGAGCACATGCAACAGATAGTTTATCTATATTCTGGTGTATCTCAGCCTCAGAGGCTGCACTGAGTGCACAATCATCTGCAAACAAAAGACACACCGACTCTTCCTCCAATTGGGTCTTGACTTGTAGCCTTTTCAAGCTATATAGTTTAAGGTGTGGTTGCTGACCTTGATGCCATTTTCATCCCCATTGAAGGGGTCTGACAACATCACTGATAACATCATGCAAAAAATGGTAGCAAGTATATAGCCCTGTTTCACTTCATCAGTTACTGGGAAAGTATAAGAGCATTGTCCTTCATCCATACCTCCTGCAAGCATGCTGTCATGAACCTGGTTTAAAATACTGATGAGCTCCTCCAGGGCAAATGCATTTTGCCACAATCTTCTACAAACCCTCAAGACTGATAGTATCAAAGGCCTTGGTTTGGTTAATGAATGCTAAACATTGTATATAGACCTCTGTTTTGCTCTTGGCTTTTCTCTTGGAGTTATTGGGTAGCAAAAACCATGTTGAACATTCTTCAACTCTTTCTGAAGCCACACTGGTTCTTGGACAGACTGCCATTTTCCAGGTAAAGGATCAGCTGATTAAGGAGGACTCTAGCAAGAATCTTGCCAGCAATGAATAAAAGAGAGATCTTCCTGTGATATTCACAGGTCACTGTGTTTCCTTTCTCTTTATAAAAGTGAGCAATGGAGGCATCCATGATCTCCTAGAGGATAACTTGTTCTTGCCAGATAATCTAGAAGATTTTAGTCATTTTCTATGTAAGCAATGGACCCCCTGCTTTATATATCTCTTTGGGATGGAATCAACACCTATCTTGCCAGCGTCATGTCCTTATCAATGATCTGCTGTGATTCCGTCAAGTGCTGAGTAGTTGGTATGCAAGAATAATATAAACCCTACATTGAGAATAATAAGTTCAGGTAAGCTGAATTTCTCTGTTACCTGAAGATTGTACTGTAAAATCTGTTTTATATCAAACCTAATTGCAAAAACCTTCAAAACACATTAATCTTCATTCTTGCCATTTTCAATACAGCACATCAAGGACGATTCAATTTTTTTTCTTTTGATGATTAAACTCTCAGAGTTCCCGGATGATTATTGTAAGCATCCACCTTCAGTGTAGAATATTATAGATGCAGAAAGTGTGAGAGATTTGATTGGATGTGAGCTGACCACTAAATACAGGTTTTAAATATTACTGTTAGTGTTTTTTAATCTTATGTTTCCTTATTTTGTTGACTTGTTCTTTTTTCTCATTAAAAGAGTCAACTTAAGCCTATGTACTTATATCCCTGATAAGAGAAATCCAGGGAAACAATAGTATGTTATCAGTAAACATTTAATTAGAACAGAAAAGGAAAGGTAATACATTAAAAATATTCACAGCACATATTCCCCAGATGAATGCGTTTTCTTACAGATAGACCTGATGGGAAAGGTGAAGTTTACCTTGTAGGAAGTAAGTGCTACACTGCTAGAAAATTTCCTGCTTTATTTCTCCATTCTGATTAGTTGACATGAGGGTTTGCTAAAGCCTCCTTAGAACAGCTATTCATCTTACCCGACTCTATAGGCTTAGGAAAATTTTTCCTCATTTCCATGGTTTGGGATGATACTGATACCCTTAGTTATCACATATTTCCTGCCAATCCTACACTATAGTTCACACTTTAAGGAAAAAATATATTCTGTATTTCACAAACACCAAATTACATTCTATACTTCACAACACCAATAAGTGTGAATATTTTCCTATACAAAGCAAAGGATGATTATATCTGAAACTGCAAATCTATAATGTACAACTTGTATTTTTAAGTATACAGCATATAATGAATTCAACGTTATTTTCAAAGCTATCCTATTTCTCTTTGTCTCCCTCTGAACCACCTCCTTTTCTATGAATTTCTAAAATGTCTCATTGATTCATTTTTCTTCTTTTCCTGTACCTCTCTGTCTGAAGATAGGAAACATAAGATAGGAAACCTGTCCTCTAGAGACTCCTACTTTTTAAACCTCTTACCACTCAGAAAATTATAGAATCTTTGATCTAGGACTGGATGGAACCTCAGAAGCCATGTAGTTCAAACCCCTCATTTATGAATGAGAAAACAGGCCAACAAAAGTTAAGTTACTGATTCAAAGTGAAAAAAACAAGTGAGTGTCAGAGGCAGGATATGAATGTAGATCATCACCCTCCAGAATCATTGTCCTTTTTAATATACCACATTGCATCTCAATTGGAGTCTTTTCATGCAAACCCATTATGCCCAGAATTAAACATGAAAGAGAATACCTGATCTTTGTATCCAATGAATGCTTTCTCTGTTCAAGAGTCATGGAAAACTATATTTTGTCAAATCTTTCTCCCAATTCAGATCTACTACAACAGATATGATCTATAGTCAGAAGTCATTTCAACTTAGACCAGAAAAAGACTTGCCTGTGCCACATTCCAAACCAGTCTTGCTATTCTTGTTTTAAGAGTACTACCTCCCAATATAGCCCATTTAACTTTTGTATGGCTCTATTAGAATTTTTTCCTCACATGAAGCCTAAATCTTTCCCTTTTTTACTTCTGTGCATTTTCCTACTTCTTATCTCCAAAGAAAAGTAGATCAAGTTTAATTCCTCTTCCAAGTGAACTAGGATGATGACCTTCCCACTACAATGGTTATACCTATTTGTAGCTCCTATTCTGTATAGTATCTAATGTGGTAGATACACTTAACTAGTTTACTCTCTTTTCACTTTAACCAGCTGTAGGGAAATTGCAGCCTTGAGGCCACATGTGGCCCTTTAGGTCCTGAAGTGTGGTCCTTTGACTGAATCTAAGCTTCATAGAATAAATGAGATGACATGAGGTCAATCAATAATCAAGACACATTTATATTAAGAACTCTCTGTCAGGCACTGTACTAAGTCTTAGGAATACAAAGAAAGGCAAAAACGCAAAAGTAGACCCTTCCTTCACCCTCTCACTAAAGTGGGAGACATATGAATAAGTAGATATATTCATAATAGATATAGAGTTGAATGAAGAAAACCTTAAAGGAGAAGTCTCAAGTTCCTGGGGGGAGAATGTGTTAACTTTGCTCTAGAAGGCATAATTTTTGCTGAATCTTGAAAGAAAACAGGGATATGAAGAATCAGATGTGAGAAGAAAGAACATTCCAGGTAAAGGGGATAGATTTAGTTCAAAAATTCAAATCCTATTCTCACACATTATATTCTTAGTTGACTACTTCCCAAATCTTCCTTTCTTTTTTAGAGCTTGTACTTTTAATCAGCAGCAATATTGGCACCACTTTAGCCTATATGATCTTGTTTCTTGCCTTACGTTTCATTGTCCCTAGCAATCTAGTTTACTTTTAGTTGCTTCATCTGTCTTCATTTGAATCATTTAGAAGTATCAGACTAGAACAATAGACTGAATCTAAGAACATGAAATTGAAAAGGGTTAAATGTATAAATTGGGTTGAAAGTTAAGTTTGCAAGTACAAAAATGAGCACACATGGTTAGATGACTTTTTGAAGCTGTAGGTGGTTTGATTAATTTCAAGTTCAATATGATGCAATACCGTGATTTGATAGTCAATAAACTTATGTCCTTGAGTGTTACCTTGAGGTATAACTTCCAGGAATAAGGAAGTGATAATCCTATTTTTCACTGTCTATCAGACCACATTTGGAATGTTGTTTTCAGTTCTGGGTGCCACAATTAAAGAAAAATATAGATAATTTGAACGTGGTTGAAAATAACTCAAATTATAAATATCTTCACGATCATGCCATTTGAGTATCTATTTGAACAATCTGGGGATATTGAGCCTGGGGCAGAGGAAAATGGGGAACAGAGCTGCCTTAGTTTAGTTGAAGAGTTGTTTTATAGCCAAAAAAGAAAAGAAAAAGGATTAAATGATTTTTCCTCTTTGGGTCCACAGGGCAGAACTAGCAGCAGTGGGTCAACGTTGATGAAACGTATGTTTAGATTTAATATAAGAAAAACAAACAACACCCCCCTCCTAACAGTTGGAGCTGTCCTTAAGAGTAATGGGCCCCTTTAGGAAGGAGTAGGTCCCTAATCTTTGGAGATCTTTAAGAAAAGGCTAGAAAATCATTTGCTTGTATATAGAATGAGCAGGATTAGGTGGTCACAGAGATCTCTTTCAACTTTGAGATTCTGTGATTCTTTGAATTGGGGACTGATAACCAGCTTTTACAGGTTTGGGGAAGTTTTTCATTATGTTCTGTTTATATAGATGCTGCTCCTGGAAAATAGCAATGTTCTCCATTGTTAATATCTAGGCAACAAATACCTGCCCCAGTATACTCAGCAGTATGTTACAAACTATCAATGCTCGTGTCAATGTTGATTTTTGTTTTGTTTTTTTTTACTCCTGTGTTTCCACCTCTGATCTATACTGGACCGACTGTCTCTGAATGTCACTTGTGGATTCATATCAACGTGCTAATTGAGTGTAAACTCCTTGAGGGCACAGATCATTTTATTTTTTTCTTTGTCTCCCCATTACTTAGTATAATATGTTTTTGCATGTAGTAATCACTTAAATACATTTTCATTGGATGGAATTAGAGTATGAGAACATGCATTCTCTTTTTTACAGGAAGAACTTTTTATTTAGTACTATAAAACCAAATTCTCAAAGGTCTTCTTCTCTTCGTGACACATTCATCTACCCTCTAACCTTCTGGTATGTCAGTATCCTTCTGCATGTTCAGATTATTTCTGTTTTATTGAACCTTGAAAAATATCCTCTATTATTTTTTTAGTGTCTACTATCTTACTAAGATTTTGCACCTTCTTTTCTATACCATCAATTACCTTAATTCTGGTTTTTATAAGTATTTTAATTTTGCCATCTATAACTTCCTTTATTTCCTTTATAGGTTTCTCAACCACTCCTAGGGATCTTGTTCTCTTCATATTTATAGTAACATAGTCACTGTAATTATCTACCTCCTTCTGAAGATTCCTCTTCACTTTCTTTTATCACTATTATTTCTTTACTAGATTAGGATATTTTTTATACTTTTGTTTTGTTGTATTTTCTTTTCTTTACTGCTTTGATCTGACAGGTCTTTTAAAATTTATTATAAATTTTTATACTGAATTTAAAAACACCAAATAAAATGAGCTTTTCCACAGCTGTAATTTTCTACATAGTAGAACAGAAAAAGAGGATTGTACATAAAACTGTTACTTAGTGCTAAATACAGGTTTTTTTTTTTTTAATGTAATCCATTCAACAAGCAACTTTCAAAGCTGTCCTGCTTGTCTTTGATTCTTTCTGGCCTTCTGTTCTTCTCTGTACATTTTTAAATAAAATGCTTCAATGATCCTAACTTTTTATTTTCTTTATTTTGGCTGTCCTAGTTCTAGCACTCTCTTTTCTACCACCTCCCAACTTTAAAAGTAAAAGAGAATCCTTATGACAAATGGCTGTGTCAGAAATATTTGTCTTACTCTGTATTTTGGGCCCATTAGCTCTTTGTCAGGAGGTAGGCAGCATGCTTCATCACTAGTTCTCAGGAATTTGGGTTGGCCATGGGATTGATGAGGATTCCTAAATCTTTCAAAAATCTTTTTTATTTGTAATACTATTATGCAAAGAGCTTAATGAATTCATACAAATCTTCCCATTATTTCCCAAAGTTATCCCTTTCATTTCTTATGGCTCTTTGCATCTATATATCCTAGCTTGTTCAGTCATTTCCCAACTGATAAACACCTCCTTTGCTACAACAAAAAGAGCCTTAAGAGGTCCTTCTAGTCTCCAAGTCACATCCATTCCTAGTCTGGTCTATTCTGTCACCCATCAAAAAGATATCAATGCTTGTTAGCCATCAGAGTATCTCCATAAAGCGGTGTAACCAGGATGGTGGAGTACTTGCAGCCACCCAGCTGAACTCTCCTAATATACTTCTCCAAATAATTTTAAAATGTTTCAGTCAAATATGGATCAGCAGACCTAACAAAAGGTCAAGGTAGAACATGTTTATAGCCTAAGACAAATTAGGAGGTTGTCAGGAAAGGACTGAAACATCAGAGTGACTGTGACCTATCTAGAATTCAGTCAAGGGGTGACAGCAGCAGCAGCAATAGCAGTAGCAGCTTTAGGGTGCTTCAGCCTCGACCTGTTAATGGAGTCAAACAACTGGTCAAAAAGAAATTACAGAGGACCCTTTGCTGGTACTGGCTCCAGCTGACATTGATTTGCAACCATATTGCCCATATCCAGTTTTATATTACATTTCCAAGGTGGAGAGGAGTGCTTGTGGTTGTTCACTTGGTACATTTTTAAGGAGCAATAGCACATGTGTCTATAGGAGAGCAGAAGATCTAGTCACAATTCCAGAGCCAAGAGGAGTGCTAATAAATGTGGTTATAGGAGAGAAAGGGACCTGATCACAGTTCCAGGGCCAAGAGTAACAGGGATATTTTCAGATGAAGGTAAGCAAGGGTCTTTCTGAGGGTAAATATCACAGTAGAGAACAGGAGAGCAGTGATCACAGCTGTCCCTGGTTCATACCACCTTGGAAACACCAACATTTTGCAAACTGCAAAAAATAACTGAAAACAGCAACACACACACAAAATAAGACTTGAAGCTTAGTACAATATCTCTGCATACTCAACCAGGCAGAGTCCAACTTTAATGTCAAGTTGAAAGTCAAGAAGTCTAGGAAAGTGAGCAAAAAAAAACAACAAGAAAGAACTTGAACATAAAAACTACTGTGGTGGAAGGAAAGACCAAGGCATAAATTCAAAAGAAAACAATGTGCAAATAGCCAAGAAGCAAACCAAAGCCTCAGAAAAAGGGTAATTATATCCAAAGTCAACATTAATTCCTAAAGGAACTAAAGAGATGAACAGGCATAGAAGCAGGAGAACTCCACAGCTCCCCCCATATCCACCTCAAATACCCATAAATTATGATTCTAAACAAATTTTAGAGCTCCAGAACCCGCAACATTGCTGCTGAAGGCAGCCAGGCGGGCTGACAGGAAGGATTCATCACAGCACTGCTTGGACCCATCACCAGCCAGGCCTGAAACCTCGGCTTGGCTCCAGGGTGGCCAGGACAAGCTGAAGCTGGAGCACTTGGGAAACTGGATCACCAGCAACTGTGGCAGTTTCCAGAATTATCAACCCAAAAGAACCTTGGACAAAGTGAAAGGTCAGTGGATCTCTGCTTAATTTGGGGGAGAGAAGTGGGTCTGGCTGCCAGCCCCCAGGGCAAGAAAGCAGCGGAAGCTGGCCCCAGTAGCCGCCTCCACGTGGCTGCTTCAAAGCTCACGGCCTCAGATTGCAGAGCGGGACAAGAGATCACTCAGAGGCTAAGTGCTCTTGCCTTGAGCTGCCTGGATTGAGATTGTCCTCTTGGGCGGTGGTCTTGAGGTATGTGACCGGTGAGCCAAAGCTGGTGGAGGGCTGCAGAGATGGCAGCCTCCTAATAACTTTGACAGCTACAAAAACCCCAGCAATTTGGGACAAAGCTCTCTCCCCCCCAACCCCCCAAGGAAGCAAAGATCTACTGTGGCTCAAAAATCAAGTTAATTGACTGGCAACATGAGCAGGCTAAGGAAGCAAACCAAGCTCAGCAATTCAACTTTAGATTCCTTTTTTGGGGACAAAAAAGGAACAAAGCATGGAATAGGAGGAAGACAACACAGTTACAACTCCTACACCAAAAGCTTCCAAGAAAAATGTAAACTGATTACATGCCATAGAGGATCTTAAGAAGGATTTTGAAAA
>CM053591.1:123779721-123841474 GCA_028646515.1 Pseudochirops corinnae
ATTGCTTGTCTTTCCAGTGGGCATGGGTGGTGAGGGAGGAGGAGAAAGAACCTGGAATCTGGAGTTCCATAATGAAATGTTATGAATATGTATCTATCTTTCTATCTATATATGCAATTATTATTATTATTATTGACTACACCCAACTGGAACTTGAGATACACAGGCACTGTGGTTGGGAGATCCATCCTGCCCTACCGAGAAGTGACAAAGGAGAGAATAGACTGGGGGAGGGGGGACACACTGGGATGGCTGTTTTGGGGCGGTGGGTGGGGGAAAGAGGGGGAGAAAATATGTAACTCAAAATCTTGTGGAAATGAATGATGCAAACTGTAATAAAATTTAAAAAAAATAATAAATAAAAAAAACAAAAAAAAAGATAAAAGTGGTCAAAAAATAATTGTGAAAAGAAATTAGAGTAATACAAGAAAATTATGAAAAGAGAAATAAAAGCTTGCTAAAAGAGGCACAAAAAGCACTAAAGAAAATACCTTAAAAACAAAATTAGCCAAATGGAAAAAGAAGCACAAATACTCACTGAAGAAATTACTTCCTTAAAAATTAGAATTGTGCAACTAGAACTCCAGAGAAATAAAAACAACAATAATAAAATCAAATCAAAAGAATGAAAAAAAAATGTGAAACAACTCAGGGGGGGAAAAAAAAGCAATAACCTGAAAAATAGATCAAGAAGAGATAACTTAAGGATAATTGGACTCTTTGAAAGCCATGATCAACAAAAAAAGAGCCTAAAAACATCATATTTCAAGACATCATAAAGGAAAATTGCACTGAGATTCTAGAGTCAGAAAGTAAAATAAAAAATGGAAGAATCCACTGATCACCTCTTGAAAGATCTCAAAGTGAAGACTCGCTGGAATATTATAGCCAAATTCTGGGGCTCCCAAGAGAGGGAGAAAATATTGGAAGCCAAATTTAAAAACAATAATAACAATATGGAGCCACAGTCAGGATCATGCTAGATTTAGCAGCTTCTATATCAATGAGTTAAAAGACTTGAAATATGATATTCCAGAAGGCAAAAGAACTAGGATTACAGCTAAGAATAATCTACCCTGCAAAATCTAGTATAATATTTCAGGTGAAAATGGACATTTTTTGAAATAGAGGATTTTCAGACATTCCTGAAGGAAAGACTAGAGTTGAATAGAAAATTTGATATTCAGAAACAAGACTTGAGAAAATCTTAAAAAGGTAAACATGAAATATTAATCGTAAAGGACTCAATGAAATTGAACTGTTTCCATTCCTATATAGGAATATTATACATGTAACTCTTAAGAACTTGATGATTATTAGGACAATTAGAAGAAGTCTACATAGAGGGCATGAGTGTGAGTCAATGATGAGAATGAAGGATGCACTGGGAGAAGGTGGAAGGGAGAGGTAGAATAGAGAAAGTTTTCTTACATAAGAGTCATGCAAAGAAGAGCTTTCCCCACCCCCTACTTGCAGTAGAGGGGGATGTGCGAGGGGGAGTGGTTAGTAAGCACTGCTTGAACTTCATCATTAGAATTGTTTCAAGGAAAGATGAATATATAGATATGTTATATATATATATATATAATATATAGATGTAAAGCAGAGTCATATGTGTGTGTGTATACGTATATATATGACTATACATATTCTATATATCCTATACCCTACTCAGTTGGGTATAGAAATCTATCTGACTCAATAGGAAAATGACAGAGGAAGAAGATAAGGGGGGATAATAAAAAGGAGGGTGGATTGAGGGAGGCTGTGGTCAAAGGTAATACTAACCTTAAAGGAGGGACCAGATTAAAAAAAAAGAGAGAGAAAGAAGGATGAACATAATAGGATAGATGGAAATAAACAATCAGTAATCTTAACTGTGAATGTGAATGGGATTAGTTTATCCATAAAATAGAAAGAGATAGAATGAATTAGAAACCAGAATCCTACAATATGTTGTTTACAAGAGATATACTTGAAACAGAAAGACACGCACAATGGAAAAATATATGTATGGAGCAGAATCTATTATGATTCAGCTGAAACAAAAAAGGCAGGGGTGGTAATCATGATCTCAGATGAAGGAAAAGCAAAAATAAACCTAATTAAGAGTGATAACCAAGGGAACTGTATTTTGCTAAAAGATACCATAGGAAAGTAATATAAAAAAAATTACAGAGAATTTCTTTAATAAAGTTCTTATAAAGGCAACTGTGTCAACAAGAGCCATTTCTCAATTGATAAATGGTCAAAGAATATAAATAAACAATTTTCTGAAGAAGAAATAAAAGCTATAGTCACATGAAAAAAAATGCTCTAAATAACTATTGTTTAGAAATCTGCAAATTTAAACAAGTTTAGGGTGGCACCTCACACCTATCAGAAATGAAAAATGCTGGAGGAGTTGAGGGAAAATGGTCACAATAATAAATTGCTGGTGGAGTTATAAACTAGTCCATTCTGGAGAACCATTTGGAACTATGCCCAAAGGGCTATAACATTGTGTATACCCTTAGACAAAGAAATACAACTACTTGTTCTATATCCCAAAGAGATCAAAGAAAAAGATAAGGACCTATGTGTACAAAATAGTTAAAACAGCCCTTTTTGTGGTGGTAAAGAATTGGAAATTGAGGGGATACTTATCAGTTGCAGAATGATTGAACAAATTATGGTACATAATTGTCATGGAATATTATTGTGCTATAATAAATAACAAAGGGGTTGGTTTCAGAAAGAAAAAAAAGACATGTTAACTTGATGCAAAGTGAAGTGGGAAGAACTAGTAGGCCATTATGCCTAGTACTAGCTACGTTGTAATGATGATCAACTGTGAAAGACTTGGCTACCCTGATCGATACAATTATCCAAGATAATTCCAAAGGACTCATGATGAAAAAAAAAAGTTTTCCATCTCTAGAGAACTGATGAACTCTGAGTACAGATTGAAGTATGACTGTTTTACTTTCTTTGTTTTACATACATACACACACATACACGTACATACATATATATGTACAAATATGCCATATTTTGCATGATTTCACATGTATAATCAGTATCATTTTGCTTACCTTCTCAATGATTGGGGAGGGGTAAAAGATAGGGAGAAAACTTGGAACTCAAAACTTAAAAATAAATGAATACTAAAAAAAAAATCATTTTTTTAAATAAAAGAATAATTCCCTAGAGTCACAGAGCCAGTGTGAATTGAGTTGCTATGAATTGTTCCTTATTAGAGAAGTAAAATTCAGTACATTCAAACAAAGATAAAGATCCACCACTGAACTAACAAAATGAGTTATTTTTCAAGGCTTAAATTATAACTGCTGTCTTGCCTATGGATAATTAACACCAGTTAAAAATCTAAACATTAGAAAACCTACTATTCCTTAGCACTTTAGATTATGTTTGTGCCTGCATGATTCTAATACATATGGTAAAAACCAAATTATAGTAAATTAATTGTATTTTTTTCTGATTGTATTTGAAATTTGTGAGAACTTTCCACTTTTCTTCAGGATGCATGGCATCATATGAGCACAGATTAAATTCCTTCTGATAAACCATAGTTTGCTTGTACTTTGACAGTATTTTAACTGACCATTTTCACATCCTTTTCCTCAATAAGAAGTTTTCATTACCATATACATTCTAGGTTATTTGATATCTCAAGGAAAACGCTCTAGTAAGAAATGCCTGAAAACTACCTTGTGCCCTTATCTTTTCAAAAGGAAAAGCATGTGCTGAATAGATGAATTAAAAGAAGATAGGGCACCACAGACGGCCGTTTAACAGAAACCATTGATCTTTACAAATTAGACTGACAACAGGGATCCATTAAAGTCCATAGCAGAGTGGAAAAAAAAAATCTCTTCCCTCTGACTTCTTTTTATCTCCTCTCCCTCCCGTTTCTAGTTTCTCTCTTCCATTCTCTCCTGTCCTTCAGGACTGGCACTAAATGTTGATGAGGTAATAGCTGATAGAGCCTCAGTCTATCCCAGTTGGGGAATTATTTCTCACTCCAAATATGCTGGATGATTTTTTTTTTAAGCAATTTCAGTGATGGCATGCTTGCTATGAAATTGATTACCTAGCAAAGAAATTTTATACTGAAAAAGAGAAGTGGATTATTTAATTCTGCCATACCAATTCAGTAAAATATATTTATGACTTCAATATTGCTTTATGGGTACATATGGTGAGGGAAAGTTTGGAAGAGTAGGAGATGGAGGGTGAGTTAGAAATGTAATGCTCCTTTTGATCCTGGGTGACATTGTCCCTATTTGTTGCTGCTTATAATGGACAAAACTTGTTATCAATGTAACTACTGTCTAATAAGAAACCCTTTAGCCTACTTGACTATTGGACAGAAACTCTGGTCCTATGAAACAAAGGAAAGATCCCCAGTAGAGTATGGTCAAGGATGTTATTTAGTGCGTATAAATTTAGCTCTGGTTGAAGATATACAAGTTCACAAGATATACAAGCAACTAAAGATAAAACAGTGGCAGTGATGATGGATTGGTGAGGGTAGTGACTGCAGCTGAAGTTGCCTGATATCAACATCTTCCCCTCACATTTGAATTCGCAAATTAGAATCATCAATAGAATGGAATGGATGGAGATGAGGTCCTCATTGATAAACAAGTAGTGTGGAATATTTGGTTATGGGAGAGAGGGAAGTGAGAAAACATATTGGGTCTCTTCCCATGATTCAGTCAGCCTTTTCAGTTGCTGAACTTTCACCTTTTCCTTTGAATTTTAGGCTTATCCTGCTTTTTGTCTATGTGTTTGTTCTTTCATCCATGTAGTTGTGCATTCACTGTTGCATTTCCCTCAATTTTTGATTGGTAGCTTCATTTTATTATTATTGGATCCTGTAATATTTGATTTCAAATTTCCCTACTAAGGCAAAGTATTTAGTGACCTCTGTGGTGTGTTATCCCCAGGTCCGACCGGTACAAAATATCTACCCAATAGTCTTCATTGTTCACTATTATTCCCAGTCCTTGAGCTTAACTTTAATTTAATAATTCAAAATATCTTCTAAGCTCTTAATATCTGCAAGGCGTGTGTTGTGCTCAATTTTAAGAACACTAAATTTTTTTAAAAATTACATAATGGCTAACATCAAAGAGTTTACTAATTGGAGGGGATAGAATAGGACATACACATAAAAGTAAATACAAGATAGAGTGAGATCGAGATGAAGAAAAGATGCAAAGTGTTCTTGAGAAATTTGTGGTAGGGGAAAGAGGAACAAATAAGGTGAATATGGAAGGTGATGAAAACAAATTTCATATATTTCATGATATTTGATAAAATAAGTCTGCCATTCATGAGGCTTGGTAAGTAAGGAGAGTGGTTAATTTAGCTTGTAAGAGTAATTATTATATATGTTATAAGCCCCATGAAGGTAGGCACTGTTTTTCAGCTAAAATTTCTAAATCTCAAATTTTCTAATAAAATTATTAATCTTCAGTAGCCACTTAATAAATATTTATTAAATTGCCATGTTCTGTGACTTTCTCTAACAATCAGAATTTTTTTCTATTTCCTTTCCATTTTCATGATAATTCTGTCCTATTTCTGCCACACTCTGGACTCCCTAACTATTTTTCTGCCTCAGATTTGCTTGTTCTAATTTTTACCTTGTCTTTGTTGGATGTCTGCATGGCAGACAAGTCACAGACTGTTATTTTGGTTCAATATTTTTTCTTGTGGTAATAGGAGAATTGTTATTTTTGCTGCTGCTGTATGTGCTAGTGTTAAGCCATAACTCCTTTCATTTACCAGTTTTGTTCCATTATGATTATAAAAGGCTAGCTCATCCAGGAATTCATGTCCATTGAGGAAATGTCCCCACCTTCCCCCCTTACTTTTACAGATATTCAAGACAAACGATTTGAGTTCCAAACTTTGTAGAATGAGATCTTAGGTAGATATAACCACCTACACACAGGGATAGAGGAGAATGAAACCCTAGACTGTTACCGGTACTGATAGCTGTCCCACAATCCTGTCCCTCTCTGGAATCCTGGACAACATATCCCTTGTAATGGCATGATAAACCTTCACTAGCTTCCACAGAATTAAATGGACTAGTATAATGACTGCTAGCATTAAGTGTGACGATGTCTGGCTTAAATAGCTTTGTTTCTCAGTATTGCAGGAAAGTAAATGGTGATAGCTATCTCCTGGTATGTTGCTGGCCCCTCCTGGGGCCATACCCACTATCCTACCTTTACTGTACATTCTCTTTCCCCTTCCACAAGTTGCTTAATACATTTGAAGTCAAGTTATGATCAACAACATAGATAGCCTTAAAGGGCATGTCTCAAACATGCAATCTAAAAATATAGTTTAAAAATCAGAAACAAAAACAGCAATGAGCCCTCCTCCCAAAGGGGAAAAAAAAGTAAATTTGGAACCAGAGAACCTGGTTATGAATCCTACTTCACCAAGGCAGTGATAACCAAAGAAAGGTTGTATCAGAACTTTCAGGATCTTTCTGAGAACAAATATTATTCTGAAATCTCATGGTCGCTGGCCAGTCATGGAGGTGATAATACATTGCATAGAATCATTAAATGTCCAAACTGGAGAAGATTTACAACTTAAAATTAGATGTAACTTACAAATAATTAAATTAACTATTATAAGGCAAATAATATTTATTACATATAACTAAACTTCCAAATTTTTACATCTTTATAAATGTATTTTCTTAAAGTCACTTGCTTTATATGAATTGGTACTGAGTTTACAGTATTTTAACACATTTTGCAATTCATCATCTAACTATACTTATTACACTGGATATTCAGCATATCTTTTTTTATAAAGAGGCATTCCTCCAATCCCCCTCCCCCAATTCTAGCCCTGATTAAACTAATGTTATTAATAGGATCTAAATTAGGCCAATTTCCAGGCCACTGAAACTTGTTTACCTCCACCTCATAGATAAATTTCTCAACCTTTCATAAGGTGTAACATGTTCTGCAGTTGTTTTTGTGATCATCTAACTTAAGTCAACATTTACAATGTGCTTGACAATGTATTCAGAACTGAGATTATAAAGAAAGGGGAGAAAAACAGTCCCTTCTCTTTTGGAACTCACATTCTAATGAAGGAGACCACATACAAACAACTATGTACAAAGATATATATGCATTGTAAACTTGAGGCAGTCTCAGAGGGAAGATTGTAGCTTTGAGGAATACTAGAAAAGGCCTTTTAGAGAAGATAAGATTTTATTGGATGCATTAAATCGAGATGATTTGAAGAGGTTAGTTCTTAGTATAAATCTCTTGACTCTCCTCTCGCATTTGTGCTTACCTTTTAATTGGTATGTGTGCATATACTTGTGATGTTCACTTTGTTCCCACTCTCTCCATTTGTAGGCAATTCATATTTTTTTCTCTTTATTTTGAGTTTTTCTTCTTTAAATGTTGGAGTCAGTTTTATTCTGGTATTTTTATTGCTCCTTTCCCATTGTGCCATGTTCCACTTCTAAAGAAGGTGGAGGAGTTGTCCATGTTATTTTTAGGAACTGATAGCACATTCCTCCAAGGTAATGGGACACCATGAGGTGTACTCTTGCATATTACTTCCAATACTAATTAAATTGAATGTGAGAGTGAAAGCAGGTTGACATTGTTAAAGTAAATGACCCAATGCTTTAGTAATGAAGACACATCTAGACTGAAGTTTATTGTTTTAATTTTAATCTTGAACAATTTGCACACTACTGAGTAGGTTGTTCTAAAACGCCCTGCAGTGCATCATTTCCAGTGAACTACAGTGCAGCACAATCATGCTATGAATGTAAAGCCATTGAGAAGAAGTTGTGCTTAGGGATGAGGTAGTTTATTTATATGTGGAATGAATCAATAGAGTGCATTTATCCATTTCCGTTCATAATTTCCTCTTCTTAGTGGGGTTCCTCAGAGGGCAAAGATGTTGGGAGACTAAAATATGCTTCTGTTATGCCCCATAAACATGTTTATGAGGTTCAGTTCTCTTTTGATAGAATGTTCATTACTAAATGCTTTGAAAATGTACATGAAAGTGTTTTAAAAATAAAGGCACTATCTAAATATTAGGTATCCTATAACCCAATTTGCCTCTGAAAAAGACATGAAAACAATTTACTGAGGTGTGAAAGGGAGACCTATTTCTTTCATTCCTTCAGGGAGAAAATAAATTCTCCAACCTATGTAAATGCATGCTACTGACTTTAATCTACCAATTTCTCTTTACTGTGAACTCTCTCAGTACTTTGCCCCTTCAATATCTCTTCATATGTGTCCTCTTTTGTGATTATTGTGTCTATATTTTTATACTTCTACTACAGTATAAGTTCCTTGAGGGCAGGGACCATGTCTAATTTCTCATTGTATTACCCTCAGTATCTAACATAGTACTTACACAAAGCAGGCACTAAATAAAATTTTGTGAGCTTGAATTAAAGTCAATTCAATTTATGTCTTGGAAAATTTGACTTTTCCCTCCCTTATGATATATGGAAAATGATTTCTTTCTTTTATTTCCCTTATGAAACATAAGGGTATTACTGTGGCCTTGCCTCATGAGCTCTGTACTGTAACATATTAGCATGTTGCCATTCTTGACATATATTAAATCTATTCATTCATTTCTTCCAAACTAGTCAATAGTTGATGCTAATGGAGTTAAACAGTGACTCAGATGATCCCAAACTGGTATTTTGAATTTCAGTGGATCTATAATCTCATTCATCTGAATACTATTTACACTAGTATAGATCACAACCTATCCAACCCCTCTCTTTATCTGTTTGACACTTGTCCATGTCCTCCTTTAATCAGTGGAAGAAATCTTAGATCAGTTTATGTTATGTGGTTACTGATACAGCAAGTGAGGTGTTTTTATGTTCTCTATTCTTTTGGCTTTTTGTTATGCTGCTTAGACATAAATCTATTTGATGATCTGGTAGTTGATAATGATTCAAATGAAATAATAGAAACCTAGTGAATACTTCCTACAAGAAAGCCTAAAAAGTTCTTCAACATTCCAATCGTTCTTCTGATCAAAACTTTCTCTAATGTCTCCTCTGTGTTATGAATGGACAATATCAGCTACTAGACTGATATAAAGTCCTAACTTAAGCTATTTCCTCTCATGCTATCTATTCTCTCTACCTATCTGTTTATTTATCTAATCTTATTCACCTATCTATATATCATCTTTCTTATTAATCATCTGTATTATCAATTATCTATCTATCTGTCTATCTATCTATCCATCTATCTATCTAGAAGTGGAGAACTTGTGGCCTTGAGGTCACATGTGACCCTTTAGGTCCTCAAGTGTGACTAAACTTTAGATTCAATCAAAGGGCTGCACATGTGACCTTAATTTAATGAATTTAATGACAGGCTCAATGTATGATCCATTTCAGATTTAATTATGGTTCAAACTAATAAGTACAATCTGTTTACAAAACTGTACCAATGGCAGACACTATTTCTCATCACTTTGATATGTAGATAGACCATAAAGTTACAGTTAGAAAAGTTAGAATCATTTTGATGCTGTGCACATAGACATAGTGTTTAACTTAATGTCTTTCTGGCTCACACCTTCTCTTTGAACAAAGAGGTAATTAAATGTTTTGTTTTAAAAGGCCTTCTGTTACAGTTTCTACACAACTGAAGATAGCATGTGATGAGAAAAGTAAACAAAGATGCTGATACTGTTAACAAATGGCATAAGTAAGTTAAGTAGATACAAATTTCAATGTGAACTAGACATTAAGAGTTGTTTTGGAAAAGCTATAATGGAGACAGATGAATTGTAAAGATGACCAAATATATGTTTCCTGATTGCAGCTATACAATATTCTGACAGAATTGAAAAATGTGAGAACAGGAAGAGAGCTTAAAGATATATTATCTAGTCCGAGCATCTCTGACCCAAAGAGGTAAAGCTAATTGTCTTATTCTGTATAGGTGGGGCAGCTAGGTGGTACAGAGGTTAGAGTATTGGCCCTAGAGTCAGGAAGAACTACACTAATGAGTTCAAATCTGGCCTCAGATACCTACTAGCTATGTGACTGTTGGCAAGTCAGTTAATCCTGTTGGCTTTAGTTTTCTTATCTGTAAAATGAGCTGAAGAAGAAAATAGAAAACCATTCTAGTATCTCATCCATGAAAACCCAAAATGGGTCACAAAGAGTTGAGCATGACTGAAAAACCACTGAACAACACATTTTATGTAGAGGATAGACTAGAACTTAGGTCTTCTGATACTTAGTCCAGTGCTCTGAGCTTTGCAGACTCTTTAGAATTAGTGAATTTCTGAAACCTTTCATCACAAGGGCAAGATAAATAAAGAATGGTGGGTTGGGGAGAAATGGGACAGGTGATGTTGGATATGTCTTATAGTAGAGAAATACATTAACTTTCAAATGATTACTTACAATGAGAGTCAGTGTGACATAGTGGATAAAGAGGAAGTCTTGGAATGAAAGACCTGGGTTCGAGTCTTGTCTCTGACACATACTAGCTGTGTAACCATATTCAAATCCCTTAACATCTCTTTGCCGCAGAGAGTTCTCTAAGCTAATGGATTGGAAAGTGATTGTTGATCTTCATTGGTGATGGAGGTTTCCTAATTGAGGATTTCCTGTATCAATGAGATCAAATTCTGGGAGGAAAAAAAATATTCTGTGGGTAAGAGCAGGGGCCCAGTATAGAGAGCATAAAGGAAAGAGACCGTTCCTTCTATTCTCTGTTTCAAGTGTCATCATCACCTGCTCCCTTCCCTACTTCGGACAGTTTTACTCTGCTCCTTTCTATGTTTATTTTCCTGCCCACTTATTTTTTTCTAAATTTTATTATTCCTCTTGTGTAGTGAAACATGTCCAACTTTATGATACTAAATGATTACTATTAAATGTGGACAATTTTAGAAAAAAATGGTACAAACTCAAATGAACCTGTAAAGGCTAAAAGGCAGATTTTATTATGTATGTTTGTGGCAGTCATTTGAGTGATTCTGCATAATGGTTTTAAAGGACTTTCAATAATGCTTCCTGCAGCTGTGCAGACTTTTAACTTTTAACTCTTCATTTAAAAATACATCTAAATATAAATCAAGCACTATACACTTCCAATTTAGCTGTTTCAATGGAAAGAGAAAGTTGAAAGCTGGAGCAGTCATGAGTAAGTGCTATAGAAAGCTGTAGCCGACAGTTACAATTTAAAACCAATCAAGTGGGCAGGGGAAGGGAAACACAGAACCTGAAAATAACTGGTAAGCTTGAAAATAGTTTTAAAGCAATAGCCACTATAATAATGGTCATGGCTAATTAGGAACCTGTGTGCCTCTCGTTTGGAGGAAGTATAGTTTTGAAGGTTAAAAGAAGGAGCCAAGATGTAGATTCTTAATTCTGAAGCAGAATATGCTCACTGGACTTAATTTCCTCCATTAAGAGGGAACTATTTCAATACTTTTCTTGATACAAAAGTAAAGATCATCTCTAAGATTGCTTGATTCATTCAGTCATGTGTTGTATCAAAAAATACTCTCACTTCTGACTTTATGGTGTTGTAAAGACACTGAGAGATGTAAGTATTCTATAAAGATGGCAAAAATGCTCACTCTGTCAAGGAAACATTGATGAGAAAAAACATGTCTCTAGCGTGTTCCCTTTGGAGTGCTATACATCTAGGAGTATAAAGAAGCAACAGTACCTCTGCCTTAGTGAAGATACTAAAGGACTTTTTCTTTAACACCATTTAGGGCAGTTTATAATCTAGTGTAAAAACCAGGTCACCAATATTTGAAAGAACTTTTCTTTTAATTGAAAGGAAGAAGGTATGGTGGAAAATAATTCAAGAATCCTCCTAGGTAGGTATTAAAAGTATTATTGTTCCCATTTTGGATATGAGAAAATTCGGATGAAAATTAGAATGAAAGATGTAGATTGACATACCCAGTATCATGCTATTGCTAAGTTGAGGTGTTAGGTCTGACTTCTAGGTCCCCAAGAAGAGTACTTTTTCTACTCTGCTATGATACCCTTTTGTATTTCTCGTCAAGTTTTCCTTAGTAGAAGTAAATGTATGTAAATGATACTGGGATTTGAAGATCTTCAATGTCCCTCGAACTTGCTGATGTATCAGGAAGGAGTGGAGCAAGAGAACGCTGGAACCAAGCTAGTCTCCATGTGGTGCTGACCGGAAGCAGTGGCAGAGATAGCAGCTGCAGGTGTGGCGTAAACTCCTTTTTCTTTGAGAAGGCCAGAATCTCTGCTAAGGACTCCTGCTGAGAACTGCCAGGGATGGGTAGGGGGCCGGAGCTGCTGGGAGCAAGCTGCCTGGACTCTGAGCAGTTGTCCTGAGTGAGGAGAGGAGGACCTTTGCCTGAGGTAACCTGTCCTGTTTTGAAGGCTTGAGAATGTGGGTGTTTACCACTTTAACTACATGTGCCAACTTCATAACTACTATGTTGGCTATGACTTTCTGGTTTTGGGACTTAGTTTTCTGGTATTTAAATAAATGCTCTAGCTATATTTCTTATGTAGAGAGCCTGTTATATTTTGTGATTAATAACCACATCAGCATACTTATAGTTACTGTAGGCATTGTGAATGCTGCATTGCTGATACAATGTAAAAGCAAAATACAGTGTAAAAGTAGAGGCAATGTGGTACAGTGGTTAGAGAGCTTTCCTTGCAATTAGGAAGATATATATGTTCAGTGGTTGCTTCTGACATTCTAATCTTAACCAGGAGAAAGGCACCAAAGCTCTTAAGAAACTCTATAATAACATAAATTGCAGAGAACATGACAATCTGAATTGGTAGAAGAAGTTCCTCAGCAGGAACTCTCTATCCCAATGAATCACAGATCTAATAAAGAAAATATTAAGTAAAATAAATAAGGATTTAAAAAGTACTATCCTATCTACCTATAGTGCTGTTGTGACAAATAAATGATACAATGTTTATAAAAGTACTTTGAAAAAGAAAGGGTTTGCTGACTCTTTATTTTGCCTGTTTTTTTTTTCTACTTAATAAATAAAAGAATTACAAATATTTTTCTTTTTAAATAAGTATTGGAAGTATGGGGCAGGGCAGGGGATTGAGTGATATTGATTTCTCCTTTCCCTTATATTGCATACATCAAAATTTAGAAACTGACTACAGAGCTTTTAAGGATTATCATTTCTTTAGGCCATAGACAATTGCTGCTTTGTGGGATTTTTCAGATTTTTTTCTTTTTTTTTAATTTCAGATTTTATTTCAGATATCTGCCTCCTTTCTATGTTTCTGATCTATGAGTGGCCTTTACCAACTTTCCTACTTTACAAAGCATGCCTTTTTAAGTTATAAAACCTCAGAATATCTTCACAACAACCCTGAGAGGTAAACACTATAATTATCCTGTAATTTTACTCACCTTCAAAATAATAAGTAAACTGAGGCTGAGAGAGGTTAAATGGATTGCTGAGGGTCATATAGCTAAGTATCTGAGATAGTGATTGAAATCAGGTCTTCCTGACTTCAAGTCTTCAACTCTATCTACTATAGCGTCTGAGTCCAAATTTTAACATTTGATTTTAACCCAGTTAATTTGCATACTGATCTATTTCAAAGAGTTTAGTAGAAAAAAAAGGAAGGGAAAATATGGCTGTAGAGGTATAGACTGTCGTACCAACAACAGTTGGTAGGATATGATCAGGGCTACCCTTTTTAAAAAGAAGGGTGAAACTTAATTGTTTTCATAAGACAACAGGGGAAGATCTATTTGATAAAGAAAAGTTTGAAGATTAGTGGAGGGCAGAGATGGTAATGGGGACAATCAGTGCCAAAGACAAGATGATTGGCCTCAAGGGTACATAAAGAAACTTCGACCTTGGTGAGAAGATGGATTACCTCTTCAGCAGAGACCAATATAAAGGAGGAAATAGTGAGGAGTGATCTCAAAGAGGTGTGAGATAAAGAGGAGGGGAGATATTACTAGCTAGGTAATATCTCTAATTTTCTCATTTAAGTGTGAGTTAAGGTTCTTAATTGGGAAGATGAGAATAAGTATTCTGAGGGAAGATTGAAGAAGGAAGAGAATATTTGGAACCATTACTGTAAGAAGTAGGATAGAGGATCAGTCAAACTTCCAAGAGTAAAGGTTACAGTGGAGGTTACAGTGAAGGCTCATTTGAGATAATATAAGTGGTGCAGTAGATAGAACTAGGCCTGGAGTCAGGAAGACTCCTCTTCATGAGTTCAAATGTGACCTTTGATATTTAATGGTTATGTGACCTTGGGCAAGTCACTTAACCTTGCTAATCAGTTTAATCAGGTCATCATCTGTAAAATGAACTGGAAAAGGAAATGTATCTTTGCCAAGAAAACCCAAATGGGGTAATGAAGAGTCAGAAATGACTGAAAAATTACTATTTTTTTGTCCTGGAACTAGTAAGCATGTTTGTATGGCTTACTATTTTTACCAGTACCTGAACAGGAGCAGAGGATGCAGTGGAGAATCAGGAGTGGGATTTGGCAGCACATTAATGGCAAAAGGACAAGTGTGAAAGGCATTCATGTGTAGAGCATTTTGTATATTTGAACTGGTTCACTAAGTGATTGATATTTGGAAGGGAGGAGAGTTTAGTCAGAACAGAGCAGTGGCCTAGGAAGGTATTCAGGAGAAGGGGACTTAGAGGTCATAGTGAAGATGGAAAATAAGTTTTGGAAGAGACAGTATAGGGGAGAGATGGAATGATCAAACATTTTTATAAAATAATGAAATTTTAGAGTTCATGATCATTGGAATGGAAAACTCATGGATGATAATGAGATCAAGGCCATGACCTTCCTTCTGTGTATCTGATGTAAAGTGAGACAGGAGGTGACAAAAATTTAGTAGATTGAGTTACTGGGAAGTTAGGGTGTTTGAGAGAATATTGAAATGCATGTTAAAATTTCCTTATATGAGAGCAAGAGTTAGGAAGATTGTGAGTTAGAAATTGAAATAATGGAGAATAGAATAAGAATGTCTTTGGGATTTTTAAAAGAAGATAATAGCCAGCAATGCCTGGACTGGGTTATAAATTTAGACAGAGTAACCTTAAAGGATTATGGTCCTTAAGGACTTAGGGTTGAAGGACCTTAAATGGCTTTATCGACAATAGATGAACAGTCTGAGTGGGGGATATGTAGTAGTCTGAATTCTTCTCCAGAACTACCTGAGAAAGATGCAGACACTCAGCATTAGAATGGATGGCTAGTGAGACAGTGTCATCAGGGAGAATGAATCACAGGGAATGCAGGATGATAGCAGAGGCATGAGAAGAAGAGGTTTAAAATGAAGGGAAGTTTTTTGTTTGTTATTGTTTTTAATTATATAGTGTAAGTTTTCAAGGATTACAATGAAATGAAGTGAGAAATTGTGAGAGTAGGGTAGATGGAGAGGAGAGATAAAGAGTAGAAGGGGTTTGGGAGTGAGATGTGCTTTTTGGTAACCAGAGATTCAGTATCACAGGAATTGAAAGAACAGGAGGAATGGGAGTTTGCTAACTTTTGGGGAATGAGACATCCCTAGCATCCAAACATTAGCCTCAACTCAGAACATGGGGACAATACATCCAAGGAGTTCTGGAAGATTTTTTCCAATAAATCAAATATTATATATCAACTATGTGTCAGATACTTTGAATAGTGAACAAAATTGAAATTTCAATGGAGTGGAAGCTGCTCTACAGAATCAGAATATAAAATTTCGGTATAGACATCAATCTATTAAAACCCACTTATAACTGAACATGAATCCCCATTATATCATTCCTTAGAAGTGCTTATCAAGCCTAAGGGAAAATTTGCCATTTCAGAGACAGTCATTCAAATTTTCCCTTGCACTAATTATTATGGAATTGTTTTTTCCCCTTCTTGTCATCTAGTCTAAATCTCACTTCATCTTCTACCCACCCATTGCCTTTTGTTTTTGCTCTCCAAAATAAAGCAGAACAAGTCTGGTCCCTCTTCCTTGTGCTGGTCCTCCAGCTATTAAGATCTGTCCAAGCCCTTTTTATCTTTAGACTAAACAGTCTCCATTTCTAAGGGCCATCCTCCTCAAAAGTAGGTATAGATATTTATATACTCTTGAGACTCTTTTGTTGATCCTGAAATTTGTTACTTTCTATGAAGAAATTATTGCATCCTAAATAAGGATGCAATCCTCTTCAGTCTAAAGTATTATAAAACAATATTCTCCCTTTCCACTATGGTTTTCCTTTGCTCCGAAATCATACATGTGGAAACCTGTTTCAGTCATGGTGGAGTCTAGCTTTTTAAGAGAGGACATCTTCTCTTTTTCTTAAACATCTACCCTCTTTATGGACACACTGTGGACCCATAAGAAGAAAATTAGTTAAAGCTTTAATCTTGCTCATGTTTAAGGTCTACTCAAAGAGAGGAGCCAAAAGGTAATCAGTGTATATTTTAGATTATGTATAGGATAGATATTTTATTTCCTTCACACAAAATAAATGATAAACTCAGATTCATAAGAGTTTATTGATGCAAACTCAAAATAGGATATGGTAACTTAGAGCTGTTATGTTATCTCAGAAGTTTGAGACCTAACATCTGATCACAAAGTATGTTGCTTAGTTGCTAAATGGACACATTCCATTTCACCTTGATTCTGCTTCCTCTCATCAATGCAGATTTTTTTGGCAAACCTGGCCAAGGGAAGATGTTCTTTATGTTTTACTCATCATTCTCTCTAATGCAGAAATTCCCTATACCCAGCATTAGCTCTGACCAAGGGACCCAGGATCTCTGACCTCTCAAACTTATGAGGATTATTCCAAGCCTAGACATCTAACTCAAAAACTATGTTCTGTCACTTACACTCAGATAAAGGACCCAAAACAGAAGTAGTGGTTAAGACTTGGAGATGATTTATCAGACTCACCTAAAGAGGACATGTACTTTAGTGACCATTTGCTCACAAATGTTATGTACTCAGGATGGAAGAATGGCACCAGCTACCACCCCATTCTTCCTGGGATTGGCTCAAATAGACCTGATAAAATGTACAAGAAAGAGGAGAGACTTAGAGCACAGAGTCTCTTTATTTCTAAGAATAAATGACTCAATAGATTTTCATGCTCATTTACCAATGAGATGATTGCTTTCTGTAGCACCCAGGTATTCAGATTGGAGTTATTTTCTAGGAAATAGCCAGCAATCCATGTTATACTCTAACCCAACCACCATTCCATAGATAAATCTTAGATATTTATCTGTATAGTGTCATTACACACTATGGTTAAAAAAAAAAAATTTACAAGGCAAGGTTGGGAAACTTTGAATTTTTCTTTTTAAGGACAGTGATTCAGTAAAGCCAAATATAGTGAGGTCACAAAAAATGGGAAAAAATTAAAATTCTTCATTTAATCCTAAAAGAATTAAGTTTTTTTGTGAGTGAGACAGACAAAAAGAGAGATAGAGAGAGAAAGACAGAAAAAGACAGGAAGAGAGAGAGAAGATAGAGATAGAGATGATGAGGGAAGGATAGAGAGAGAGAGAAAGAGAATGAATATTCAACTCACTTGACTTTAGAAGACAAACTTTTATTCGATAAAAATAAAGCCAATACTAAAAATTACTTAAGTTCCAAGGGGAAAAATAGACAAAGGAAGAGAAATGTGTGGAGAGGGTAAAGCAGTGAGGCTAAAGAGGAAAGAGAAAACTAAGAAAAATTCTCTTTTCTAAGGTGCACATACATATAGACACTCTCCTGACACATTCATCACGTATTGTTATTGCTCTTTGAAAAAGAAGTATGTTCTTCAGCAGTATGACCGCTGTTCATGGTTCTTCAGCAACTCTTTTCCTTTAGTCTTATTCTTTAGTCTTGGCTCTAAATGGAGTAGCAACAGCAACTCACTCTGACTGAGGATAGCAGTAAAGGTTTATTTTCCAGGCTTCAATGCACTCTTTCACCCCATAGTATGTACTCATATGATACTCAGTACCAAAGGCCAGAAGAAATAATTGTAGCCTAGGAATTAATCTCGTACTAAGATCCAATTTTCCCCATATCAGTTTAATATTTAGAAACATTTGACTTTAGGAACTAGTGTAAATGGAGTGTTATGAAATGCTTGTGCAATAATGCAATATAAAATTATAATATAGTAATTATAATCATTATTCTTTCATAATAAGCTTATTGTATGGTTAAAACAAATAAAAATAGGCGTTAGTCATTTTGCTTGTGGCAGAAGAATAACTTTTATATGGTTCATGAAGCTGAATAGCTATTTTTTTAAGACAATTGGAAATATAGGATTTTTTCTTAAGATTCTATTACTATTGCTCTACCTTTTCTACTTTTAATTTGCCATCTGATGCTTCTATATATCCAATAGTGGTTATTTGACACATTAACTTCTTTTGTGAACTCATAAATTACTTTCAAAAATAAAATGATTGGTTAGAGGAAAACAATAGTGTTCTGAAAGAGGAGGTCATTGCAGACACCCTGCAGCAGTTGTGAAACACTATGTAATTACACATATCAATGTTTACACAGTTAAACATATTAAGATAAAACAGGGTCTATTTCTCTGAGGAGTATTACAAGATTATAGTCTTAGTACTCTAATAAGCCTGGGTTAAGTATGAGTTGCAAGTGCCAGAAATTCATCTTTTTGGGTACTTTCATCTCCATTTTGTGATATGTACATATGAGACCTGTAATTGATGGGGGGAAAGCTAAATTAGTATATACCAGAACATTTCTATCTTAATCATTTTTAAGAACACTAATTGAAGCTCAATTACAAAAGGATTCATATAGAATTATATGTAATATCCACTTTTGAATTATTGCAATGAATACCAATAAATTTAATAGTTATTAGATGCATTCTCTTCAAATATTTCAAGGGTAAATGAGAATGAGAGTGCAAAGAAAGTTAGGCAAAAGGGATCTCATCTTTTATGTCTAATCAGCTATTTTAGCAAAGTTATGTATGTTGTATGTATGTATTTATATATAATATAAATGTATGTATATAAACTAGAAAACCTTTCAAGGTTTCAATAAATATTTGATTGAATTTTATTTTACATGTAACGTTCTTTGTTTTTAAAGTTTCTGGGTGTCTAAGCTCCTTTTATAAAAAAAAAATTGTTTAGTGTTTCAAGCATGGATATTTCAGTACATATTGCTGGGAAAATGCTTGAGGTTTAGCTGATAAGAAGACACTCCCTTTGAGAAGATATGGTGTAAACCATATCAGAAAAGACAGAAGCAACTTCTGCTTTTCTGCTATGTGTCACTTGTGGTGTTAAATGACAGATCACTATCAGTGTGATCACTTTGAAAGATGTCTTCCCTCCATCCCTCCGCACTCCCCATTCTTACCCTTGCCCTTCAACCTCAGTCCCGGATTTCTTTATCTAATTGTAATTCTCTGCAAGGCAATGATATGACAACCTGTAAAGGAGAAAATTGTTTCCAGCAATAGGATGTGAAAATAACTGAGCACGTGGAAAACAATATTTGGGCAAAAACTGGCTAGGATGAAGAATCTTTCATTATGCTCAATGTTAGCTGAAGTCTGTGGTGTAGAAATTTATTTTCAAGGAAAGGAATTTGTTTAATGAGACTGGAAGCTGCTCTGAAGCAGAGATTTAGCTCCTTTCCCCCCCAGAAGTACTTAGAGAACTGGATGAAGAAAGAGCTCATATGACAGGCTTATGCAAATGTGAAACAAAAATGCAGTTAGATAGCTCCCAAGACATTTTGGCTTTAGGGGTGTCTGGACCATGTTAGTGGTTACTTCACTCCTGGCTTGCTGGGTTCTGTGCTTCCTCTTTATCCTTCCATTTCTCTAGCCTAGGGAAGTAACTGACTACCATGCCAGGTAAGGTAATGAGAGCATCCCACTATGAACCGCTATATTTAAAGTTTCACTCAGAATTGTGATTATTTTGTTGAAACTTGCTCTTGGCTTAGCTAAGCCTGGGAAATTTTTATCCACATTTTATCAGTCTGCATTAAAAGAAAAAAAAAAGGTTGGGAGGAGAGGGGGCCATAACTGTTAACTAGGAAGATTAGTTTTAATTGTTATCTGATAGAGCATGTATTGATTGGTTTCATAAGTATTTTAGGTGTCTTTTGGGTTAGAGTCAAGCAAATTTTGAAGAATCACAGAATTTCAGAGTCAGAGGAGACCTCAGTGGCTATTGGACCTATTGTATCTTTACCCACAGGTTTCCCAATGCTACAGCAAAATACCAAGAAGTAGTCATCCAACCTCTGTTTAAAACCTTTAATAGAGATATTATAATATTCTATAACATGGATTACTCAAGTTGTTATCATTGTTCTTAATTTCAAGCCTCCATTTGCCTCTTTGTAACATTTAGTCAACACTCTTCATTCTGCCCTCTGGAGAAAGAAGAAATATTGATGATGATTAAGATAATTAATAACAACAATAATAATAACGATAACATTTATACAGTGCTTACTATGTGCAAGCCCCTCCTCCATGGTAGTTACTAAAATTCTTATGAGCAGGTATTATATTTCCTTGAGTTTTTTCTTCAGAGTAAACATATCTAGTTCCACTAACTGTGTGGTGTGAATTCAAGGTTCTTTGCAGTCTTGTTGCCCTCCTTTGTATAATAGTTAACTTATTAACGACCCTCCTAAACAGTGGTGTCCAGAACCATACACAATACTTCATATGTGGCATGACCAGGGCAGAAGGTCAGAGAGTTTATCACCTACTTATTCCTAGAAGCAATGTCTCTCCTAATACAGTCCAATTAGTTAATTAATTTACAGTCCCAGATGTTTGTCAAACACATTTTTATTTAGCAATTCATCCTCTCTCGTGCTTCTTGTAAAAATCTATTTTGATATGTGTATTTTTATTTCATCTTCTTAGATTCAGCCCATTTTGTAAAATTGATAAAAAAAAAACATAATCTATATGGTACCTAAATCATTGATTTAAAAAAAAAATGTTAAATAGCATAAGGCTAAGAACTGCTCCCTGGAGCATTCCACGGGGGATATTCTTCTAAGCTAACACTGAGCCATTAACAAACTCTGGACAAAACTCCAGCCATTCCACCTGTTCCAGATCCACCTAAGTAAATGTTTCTCTATTTCATGCCACTCCATCTTTTCCACTTTATTACTGCATCCTAGGCCATCTTCATTCATCTTGATCGATATCTTGTCACTAGACCCAGAGGGATCTGGAGGAGAAAGTGAGGCTAGTGACCTGGCACAACTCTCCCTTACTCACATCAAAGTCAATTGCAAGTAATGTGATCATATACCTGATGTCACAGTCTTCTTTGAGAATGAAGGACAAACCACACAACCACAACCTGTGAGAGCCCTAACATCATTTTACTGTATTTACTTAGTTAGAGTTCCTAAAATTTTTGTGCTTTTCTTTTCTAATTCAAGACCTTTTATGGAACCATCAATATCTGGCTGACTTTTAGCTCAAACTTTTCACTGGGTCTGAATTACACAAGGGATCACCAAATTCTCTGATTCTGTTTTTAAGGTCCTGATTTGTGATTGCATTAGGATAGGGAACACTCAATGAGAAAATATAAATCAACAACTATTTTGTAATTTATAATCTTAGTTGCCTTGGATACCAAGTTGAGTGACTTGCCAACGGCCAAAAAGTTACTGTTTGTCAGAGGAGGATCTAGACCTAAGGTCATTCTGATTTCAAACTTAGTTCTATCCAGTGTACCAGGCTACCATTTGATTTGGTATAGGCTTACAGAAATGTTACCATATCCCAATTACATGTCCTAAAATAATGTAACCCTAATAAATATCTTTGGGAAAATACCAATAGATCATTTAAAAAGCAGTTATTTAGTTTCCTTGGAGGTGTAGTTGATTCATGGAATTTTCAGAGTTGTTTTTTTGTTTTGTTTTGTTTTAGACTGGGGAAATTTTGCCAAATGAAATGTTTATTCCTCAAACATTCAGATGTAAGATCTTTAGATAACATTTGGAAGTACTCCCCAAGTGCTTCCTACTGGACCAGTATTTTGTAAGTCATAAATTCTGTAGGTGGCACTATGCAAGCTTAATTAGGTTAAAAATTCACAGGACTGTCACAGTAAGATAGCTGACCCTTTAATTAGTCCTTAAAGAGTAGAACATTTGGTTTGTATTTGATTTGTTAACATACCACCAGAGATCTTTCTGCTCTTTAAATATATTTTGAAAAGAAAGAACTTATGCACAGATCTGGGCTACCTCTACAAAGCAAAGATACCAAATTCCCAGGCTATGAGGATATGAAATTGAAAACATGATAAAAACCCTACTTTTTTCTCCTTTTCTCACAGAACTTCATCTAAGAATTCGCCCCAAAAATGCCAAATGTCATTTTGTTTTCTGAAATCATCTGCATTGGTTGATGTCCTTTGATCTTGAAGAGGACCAAAATGACACCACTATGCCAGGGTCAAGGAAGAATGTGTCTAAGCTTGGCTAGTCAGAACAATACAAGTTCAGAAGACTCTACCACGGGTCGGGCACAAAAAGTTCATATGAACATTTGTAGTGGACATGTCTCCTAAATTGCCCATCTCACATTTACTTTGAGATGCTGCAGTTCTGCTTTGCTTATAGAACAGCACCCCTTCTTTGATGTGGGCATGCCATGCTGGGCAATCCTATGTCAGTGTCTCCTCTATCTCACATTCAGTTCCAAATTTCTTCAGAGAGACCTTGATAGTGGCTTTGTATTACTTCTTCTGACCTTGATTTGAGCACTTGCCTTGTGTGAGTTCTCCACAACTTTTAGGTAAATATACCTTTGGCATTTGAACATGGCTAGCTCATCTAAGTTGCACTCTCTGCAGTAGTGTTTGCATGCCTGGCAGTTTAGCTCAAGAAAGGACTTTAGTGTCTGGTACCTTATCTTGCCAAGTGAGCTTCAGAATCTTCCTTAGACAATTCAAATGGAAGTGGTTCAACTTCCTGACAGTGCATGCTATCCAGATTTCACAGGCATATAACAAGGAGGTTAGCACAACAGTCTTATAGACTTTCAGCTTGGTAGACATCTTGATACTTCTTCTTTCTCATACTTGCCTTTAGAGTCTCCCAGTTGCTGAGTTGGCTCTGACCTTATGTTCATCAATCTCATGTATGTCTATATTCCTGGAAAGTATGCTGCCAAAGTGAACTTATCCATAGTATTCAGGATGTCTCCAGTGGATTATATGGGTGTTCAGGGTAGACTAGTACCTCTGGTATGAGATGTGCCAAGCCCTTTTCAGGGTATCCACCTGCCACTCAAATCTCAAGTGTGACTCCATCTACAATGGACAATATCACAAACTATCTAGAGGAAATAATAGTTGGCATTCTTGATGTCATGCAAATAGTTTGCACTTTGAATAAATGTTGATTGAATTGAAATTCTGTGAGTGAGAGTTACTGTGGTACTGTGGCGTACCATTTAAAAAATATTTTTTTATTTACATTTAATTTACAGCATTCAGTTCCACAAACTTTTGAATTCCAAGTTTTCTCCATCCTCTCCTCCTCCCTCCCCCACTGTGGAGGCATACAATCAGATATAAGTTGTACAAGCACCTTTACATTAAACATTAGTCAAGTTGTAAAGAAGGATTATAACCAATGGAATGAAGAACAAGAAAGAAAGAATGAAACAAAACATAAAAGAGAAAGAGAAAGTAGTTTGCTTCAATTTGCATTCAGAATCTATAAATCTTTCTCTGGATGTGAATAGCCTTTTCCATCATGAGTCCTTTCGAGTTGTCTTATACTTTGTATTACTGAGAGGAGCCTCATCTATCAAAGTCAGTCATCACAGATATGATGTGTCTATAATTATGTGCAAGGTTCTCTTGGTCCTGCTCCACTCACTCAGCATCAGTTTATGTAAGTCTCTCCAAGTTATTATGAAGTCCATCTGATCCTCATTTCTTATGCCACCATAGTATTCCATTACATTCATATACCACAACTTGTTTAGCCATTCCCCAATTGATGAACACTCTCATGATGTCCAATTTTTTTCCTTCCACAAGAAGAACTGCTATAAATATTTTTTTTACATATAGGTCCTTTTCCCACTTGTATGATCTCTTTGGGATACAACCCTAGAAGTGATATTGCTAAGTCAAAGGATATGCACATTTTTACAGCTGTTTGGGCATAGTTCCAAATTACTCTCCAGAATGCTTGGATCAGTTCACAACTCCACCAACAATGTATTAGTGTTCCAATTTTCCCATATCTTCTCCAGCATTTGTCATTTTCTTGTTTTGTCATGTTAACCGATCTGAATGGTAAGATGTGGTACCTCAGAGTTGCTTTGATTTACATTTCTCTAATTAATAGTGATTTAGAGCGTATTTTCATATGACTGTAGATATCTTTAATTTATTCCTCTTAAAACTGCCTGTTCATATCCTTTGACCATTTATTATTTGAAGAATGACTTGTATTCTTGCATACTTGACTCAGTTCTCTGTATATTTATCAGAGACACTGGTTACAAAAATTCCTTCCCAATTTTCTGCTTCCCTCCTAATTTTGGTTACATTGGCTTTGCTTGTATAAAAACTTTCCAATTTAATGTAATCAAAATTGTGCATTTTTACATTTCATAATTCTCTCTATCTCTCGTTTGGTCATAAATTATTTCCTTTTCCTTAAATGTGACAGGTAAAGTATTCCTTGCTCTCTCAGATTGCTTAGAGTATCAGCCTAAATTTATATCTAGATCAAAAATCCATTTAGACTTTATTTTGGTGTATGGTGCAAGATATTGGTCTGTCCAGTGTCTGCTATACTATTTTCCAGTTTTCCCAGAAGTTTTTGTCAAATAGTTAATTCTTATCCCAGAAGCTGGAGTCTTTGGGTTTATCAAACAGTAGATTACTATAGTCATTGATCATAACTTCTTTTTACTACTCCAGGGAAAGTAGGATGGTACAGCAGCTCAGAAGTTCAAATGACCGGGGTCAAATCTTACGTCTGTTATTCTTTGAGTAACCCTGGACCAGTGACTTAAACTTAAAAGCCCTCACTTTCCTCATCTCTAAAATGAGGGAATTGGATCACATACACTATGAGAATTGAATCCTTTGAGCCCTAGATTTATGACCATGCACAGTGAATTTAGTATTTATTAAAAACTTACTGTGTGAGTAAAGGTAAAAGGATGGAGCAGAATATATTTGCTTCAGCTGAAGTGAGGGAAAGAAAAACAGTCATAGCAATCTTGATCACAGACAAAGTAAAAGCAAAAATAGATCTAATTGAAAGATATAAAAAAAGGAAACTACATCTTCCTGAAAGGTACTAGACAATGAAGTGATATCCTTACTAAACATATGCACCAAGTAGTATAGCATCCAGATTTTTAGAGGAGAGGTTAAGGAAGTTATAAGAAGTAGATAACAAAACTATGTTAGTTGAGTATCTCAACCTCCTTCTCTCAGAAGTAGATGAATCTAACTACAAAATAAACAAGAAAGAAGTTAAAGAAGTGAATAGAATTTTAGAAAAGTTAGATATGATAGACTTCTGCAGGAAAGTGAATGGGTATAGAAAGGAATATACATTTTCTTAGCAGTACATGGCAAATACACAAATATTTGCCACATATAGGACATAAAAATCTTACAATTCAGTGCAGAAAGACAGAAATATTAAATGCATATGTGTCAGATCATGATGCAATAAAAATATGTGTAATAAAGGGCATGGAAAGATAAATTAAAAATTAATTGGAAACTAAATAATCCTAAAGAACAAGTAAGTCAAACATCAACTCAGAAACAATAAATCATCAGAGAGAATGACAATAATGAGACCACATGAAAAAACATCTGGGATGCAGTTCTTTGGGGAAATTCTATATTTCTAAATGCTTGCATGAAGAAAATAGAGAAAGAGGAGATTGATAAATTGGGCATGTGACTAAAAAGATAGAAAAAGAGCAAATCAAAAATCCCCAATGAAATACCTAAATAAATTCTGAAAATTGGAGGAGAGATTAATAAAATTGAAAGTAAAAAATAATCCATTGAAATAATAAAACTAAGTTGATTTTATGAAAAGGAAAACAATAAAATGGCTAAACCTTTTGTTAATTTGATTTTTAAAAAAAGTATCCAACAAGAAAAATTTAAAAATATCCAAAATGAAAAGGGTCAATTCGCCACTGATGAAGAGGAAATTAAAACAGTAATTAGGAGTTATTTTGCCTAGTTGTACACCAACAAATCTAAACAATCTAAGTGAAATGGATGAATGTATGCAAAAATAAAAATTGCCCAGATTAACAGAAGAGGAAATAAGATATTTAAATAACCTCATTTTAGATTAAAGAAAAATTGAACCAGTCATCAATGAACTCCCTAAGAAAAAAATCTCCAGGGCCAGATGGTTTTTACAAGTGAATTCTACCAAACATATATGGAACAATTAATTCCAATACTACATAAACTGTTTGAAAGAATAGGCAAACAAGAAGACCTATAACATTCTTTTTGTTATGCAAATATGGTGCTGATAACTAAACCAGGAAGAACCAAAACAGAAAGACCAATTTCCCTAATGAATATTGACGCAAATATTTTCAATAAAATATTAGCAAAGAGATTATGTAAATTTATCATCATGATAATACACTGACCAGGTGAGATTTATACCAGGAAAGCAAAACTGGTTCAATATTTGGAAAACTATCAGAATAATCCACCATATCAACAGCAAAATTAACAAAAATATGTGATTATCACAATAGATACAGAAAAAGCTTTTGGTAAAATACAGCATCCATTTCTATTAAAAACTCTAGAGAGCATAGGAATAAATGGAGAATTACTTAAAATGATAAGTAGCATCTATCTCAAATCATCAGCAAGCATTTTATGTAATGGGGATAAGCTAGAAGATTTCTTAATAAGATCAGAGGTGAATCAAAGATGTCCATTATCACCACCATTACTCTATATCATACTAGAAAAGTTGGCTTTAGCAATAAAAGAAGATAAAGAAACAGAAGGAATTACAATAGACAATGAAGAAATAAAGCTATCATTCTTTGCAGATGACATGATGGTATACTTAGAGAATCCTAGAAAATCAACTAGAAAACTACTTGAAATAATTAATAACTTTAGCAAATTTGCAGAATATAAAATAAACCCCCATAAATCATCAGCATTTCCACATATTGCTAACAAAGACAGCAGCAAGAACTATAAAGAGAAATCCCATTTAAAATAACTGTAGACAGTTAAAATATATTTTAGTCTAACTGCTAAACCCATGAACTGTATGAACACAATTACAAAACACTTTTCACACAAATAAAGTCAGATCTAAATAATTGGAAAAATATCAGTTGCTCATGGGTAGACCAAGCTAATATAATAGAAATAACTATTCTGCCTAAATTGATTTAATTATTCGGTGCCATAATAATCAAAATGCCAAAAATTATTTTATAGAGCTAGAAAGAAATAATAACAAAATGCATCTAGAAAAACAAAAGATCAAGGGAATTAATGGGAAAAAATTCAAAGGAAGGTAGCTTAACCATATCAGATCTAAAACTATATTATAAAGCATCAATCCTCAAAACTGCATGGTTCTGGCTAAGAAATAGCGTGGACTGGATCATGGGAATATGTTTAAATACGTGAGACACAACAGTCAATGATTATAGTAATCTACTATTTGATAAACCCAAAGACTCTAGGCTTTGGCATAAGAACTCACTATTTGATGAAAACAGCTGGGAAAACCGGAAAATAGTGTGGCAGAAACTAGGCACAGAACCAACATCTTACATGTTATATTGAGATAAGGTCAAAATGGGTTCGTGATTTAGACATAAAGGGTTATACCATAAGCCAATTAGGAGAGCAAAGAATAGTTTACCTGTCAGATCTATGGAGAAGTCATGACTAAACAAGAGATAGAGAACACAATTAAAAGCAAAATGGACAAATTTAAAATTTTTGCATAAACAAAGCCAAAGTAACAAAGATTAGAAGGAAAATAGAAAATCAGGAAATGACTTTTACTGCCAGTGTTTCTGGTAAAGGCCTCATTTCTAAACATATGGAGAACTGAATCAAATTTATAAGAATGCAAATCATTCCTCAATTGATAAATGGTCAAAGGATATGAATGAGCAGTTTTCAGATGAAGAAATTTAAGCTATCTTAAGTCATATTTTAAAAAATATATATCTTTAAACTACTATTGGCTAGGGAAATGTAAATAAAAAAAAAAACTCAGGGATGACTAGGTGGTGCAGTGAGTAGAACACTGGCCCTGGAGTCAGGAGGACCTGAGTTCAAATGTGACCTCAGACCCTTAACACTTACGAGCTGTGTGACCTTAAGCAAGTCACCTAACCCCAATTGCCCTGCCTTCCCCACCTCCAAAAAGAAAAAAAAAATTGTCATATGTCATCTTACACTTATTATATTGGCTAACATGACAAAAAAAAAGGAAAATAATAAATATTAGAGAAGATCTGGGAATATTCGAACTAATAAATTATTTGTGGAGTTATGAACTGATCTAGTTGTTCTGGACAGCAATTGCAACTATACCCAAAGGGCTATAAAACAGTGCATACCCTTTGATCTAGCAAGAACACTATTAGGTCTGTATCCCAAAGAGTTCATAGAAAAAGGGGAAATGACCCATATGTACATAATATTTATAGCCACTCTTTTTATGGTGGCAAAGAATTGAAAATTGAGAGGGGATGCCTATCAGTCAGGGAATGGCTGAACAAGTTGTGCTATCTGAACATGATGGAATACTATTTTCCTACAAGAAATGATGAGCAGATGGATTTCAGGAAAAAAAAAAAAACTTGGAAAGATTTACATGAACTGATTCTGAGAGAAATGAGCAGAACCTGGAGAATATTGTACACAGAAATAGCAGCAATAGGTGATGATCAGCCTTAATAAACTCAGCTCTTCTCAGCAATACAATGACCTAAGACAGTTCCAAAAGGTTCATGATGGAATATGCTATTGACGTCCAGAGAAAAAACTGTGGAGTCGGAATGCATATGGAAGCACACTATTTTCCTTTTTTTTTTTTTCTCATGGTTTTTCTTTTTTGTTTTGATTCTTCTTTCAGACCATGACTAATGTGGAAATATGTTTAATATGATTGTACATGAATATCTTATATAAGCTTGCTTTCCATCATGGGAAGGGGTAGGGGAGGGAGGGAGGGAGAAAAAATTGGAACTCAAAATCTTATAAAAAATAATATTGAACACTATCCTTATATGTAATTGAGAAAAATAAAATATTATCAAGTGCAAAAAAAATTAAAAAAAACTTACTGTGTGCCAGGCACCTGTGGGTTTATAATCTTTATTATGCAGAGAAGATTCTATAAAAACCAAAACCCAAATTTCATCTTCCACTGAGGTCTCTAATTTTACCATTAGCAATTCTCTTCTTTGTGTTAAAATTTTCTATATCCATGCAGATATTCTTAAAATGTGAATATACCTCAATTAATCCTTACTATTTGAACTGAATTCATTCATCAACTTGTATTCTTTAATTTTGGTACCATCCAAGATATTCTGGCTTCTCTCCCTTTGTGGATGTTGTTTTTATGCTTTGAAGCTCCTTCCAGAATGAATGAGTAAATAATGAATGATGTGGACTTAGTCTGAGGGAATGAGTACTGAAAGGGGTGTGGTAGGAAAAGGGAAGAAAAAGCAACAAAAATGTTTTAAACAGTTAATAGTATTAGCTGCATAAGTATGGCTCTGGAGACAAAACAAAACTGTATTAGCCTGGCTTTTCTACTTTTCAAAAGTTGACCTCATATAGTTATGAGATATCTTGATAAAGTAATAACCTTTCCATATGTAGTTATTGATGTAGTCTGTGAGAGCTTTGCCCTAGTTTAGACACCATAAATTTCCCTGTTCTTTTATCCAAACAATCAAAACAAGCTAGTTATTAATAAATTGATGGAGTAATTTGTAGGGTATGTATATATTTAGCTTTCCCATTCATTTTTTCAGTGGAGAGGGGAGGACAAGGCCCAATTATGTTCTCATCTTTGTCATTCAGTCATCATTTATATAATGTCATTCCATTTTAATCCATTGTCTACCTGACAGCTGAGATCCTGGATTGTGAGACTTGACCAAACACTAGTATAAATCAACATGTATTTGGGCATTCATCAGCTGGTACTATTAGGAAGCAAATTTCTTTCCATTTCCTCTATGGTGGGTGATCTTTTGTTTTTCTTGAGAAGATGGACAAAATATTTTTGGTCCATTATTTTCCTGCCATAGGAGATATCTTTACTCCTATAAAAAATAATTGAAAGAGCTACATTTTTCTCTGTTGCCTATGGTAATAACAGACTTACTTGCCAAGGAATAAAATAGAAAATACAGACCTATAATTCAAATATAAAGAAATCATATTAAAATGCCATTTTTTTTAAGATTTCAGGTTGATTCCTGATACAACTTTATCCTTTGATGCCATCAAATAGAATTTGAGCTTTGTTTGTAATCAGAGAACAGAAATTGCTTTGTTACATTCCAACATATGAGTATACATGACGTAAGAGAAGAAAATTCCACAGAGGAATGAATCAACTCAAGGGAAATCACAGAATGTGAGACACAGAGATAGCTATATTCTCTAGCCATTACCCTCCAGCATGACTTCTAAAGTGAATATGCCCCTTCTCCCTATAGATTTCATCTGTGTTAAGATCAGTACCAGAATATCTGTCCCTGAGGGATATTTGGAGTTTAGAGTAAATCATATTGTATATTTTCCTTAACTTTCTACTAGATGGTTAATAAATAAAAAGTCAAGATAAAATAAACAACATAGATAGCCTTAAAGGGAACCTATATCACAAACTTGCAATCTGAGATATTTATGTGGTATAGCTTAAAAAAAAAAAAAATCTTCAAAAAAAAAAAAGGAAATTCAGAATCAGAGAACCTGGTTATGAATACTAGCTCTTCAACTTATTACCTATGGGACCTTGCACATATCATTTATACTTTCTAGTTTCCATATATATATATAAGAGGCAGGTTGGAAAAAATTATCTTTAAGGGTACTACCAAGCCTGATAGGATTATAGATTTGCCTTATAGGTTTGCAGTGGGCATTCAAGTCAGGGGAAGTTTTTACTGTTCTTGAGTCACACATACACACATATAAATATATACATGCATATACAAACACATCTACACACATAGAAATATATAGTAGTACAAGTTGATAAAGTCACTTCTCTTTACTCTTCTACCCCTACCTACTTAGAAAGACAATAAGCGAACCTTCTTGGCTTCAGTATTTCCAAGAGAACCAAACACTAGCCTGCCTAACTCCTCTGCTTTATTTTGTTCTAAGAAGAGTTTTGAGTATTTGAGATTTGGAAAAGTAGGTAAAAATGGTGCTTTATTTCTTCTTTTAACATCATGATCTTCTCTTCTGCACATAATTAAAGAACGGAAGGAAACAATAGAGATCGTTTTATTCAGTGGTGTCAAACTCAAATGGAAACAGATCCCTGCCGGCAGCACATTAACTGAGAAAACCATAAATTAGCATTATTTATGCTTTACTTCATTTTCATGTATTTTATTAAACTTTTACAAACAATTACATTATAATCTGGTGGTCAGCTCTGAATTTGACAGCTCTGGTCTGATTCAACTCCATCAATTTGTTATTTTACTTATGAGGGATCTGGAGGCCAAAGACATTAAGAGACTTTCTATGGCTATGTTTACTAGAATATCCTATACACATTGTCCTGAATATATTATCTGGTTCATTATTTAGAAATCTGAGCCTAAATGGCTTTGAAAATCAAATTCACATATTTCTTTCTTTGGGAAAAAAATGATGTTTTATGTATTTGTGCCCCATCTTGTTCTTTTACTATTATGTAATGTGAATAGATACCTGTGCATTTTCAGAAATTGTCTCATTCATATGAGTGTTTTTCTCATGTTCTTCTTTGATAACTATGCTTGTGAAGACAGTATCTAGGTGTTTTGTTTTTTTTTAATTTCACTTTGACATCCATTTTCCTTTCCATTGAGATCTCAGGCAGAAGGTAGGGTATAGGGTAGGGACTTTAGCTAGAATGTATTAAATTGTTATTGTTTGAATGTGATTCAATTTTCATAATTAATAGTTTGTGGCAGGTCATTCAGATTGCTTACCTTCAATGCTCCTTTAAGTCACTGGAGAGCATGAAGTCCTTCTTCCTGTACTTGTGATTATATTAATCCATGTCATTCTCTGTCAGGTTTTCATTAGCACTGGACTAGCTCTAGTGGAATTTCTAAGGTGTTGTCAAACTCTAATATTACTTGATTCTGTATTTCTGAGACATGTGAAAGAATTGGATTTATTTGTTTATTCCCAAAAGGGGAAAAAACAAACAAACAAACTAAAACAAGTAAAAGGGAACTAGAAGGAGGCATATTTTGGTACACTATGAACACCTAGGCATGTAGGTGACTTTGTAGTTAGAGTACAGGATATAGAGTAAAGAAAACCTGAGTTCTAATCCTGACTCAGATATTAAATTACTCTGTGATACTATGATATGGGAATAATAATACCTACCTCATATGATTGTTGTGAAATCAAAGTAAAATAATACATGTTTAGTCTTTTGTAAGCCTTAAAGTACTATATAACGGCTAACCAATAGTATTACCACAATGTGGAAATGACTTTGGATTTATAAAGGTTACATAAATAAAACACAAACTCTGTTACTTTCTACTGAACTAGAAAGATTTTGCATATCCAATGATGTCTATGCTTTGGAGACGAAGTCTCAAAAGCTCACTTCTAGGTTAACCAAGAGTAATGACATTTTTAAATCCCCAGAAACCCCCTAACACCATCAAATTGAAGAGGTTTTATGATCTATATTGCTGAAGCAATACTTACATAGATGAAACAAATCTGTGAAATATAAGGAAACTGTAGCAATTTTTGTTGTTAAATTGTTTTCAATCATATCTGATTCTTTGTGACCCCATCTAAAGTTTTCTCCATAAAGATACTGGAGTGTTTTTGCCATTTCCTTCTTCAGATCATTTTATAAAAGAGGAACTGAAGCAAATGGACTTAAATGACTTGCCCAGGGTCACACAACTAGTAAGGGGCTGAAGACAAATATGAACTCAACTTCTCCTGACTCCAGGTCTGGCACTCTATCCACTGTGCCACCTAACTGTCCCCTACAACAACAAGAACTTTCAAAAATTAAATGGACTCATTCACTATGTTGTAAGCCCTTTCCTGGAGGTGTTCGAGGGTAGACTGAATCACCATTTGCCAGAATAAGAACACTGTAGGTGAAAATGAGTATGGGGATTATCTGTAATCAGAAGATTTGATTTGGAGTCTTGACTGTTTTTGAGGAAATTACATAAACTCTTTGAACCTTAGTTTCTGACAGTATGCTGCAAGAGAAAGTTGAATTTCCTTTAGAAAACCTTCATTCAAATTCTTGTTCTAGATTCTATTTCTACCATATTTATTACCATATTTATTAATATGGTAGAGTAAGCAATAAAACACTGTGGCATTCACCCCCAAAAAACCATAAGATAATGCCCCAGAACAAATCCTGGAATAGCAGAGCCAGCAGAAAGATGTGGTGGAAATCTTTTAGCCTAGGAGACTTGAAGGATCAGCAAGAAAGGTGTGTCTCAGTTGGGTAAAAGGGGAGGGCATTCCAGAACTAGCAACAAGCCCCACCTCAGCAAACCAGTGGGAGATCCTGAGCCCCAGTGTGGTGGAGCAGGCAAACACTAACTAGGACCTTCCCCCATGCCATAGCATAGCCAAAGGAACTGGCATATTGCAGCCCTGAAAACTGCCACATGCATCATGCTGGGCAAACAGCCATTCTCAAGCAGCATGTGCTTCAGCACAGCACAGGGCAAACAGGTATCCTGTAGGGGCTAGACCTCCTTGTGCTTCAGTGCAGCCCTAGGGAAATGCTGAAAAATTCCAAAGGGCCTCAGCATATGCCAGAAACTACCACTAAGACCCCACCTCAGCACCAGGTAAGCTGTCAGACCCCTACAGCTTCCAATAGCTTCATCCAATCCCCAAACCACACCCCCAACACATCAGACATGAGGGTGCCCCATGGGCCTCAGGGCAACATTAGCACAGTACCAATTAAACAGCCAGGGCCTGCAGTTACTGGCCCAAGAAGCCGGAGACAGAGCCTCTTTTACTGTGAGAGCAGAGATCAAATTTTAAAGAAAAGAAAAAGGCCAACAAAAAAATCTAACCATAGAAAGTTATTACAGTGACAGGGAAAACCAAAACACAAACTAAGAAGAGGACAACAATATCAAAGCACCTATGGACAAAACCCCAAAGAAAAATTGGAAATAGTCCAGAAAGAACTTATGAAAGAGTTCAAAAAGGAGCTTAAAAATAACATGAGAGGTAGAAAAAATGGGGGAAAAGAAATAAGAGTGATGCAACAGAATTATTAAACGTGAGTTAACAGCTTGGAAAACTGCTTAAAAAGTGGAATTGACATAATGGAAAAGGAGATTGAAAAAGCCACTGAAGAAAACAATTCCTTAAAGAGTACAACTGGCTGAATGGAAAAGAAAAGTACAAAAGCTTATTGAGGAAAACACCTTGAAAGTTGGAATTGGGCAAGTGGAAGCTAATGACTCTATGAAATACCAAAAATCAATCTAACAAATTCAAAAGAATGAACAATAGAAGAAAAGTTAAAAAGCTGACCCAGAAATTAGATCCAGGTGAGACCATATAAGAGTCACTGAACTACCTGAAAAACAACTGACTCAGAAATTAGATCCAGGTGAGACAATATAAGAGTCACTGAACTACTTGAAAAACAACTGACCCAGAAATTAGATCTAGGTGAGACAATATAAGAGTCACTGGACTAACTGAAAAACAACTGATCCAGAAATTAGATCCAGGTGAGACAATATAAGAGTCACTGAACTACCTGAATGCCATAATCAAAAGAGGGACCTCAAAAATATCTTTCAAAAAATTATCACTAATAGTACAGCTAGAAGGAATATACACAGACAGAGGGTATGAGTATAAGGTAAATTTGAAGGAATAACATAAAAACAACATTAAGAGATGAGAAAGGAGAGTACAATGGGTGCAGAAGGAAGGGAGAGGTTAACTGGGGCAAATTATTTCACATAAAGAGGTACAAAAGATGTATTACAGGAGTGGGGAAAATGGGGAGGTGTGTGAGGAGCATCATTTGAACCTTACTCTCATCGTTATTGGCTCAGAGAGGGAATGATGTACACAATCAGTTGAAAATTGATATCTATCTTACCTGACAGGGAGGCAGAAAGGGAGAAGATCAAGTGGGTGCTGGGAGTGGTGATTGACAGAAGGGAAGATGGATCAAGGGAGACAGTAGCAAAACACTGGTGAGGAATGAAAAGATGAAAGAAAAGAGAGGACAGACAAAAGGAAAAATAGGATTGAGGGAAATACAAGTTAGTAATCATAACCATGAATGTGAATGGGATGAACTCTACCATAAAATGGAAGTAGAATAGCAGAATGGTTCAAAAACCAGATTTCTACAATATGTTGTTTACAAGAAACACACTTGAAGCAGAGAGACACAGGCAGAGTAAAGGTAAGGGGCTGGAGCAGAATCTATTGTGCTTCAACTGAAGTTAAAAAAAAAGCAGGGATGACAATCCTGATCTCAGGGAAAGTAACATCAAATGTAGACCTAATTAAAAGACATGAGGAAAGAAACTACATCTTGCTAAAAGGTACCATAGACAATGAAGCAATGTCAATGCTAAATATATGTGCACTAAGTAGTATAGCTTCCAATTTCTTAAAGGAAAAGTTAAGTGAATTACAGGAAGGAATAGACTACAAAACTATACTAGAAGGGGGCCTCAATTGTCCCCTCTCAGAACTTAATAAATCCAACCAAAAGCTTAAACAAGAAAGAATCTAAGGAGGTAAACATATTATTAGAAACATTAGATATGACAGACCTTTGTTGGGGAAAATAAATAACAAGAGAAAGGAACATACCTTTTTCTCAGAAGCACATGGCACACACACAAAAATTGGCAATGTAATAGGGCATAAAAACCTTGAAATCAAATATAAAAAGACAGAAATATTAAATATATTCTTTTTACATCATAATGCAATAAAATTGCATTCAAAAAAAGGAAGTAGAAAAATGGATTAAAATTAATTGGAAACTAAATAATCGAATACTAAAGAGCAAGTGGGACAAAGGAAAACTTATAGAAACAATCAGTAATTTCATTAAAGACAATGACAACAATGAGACAACATGGCAAAAGTTATAAGATACAATCAGAACAATATTTAGGGGAAAATTTATTTCTCTAAATTCTTACATGAGCAAAATGGAAGAAAAAAGAACAGATCAATGAACTGGATATGCAACTAAAAAACTAGAAAAAGAACAATTTAAATATCACCAATTGAGCAACAAATAAGAAATCCTAAAAATAAAAATTAACAAAAGTAAAAGAAATAAAAACTATGGAGCTAATAAATACATCTAGGAGCTGTTTTGTTTTTTAAAGATATATAAGCTAGTGGTTAGTTCAATTAAAAAAAAGAAAGAAGAAAACCAAATATCTAGTATCAAAAATGAAAAGGGCAAAATCACCAATTAAGAAGAAATTAAAAGTCATTAGGAAATATTTTGCCCAATTATTTGTCAGTAATCTGAAAATCTGAGAAAAATGGATAAATATTTGCAAAAATAGATGAACAGATCAGGAAATAGAATGCCTGAATAATCCCATCTTAGAAAAAGAAATTGAATAAACCATTAATGTACTCCCTTAAAAAAATTTCCCAGGTCCAGATGGGTACGTGAGTGAATTATACCAAATGTTTTAAGAGCAATTAATTCCAATACTATATAAACTATTTAGAAAAAAATAGGTGAAAATGGAGTCCTGTAAAGCTTTTATGAAACAAATATTGTGCTTATATCTAACCCAGGAAGAGCTAAAGCAGAGAAAGAAAGTTATAGACCAATTTCCCTAATAAATATAGTCGTAAACATTCTGAACAAAATACTAGCAAGGCTATTACAGCTATATATCATTCTGCGGCCTGGTGGGATTTATAGAAGGAATGCAGGATTGGTTCAATATAAGAAAACTATCAACATAATTGACCATATCAATAACAAAATCAACACATTATATGATGGTATACTTAGAGAACCCTAGAGCATCAACTAAAAAAATACTTGAAATAATTAACAACTTTAGCAAAGTTGTAGGATATAAGATAAATTTACATATATAATCAGCATTTCTTTATATGATTCCTAAAATCCAGTAGCTGGGAATAAGAAAGAGAAATTCCATTTAAAATAACTCCAAACAGTATAAAATACTTAGGGGTCTATCTGCCAAGTCAAACCCAGGAACTTTATGACATTGATTCCTAAACACATTTCACATAAATAAAATTAGATCCATTTCATACAAATAAAATCAAATCTCAAAAATTAGAAAAATATCAATTGCTCATGAGTAGACTGAGACAGTATAATAAAAATGGCAATTCTACCTAAACTGATGTACTTATTCAGTGCCATACCAATGAAACTACCCAAAAATTATTTTACAGAGCTAGAAAAATAACTAAAAATGTGTCTTTAAGAGCAAAGGGTTAAGAATATCAAGGGAATCAATGAAAAAAAAAATAGAAAGGAAGGCAGCCTAGCAATACCAGATCTCAAATTATATTATTAAACAGTAATCATCAAAATGATCTGATAATAAAAAAAGAGTAGGGGAGCAGTGAAATAAATTAGGTACACAAGACATGGTAATCAATTACCATAATAACTTATTTTTTGATAAACCCAAAGACCACAACTTTTGAGATAAGAACACACTATTTGACAAAAATTGCTAGGAAAACCAGAAAACAATATGACACAAATTATGTGTAGACCAACATCTCACAGTGTGTTCCAAGATAAGGTTGAATTGGGTTCATAATTTAGATGTAAAAGATGACATCATAAGCAAATTAGAAGAGGAAGGAATAGCATACTGTTAGATCTCTGGAAATGGGAAAAACTCCTGACCAAACAAGAAATAGAGAACATAATAAGATATGAAATAGATAATTTTGATTATATTAAATTAAAAAGCTTTTATACAAACAAAATCAATGCAACCAAGATTAAAAGGAAAGCATAAAGTTGGGAAACAATCTTTATAGCAAGTGTCTCTGATAGCGACTTCATTTCTAAAATATATAGAAAACCGAGTCAAATTTATAAGCATTTGCAATATGAATAGGCAGTTTTCAGATGAAGAAATCAAGAGTATCTACTGGCATATGAAGAAGTACTTCAAGTCATTTTTGATTATACAAATACATGTTAGAACAACTCTGAGATACCACCTCAAACCCATAACACTGGCTGTGACAAAAAAAGGAAAATGATAACTGTTAGAGAGGATTTGGGAAAATTGGGACACTGATATACTGTTTGTGGAACTGTGAACTGATCCAACCATTCTGCAGAGCAATTTGGAACTACAGCCAAATGGTAACCAAACTGTGCTTTGATCGAGCAATACCACTACTAGATTTATATATCAAAAAGATTATTTTTAAAAAGGGAAAGAACATACATGTGCAAAATATTTATAGCAGCCCTTTTTGTGGTGGCAAAGAACTGGAAATTGCGGGGATATTCAACAATTGGGGAATGGCTGAACAAATTATACTATAAGAATGCATTGGAATACAATCGTGTAATAATAAATGATGAACATGGGAATTTCAGAAAATCCTGGAAAGACTTGTCAAACTGATGCAAAGTGAAATGGGGGGAGAAGGAAAAATATGCATAATATCAGCAACATTGTGTGATGATCAGCTATGACTGACTGAGCTCTTCTTAGCAACACAATGATCCAAAACAAGTACAAAGAACTCATGAAGGAAGATACTACCCATATCTAGGTAAAGAACTGCTGGACTATGAATACAGATTGAAGTATATTTTTTCATTTTATTTTTTTCCTGGGGTTTTTTTTTTGGGGGGTCTCTTTCTTCTTTCACAATTGATTAATATGATTTTTTTTTACATGATAGCAGATGTATAAACTATATCGGTCTACAATTTTAAGAAGAAGTGGGGACAGAAAGAGAGAGAAAAATTTGGAATTCAAAATCTTGAAAAAATGAATGCTAAAAATTATCTTCACATGCAATTGGGAAAATATAATACTATTAAGCTTAAAAATAATATATTCTAGCTCTGCCACTTATTGGCTATGTGACCTTGAGTACATCACAATATCTCTACCTTCATTTTCATCTGTAAAATGGAAGAGGCAGAAATAGATGTCCTCCAGTGTCCTTCCACTTTTAAATTAATGATCTTTTGAAAAGTTATATTTGTGCTACCTACTTAAAAAAAATGTTTTAACTTTGAATCACTGTAACTTTAAAAGTATACTCACATATGCACATACACACACATACCAATGATTGTATTCACTAGAAAAATTTAGTTCTTCAATTAGATATTTGGCTCCACTACCTTCTAAGACCTCTTCCAACTCTAAGAAGTTATAAAATACTTTCTCCTTTTGTACCTATTGAAATTCCATTGTGCAGACATAACAAATGACAGAAAATTAAGATGAAAATATTGGTATATATTCAGGTGCTCTCATGAAAAATTATATGAAACAGCTAATTTTTTTCTAAGGATTAAAACTTTAATGGAATGGGAATGGAAGAAAAGGGGAAAGAAAACAGTTGACATTTTAAATTTAATTCCCACAAATCATACTTGCTTTTTCAGAAACTGACATGTTATTAGTGGAATACTCCTTGACTAATACAAGATGAAAATTTTAGCATAGTTTTAGGGAAACAAAAAAGTCCCCATAAGGCTCTGATTCACAGGCTCAAGGCTGAAAGGGTGATATAATTTAAAATTAAAAAAAAGAAAGAAAACAATGCTACATATTTTTGATTGAAAGAAAAAATATAAGTGTGATAGGTTTTTTTTTTTTCTATTGCAATCGAATGAAAGCTAATGCGAGGGGGGCGGTATACATAAAAATAATGGAAACAAAAGAGATGAAAATAAGCTGCTTAGGAAACATTTACATAAAATGTTTAGATTAATTGTTTAGAATCTAATTTAATTATCTGATAAAATGGGCCAAGAGGGAAGGCAAGGTTTAATATAATGCTGAGCAAGGCCCTTGAAGTTGCTGTTATAGAGTTATTTTGACTTTTATTTCCCAGTGATGGGAAATAACTCTGACCCTGATGGATTTCTTTGGTGGTGTCTCATTTCTTATTCTTTATGTCACATTCTGATTCGTCCTGTATGTATTAAACTCATCATCCCTTAGTTATCATGGAAATATTTATTGAGAGTTAAAGGAATTTTCATAGATACATAGATATAGAATAGATACATCTGTAGATGGATCCTATCTATCTCTATCTATATATCAATACATAGATAGATAGATATCCTATTTTCATTGAGCCTAAAATTCAAAGTCTGTTTCTATATTCCTGCCATGATGGCGTTAACTAGTTAATAAAAAGATGGCTCCCCATCCTTGTCCTTCTCTGTACCGCTAATCTTTAAAAATTTGCCCATACACAAGAACTTGACTTCCTCATTTAATATTTATTTAACTATTTGCAATTTTTCTTCCATCCCTCCCCTTAACAGTCTATTGAAACTGCTCTCCTTTCATGAATTCATCAATTACCTAATTTCTATATCTAATATTCATTTTCCAATCTTCATTCTCCTTGCTGTGTATTCAATACTTGCCTCCGTTCGCCAGTGCCTAGTACTAGATATACTTATCTCTTCTCTTATGGAAACCAACTCTCTTATTTCTTGTTATCTTTCTGGTCACTTTGTCTGTCTTGGAATCTTTTGCTATTTCCTCTTCATGCTCCCAAAACATATCTTCTCTTTGGTATATATGCCCCCCATTCAGTAATCTAATTCATAATTTATTCTTATCACTTAAACTAGAAGTACTATGCACATATCTTCCAGATCTATATCTCTATCCCTCATCTCTCATCTGCTCTCCAGATTTATATGTATACACACACACACACACACACACACACACACACACACCATTTTTCCTCAGTAGTATATATATAGATATAGATAGATAGATAGATAGATAGATAGATGTACTATATAGAAATTAAATTTTTAAAATGTGAAGAAGAAAAAATAATTTATAATTGGAGGTATTAGGAATTTCTTTTATGTAGGAGGTAATACTTGAGTTTAACCTTGATGGGAGGTAGCAATTCAAAGAGAAACAGATAAGCATTGAGAGCTTTTCTGTAGTGGGGGATAACACAATAGACGTAGATGTAATGGTATTTTGAGTACAAGGAACAGTAAATATGACAGTTTTAAAGGAAATAATAGAATACAAAATGGATAAAAATGTAAAATCAGTCTAAAAATGGGTTGGAGTTAAATTATTAATGTCTTAAAATTTAAATCATAGTTGTTTATATTCTACCCTAGATGAAATAAGGAAAAACTAAAGATTCTTGAGTAGAGGAGTGATATGCTTTAAGAAAATCAACTCTGTAGTTGTGTGAAGAGTGGATTAGATAGGGGAAAGACTGGGGAAAAAAAGAAACTAGTCAGAAAACTATTGCAATAAACCAGGAAAAGGATGATGAGGAGGAACAAGGACTCAGAAGGGAGGCCTGTGTATATGAAGGGAAGTTTACAGATTTAAGAGATGGCATGGAGATAGAATCAACAGGATTTGGCAACTGATTGAATATGGATTGAGAGGAATGATGAGAGAAAGTAAAGAGCCAGGAAAGAGTCAAGGGTTGTGAACTTTGATGACTAAAGTAATTATGAAAGCATGGGGAGAAATAGGGACATTTTGAAGAATGTTGAATGTGAGAGAGAATAAAATGAATTCTGTTTTTTAATTTCCAATAAAATGTGGAAATCGAAATGCTTATGGGCTTAGGATGTCTTATGGCCTTAAATTAGGTTATAGACTTAAGATGCTTAAGGTAGACTGAATCCAAGGAGAAAGTGGAGGGGGTGGAGGACTGGACTTGGGAGTCAACTGCATAGAGATAAAAATTGAACCCAGAGCAACTAATGAAATTTTTAAAAATAAAGAATAGAGAGAAGAAAAGAAGGCCCAGCCAGGATAGAGTCATTGAGTCCTGGGAACACCTGTGGTCAGGCATAGGGAGGGGGGTATTAAAGAGGTCTGCAAAGGAAACAAAAATCATGACCAAAATAGCAGGAAAACCTATAAGAAAAATCAGTGTCATAACAAACCCTGAGAGGATAGAGTTTTAAGGTGAAAAGGAATATTCAACTGCGACAAAAACTGGAGACATTAAGAAGAATGAGAACTGTGAAAAAGTTGTTTTGCTATGTGCTTTAGAGACTGTTGGTAATGCTAGAGAGTACAGTTTCATTCCCATGGTAGTGTTATAAACCAGATTGTAACAGGTTAAGAAGTGACTGGAATATAAGGAAGAAGAGACAACTGAACCAAAATTGGTCTAGAAGTTTATTTCTTCTAGGAAGGAGAAAAGCAAGATAGTTTGAAGGAATAGCAGGGTCAAGTGAGGATTATATTTTCTTGTTTTAAAATGGTAGGCCTCTGGGGATATGTGTAGACAGTGAAGAATGGGCCTAGAAAGGATAGAGAATGAAAATTATAAGAACAGAGATGATAGAAAGTGCAAATTCTACATGATGGGAGGGATGTAATCAAGGACCCTAATATAAGAGCTAACTGGTATGGAAAAGGACTTAATCATCTTCATCAGAAACTAAAGAAATGGCAGCTAAAAAGTGTAGTGAATAAAATGCGGACTTGGAATCTTGAAGACTCCAATTCAAATCATGCCTTAGATTCTTACTGACCATGTGGCCCTAGACGAGTCACTTCTGCTACAGTTCCTCATCCATAAAATGGGAATAATAATAGCACCAACTCACGAGATTGTGAGTTTCAGATGAGATAAATTATGTAAAGCACTTTGCAAACCTTAAAGTTCTACATAAATGTTAACTGTTATTGTTAGAATAGAGGCTAATAATGGGGACTGAAGTATAGAATCAAGGAAAAAGTTTTCATGATGAAAGACATCTTTATTGGTAAAGTAAGAGAAGTCAGTGCTTTTCTGAGGGTGACTAGGGATAAAAAGGGTAGTTTGGGTAATCTGAAGAAAATGTTTATACGACAAAACTATGGAAAGAGCAAAGTAAGGAGAAAACAAAAGAAGAGAAAAAGAATTTCATGCATGAGTGAGGACCCTGTTAATTCATAGTCCATGTAGTTGTGAGCTCAAGTAGCATTCAGCAGAATCTGAATAGGAATGGAGAAAGCATATGGTTTGGTTAATTCAGGAAAGGATTTGGAAAGGAATGAGTAGCAAAATAAAAGGGGCAGGAGAGACTGAAGGATAGATAGCAACATAAAGTTCAAATAGTTAACTACATCATCAAGATTTTGTAGGAAAGAATAGTAAAACCAAAGCAGTGGAGATGAACTGGGAATGTAGGATGGGATGAAATGGCTAGAAGTTGCAATGAGGACAGGTTTTGGAGAGATGAGGCACAGGGTAAAATGGAAGGATTTATGTTCACTTTAAACCAATTGTCTTGCCTTTCCCCTTCCAAATGAAAAGAGGAACAGGTAGGTGGCACAATGCATAGAGCACTGACCCCGGAGGACTTGAGTTCAGACACATGAAATGTACTAGCTGTGTGACTTTGGGCAAGTCGCTTAACCCCAATTTCCTTGCCTTCCCCCCTCCAAAAAATTTCAGTGTTCTGGACATATGGGTCATGAAGACATTAAGGTAAGTCTTTCCTTCTGTATGTCTCAGGTGGGATGAAGGTACATATTATAGAAAGAGGTTGATGTATTGGGAAAATGGTTTGTAGGGATGCCAACACGACTATTGAAGTCCCAATGTATAAGAGCATCAGTTTGGATGGAAAAGAAGAGTGTGGATCAACAGTTCATCTCCTAGTGGAAGATGGGAAAATAAACTAGGAGCTGGAAGAGTTTTTTTTTTTCTTTTTGCCTTGGCAGTCTTCAACTCTGTTTTACAGGTATTAGAGAAAGAAGTAGTTCATCAAACCATTTTTTTAGCAATGGTGGTTGAACCCACACGCCCCCCCTCTCCCCATTTCAATTTTGATTGGATTTTTTTCTTCCTTTCTATTTCTTTGCTGGGTAGATGGAAGTGGAGAGGCCTAGCATCCACATTTTCCACTGGTTAGAGTGAGCAGATGATGAGAGGTCTGGGACATGATTATGGAGGCTGAGGCAATTGATTTACTAGAATTTATTGGATTTGCTTGATTTTGATTACAGGATTTACTTGAATTGACTGTATTCTCATTTATAAGAATGGGAGCATTTCTTCCCATCAGGAAGAGTTGCCCACAGCTTCTGTGGTGTTTAGATTCTTATTCCTTGGTAAGGGGAGATGTCTGATTCCTTGCATCTTGGGTTGTGGACCATTCTAAGAGTTTAGGTGGTCTGGTAGTGATAGGCTAATCCCAGGGGCTGTACTTCAAAAGGCCTTATATCTAGTCCATTGCTGGTTACAGGTAAATTGATTTGCTTAGCATCTCTGGTTTGTGTCCTCTCTTATTTATTTCTACTGCCATGATTCTAGTATTGACTTTTTACTACCTACCTGAAATATTGCAATGCCACTTCTATCCCTTATTCTGCCTAATGTAACATCCTTCCTGCCATTCCTAGAACAATTGTCTTTATGCCTGTCAGTTCTCTGCTCAGAAATCATCATGGATCCTTATTGCTTACAAAGTGAAGTTTAAATTTCTTTGCCTAGCTTTTGAAGTCCTCCATAATTTGTTCTCACTTTACATTCAATGTCTTATGTTTCTTCTCTCAGTACAATATGCTCTGATAATTTAGAATAGTCCTTGTACCCCAAACACTTTCTGTGATTTCCTGCCTGTGTGCTCTTTTTCTACTGTTTTACATTTATGAAATATCCTGTTTATACTCTCTACCTGTTGAATTCTCATTTATCCATTAAAGCCCAATAAAATGCTCCCTCCTTCATTAAACATATCTTGATTATTTCCCTTCTCCCTCATATCTCTAAAAGTATTTTTAACCTCTCTAATATACTTGTCATGTATCATTGTGTGCCACATTATCTGTGTTTGTCTTAACCTTCTACTAGATCACTAGTTCCATGAAGGAAGGGAGTTTGTTTTATCTAAACTTTTCACCTCATACCTTTCAGCATAGTGTTCTATACATAGTAGAAAGATAACATATTCGTTGAATGAATAATGTGTTAATGAGGACACACACTAACTTAATTTTCCTCCTTTCTTGTTGCATTTCCCACTTTACTGGATGTTGCTATTTATTTGACTTCTCAAACAAAAAAAATGAGTTTCACTATAATCTTAATTTCATCAATTTCATGTTCATTATCTTGAGAAATCTTGCCACATATCCTTTAGAAAAATTGCCTATATGCAACTTATGCAACCTTACTTATACAACCTGGCGAGGGGGGAGTTACTTAATCTCTCTCTACCATACCTTCCATACCTGTACAATGAGGGAGTAACATTAGATGATATTTGAGATCCCTGTTCATTCTACATCTATGACCCTCATCAGAGGGTAAGAAGAGTATTTTTCCAGTATTTTCAGCACTGCTTCACAGAAGAAGGATCTAACTTCTTTTGTTGTGTCCAAAATGGCAGTCCTAAGAGCCATAAGTCTAATTTGCAGTTGCAAATTTAAATGATGTGAAGCAAAATATCCTGAAAAAAAAAAATCAATCTCAGGGTACAATGAAATCCATGTAAAGGTAGCAAATTCCTGTTCACCTCATTGTACATCTTCAGACAAAATCTGTATCACTATTTGTTGGAGAGGGAATAAAGGGGAGTGCTGGTCAGGTGTGGGTTGGACGAGATGGTCTCTGAGATCATTTTTCCTCTAAGATTCTATGATTCTTTTTAACACTCTAGACTTAGACTCTGAATGTGTCTTAGTTGACATGTTGTAATCTTCTGACTCAATCCTTCAGTATTACTCCTCTAGACTATCTTAAATGTCCTTTATAACTTATTCTTCCTTACCACTTCCATTTGACATATCATAATTATGTAATTATACCCTCTTCTTATTCTTTAAACTTACAAGTCTATTGTGCCTTCCCACTATGTTATTGATCAGATATCAAGTAATATTAATAATTAGAGCTCACATTTATATAAGATTTTAAGATTTGCAAAACATGTGGCATATATGATTTTATTTGATCTTCATAACAACCCTATAAGACACATACTACTGCTCCCATTTTATGGATGAGAAAAATTAGAGCTTGAGAGGTTAAGTAATCTGTAAACAGTCACACACCTAGTAAGTATCCGTAATGGTAATTAATTTAAATTTGAAGACCCTTTTTTTGTTATGTCAAGTAGGCAGATACTTAGCCCTTAGTAACTAATCAAGCCTCTGTGAAAGAAACTGCAGGTGTGAACTCTGTGTCCTGTTGCTGACATAACAGGAAGGGGTTAGCTAAAACAGGAAGCCAATATGTGTGTGTGTGTGTGTGTGTGTGTGTATAAGAAAAGCCCCAGGGAGGCACAGGCACAATTTTCTCCTGACAAGCTCCTGATAGAAGAATCATGGAGACTGAAGCCAGCTGAGGTGGGGGGGGGGGGGAAAGGAAAATTTCTCTTGGCAGCATCTGGAAGCTGGGCCGTTACAGCTGACATAGAACTGAGTTGTAGTTTTCTTGAGAGCAGAATCTGGTGAAGGCTGAAGTTGTTGCTTGGGAGGGCTGCTTATTGTTGACACTTGGAAGGCTGAGATTTCTTCTGGGTCCAAGGGCCAGCCAAACTGTCAGAGGACTGAAGAATCATCACCAGGATGCTAATACTTTGTTTGTTTGTGGCTTAGTTGATCCTTGAGTTCCTGGGAACAGAAGTTGTGAAGGTTTTGAGATGTACTGGACCCTGTGAACTTCAGTGTGGAGCAGGAACTGCCCAGAGAACTGGACAAGGACCTAGGAGCTGTCTGCCTCTGAATCCAGGTGACTGGTGGATTCAGGTAGGAGCTTGGACCATGGAAGGGGATCCAGGGAATCTGAGAGACCACTCCAAGTCAAGATGAAGAAAAGGCCTCTCCTTGGATATTGAATGCTGTGATCAAATTGAAGTTTACTAGAGATGTAGGGGTGGAGGGTTTGTTTATTTTCTAATGATTGTACTTAGTGATTAATGATACTTAGTAATTGTGAATCTGAATAAATGACTGATTGAGTTAACTGGTGCAGGGTTTGTGTATTTTCTAATGATTATATTTAGTGATTAGCAATACTTAGTAACTGATTGCTAAATAAGTGACTGATTAAGCTAATCTATTTGCCCTATGAGTGAAAGACTGACATGTATTGTGAGATGATTGAATGACTAAGTAAGGAGGCAAAGTTCCTTAGGGATGCCAGATGATTGTTCTTTTGTTCTTTGTTCTAAATACTGTGACCACTTTGGTGAAAACTATGTGGCCATTTTAATGTTAAGCTGTTGTAAACACTACATTGTGATTTTCTGTGATAAGATCTAATGTTGTGAATACTGTATTGTGATTTGTTGTGAATGTTTTCCTTTGATTTGTTCTTGAATAAATAGAGTGTTCACTATATTGTGTAATCAGAACCTTAAAAGCTGTTCACAGTAGCATTCTTTTGGGAAGCTGCTCATGCATGGCATTACAGTATCTGAGGCAAAATATGAATTCAATGTCCCTTGAATCCAAGTCCAGCATTCCTTCAACACTGAAATGCTGCTTTATAGGGATCATAGATTTAGGACATGAAAGCATCTCAGCATCGTTCTAGTCCCAGACCTTTATTTTAAATGTGAGGAATAAAAAATAGTATAAGTGACATGCTCAAGTTTCCCCAGGTAGTAGATTGTGGAGTCAGGATTCAAAGCCTAGAAACCTGATACTCTTTCTCCTGGACTGCACTGCCTCTCTACCTGCCTGGATTTAACCAGTGTTTCAAATGACTTCCCTAGACTTCTTTGATCCATCCTTTGATAGGGTTACATCTTAAGGTACAAGATAGCTGAGGACAATTAGTTCAAAACTCCTAGCATTACATGGAACCTGACTCATTTATCAACTGAAGAAGGAGAGAGAGAATAGCAAAGTTCCCTAGCACTGCTCCACTCCCCCTCAGAAAACATGTATAAACTCCTATATCTGAGTGCATTCTAGATAAATGTTCCTCCTAGCTTTGATTTTTATAGAAGGATACAGATTTACTGGTGAGTTTTAACATGTAGACAAGGAATTTTTAGATGGCTGCCGCCAGTGACATTCAGGGCTTAGAGACAGTGGTCCCTCTATGTAGTGAACAAATTCAGGTGCTTAATGGTCCTTCAAGTTCAGCTCATGTAAGGGGAAAGTGTGTTTCTCACATATCTCATGCTTGTCATGCCCATGGTACTCATGAGGTCATGATGGAACACTATGTGCCTCCAACTGTCAAGATCAGGTAAGCAATGGCCCTTCTGATACTTTGACCTGACCCAACTCTCAGTATTTTCTGTCTGCCTCAGTCCATATATGGTTGGGAAAATAATAGAGTCAACATTGGCCAGGGTGACCTATCAGAATTGTTGTAGGGCAGAGGCCACATGATGATACTATTACAGCTGTAAGAGGTGCATAAATTAGAATGCATTCAGAGGAGAATCACAGAAAGATCGACAAGTTGAAAAATAGAACCTATGTAGAAAGACTTAAGGGATTTAAATAATTTAGCTTTCAGGGATAAAGGCTAAAGTTGAATTTAATAATGGTCTTCAAATACAATATGTTTTATAGACGATGGCGCATGAATGGCCTCCGTTATTATTGAAAACAAGAGAAAACTATTTTGACAGAGAAATGTCAGTTAGATGATCTCCTTTCCTTGAAAATAACCATTTGTCTGGAGTTTCCTAAGTATGAGCCTGACTAGAACTAGAAAAGTCATGAGCAAGATAGTCTCCAGAGACCTGTTCCAGATTCCTTATTTGGTTGGCCCATCTAAATGGCCATGTTATGCAGCAAAGACCTCATTACATTAGTCTTGTCATTAATATTGAAATATCCCCTGTAAAATAGGCTGAGCTCCTCTTTTAGTCATGCCTGCCAAATTATGCCTTAATTATTTACCCATAGACTAACTGATAGATAAGGGTTAAGGATAGGGACTGGACCCATGATTTTATCAGTGGAGAAACTGATGCAGATCAACATCTCTGAAGTCTAAGTATGTAGGTCAGCAACTCTGAGGTTTAGGTTCTTAGAAAATTCCTAGAGACTGAGAGATTAAGGAACTTGCCCAGTACCACCACATAGCTAGCTCTCTTTCTGTCTCTCTATCTCTCTCAATGTGTGTGTGTGTGTGTGCGCGCATATATCTATCTAACTATCCATACTTGATAGATAGATAGATAGACAGACAGACAGACAGACAGACAGACAGATAGATAGATAGATAGATAGATAGATGGGTAGACAGATAAAACTTTCCATGCTTCAAGGTTTCTATCCCCTCAACCATACTGCCACTGTGACTTTGTTAAGAGTAGTCAAAATTCACCAACAAATAATCGGTACAAGAAATCTTAGAGGGAAGCCTGAATTGATGCAGGACTAGTTAGCTATTACTGTTTTTAGTTGCACTGGGAATCTTAAAGCTTTAATATGTCTGGAAGAGTAATAAAACAAACTTCTGAAGACCCAGGTGAGACCTGCTATCTGCTATCATTCCCAAGAACATATGCTTTGGGTTGGACTGATGTTATCAAGCCTAATGGCCTCTTGTTTTCCTTCTTTGTCTCATCTTTGGCTTTCACTGCTCCATTGTAGGGCAGTGTAAATGGTTGACTTGTTTAAAGTGCTTAATTACTCATGAGGTGGCGATTACCAATACAAACTGTCTACTGTAGACATAGACAGCAATTGTGTCCCAGCTGATGTTACAATGCTAAATAAGACCTGATTACTGTATGCTGCTTTTCAATGGTGTTCATTTGCATGTGTGAATAAGTCTGCGGGGACCAGATTTTACAGCTATTGCTCCATGTAGGCTCTTTGATAATGCATTGGGAAACCCTGTATGATAGCTTTTCTTCTCATCAGAATAGAAGATATTTGGGAGCTGCTAACACTGTGGATGGCATACTTTGCACCTGTGGGTTTTGTGGCCCATTGCATATTAGATAGATACATTTAACTTTACTTTCCTGTGGTTCATTTTCAGCTCATTATTGAATTCTTGATTTCTGCGAGAGATGCTACTGTTTGTGGATTCTAGTTATTTGGGAAAAACTGAAAGCATATAAAGAAAAATATGATGAATCTATCACAGGTGATTATGATCTGATTAGAGACATCCCTAATGCTTCTTTCTATAGGCTAATATTTAAATATTCATTTAATTAATGCATTTGCTTCTTCCTTAAGCAGGGCAGGGAATTGGATTGAGTTTTGTCTACACAATGACAAGTAGTCAATTCACACTGTTTCTATCACAGCTGACAGACTGATTGATTGACCTGTCAATTCAGTCAGCCACCTGGTTTTATCTTATTTTCCCCCATTGAATTGACTATTTAAGTGAGTTTTTAAAAAATTAACAAGTTGACTTGGTACCATCTAAGCATAGCCTCCAGGAAAACAAAAATGGAGGGAGATTAGTATTTTATAGACCCAGTAGCTGAAATTTCCATTTGTTTTGGTTTATTCTGTTACCTATTTCACAACTCTAAATAAAATGAGATAACCTATGTAAAAATTCTTTGAAAGGTCCAAGCAGTAACAACAATCATGGCTTACTTTCAAGGAGTGATTTTTTTCAAGTCATTTTCACAACCACTGTGGTCCTCCACTGCTTGGCACATGACAGGTACTTCATAACTATTTGTTGACTGATTGACTGAATTTTCATGCAAATCCTATAAGGTAGGTGGGTCAGATATTATTTTCCTAATTTTGAAAAAAAAAAAGGAAAGCAATGAAAGTTAGAGGCTCAAATAGTTCAGCCATTGCTACAGGTCCTAGGTCATATTTATTATTATTGTTTAGATCAGAAATTCTTGACCTTGTATATATGTCACAGAACTACTTAACATAAAAATTATTAATGCATAAAATAAAATACAAAGGATTAGAAAAGAGACCAATATATTATAATGGTATTAGATGAAAATTTTAAAAATAAGTTCATAAACTCCTCCATTCATTTATACAGAGTCCTAGAAGAGAAAATATAGGAAAATATTAATTTGGCAGGGGGGGAAACTTGTCTAGTATTATTATGTAACAGAAAGCTGGAAATAGAAGTTTTCTTCTGAAATATTTGCAATATGAACAGATACGCCAAAAATTCATAACATCGATAATTCCAATATAACACAGTCTATATCAGAATGGAGTGGGTCAAAGAAGAGGAAGACCATGCTGGTATAAAGACAAAATATACCAAAGAAAGAAAATGTAGATGATGATTCATTTTTTTTCCCCACATTTTTGCTAATTCAGGTCACCCTGGTCCTATAGGAATGTCAAAAGATAAAAAATATGGAATTCCTACTGCACCACTCCTTAGCTGAGGAAATACTTTCCTAGAAAGCAAAGAAAATGCCCATGTTTGGAACTTTTGTCTAATTAGGTAATTAACCCACAATGTAAGTAGTTGGACATGACATGAACAACCATGGATGGGATTAAGATATGAATTGTTAAAGAGAATTTCCAAATTGATGAGATCACAGATTTGAGTACAAATTAATTTGAATACATAACCTGGCAGATCTTTTTCATATCTACCAAACAAAGCTATAGTACATTATCAGAGAAGGAAAATTTGAAGAAAAATTATGTTCAGTTTATTTGAGTTGGATGACATTAATGCATTGCCTAGGATTGTTGTGAAATAGGTGTTTTGAAAACTTTTAAGTGTTATTTCAATGTGAGTTCTTATTATAACCATTTCTTTTTTGAGGCATAACTTGTTTTTGGAGTCATTTCTTGATCCTGGGTTTCTGTCTTTAGTATCCCTGTTGCCATAATAGCCTTTCATAGCAGGATTTTTTTTTTTTTTTAGTTTTCTCTCAAAACAAATTAAATTCTTCCAGCTTTCTTTCTGACTAAGGCCTGGCTATACATACTTCTGAAGGGAAGATTTAGGCTGGTGCTATCACTGCTTTCTTGATGTATAAAGTGTTTGGATATTCCAGTATATCAGGGATAATTCAGGCTGGGGGGCGGGGGGGGTGCTGCCAGCTTTCAGTACTCCCAAAGTGATCTGATGATCTAGGGCAGAACAAGAATACTCTTCTCTTGGTCTCCAAACTCTGCAATTTACTGACCTGGGTGTGGGTCTGAGTAAGGAAAGCAGTAGACTGCTACTGGACTTAGCCACTTTCAGCTGCTTAGGCAGCTGTGCTGATTCAGAGTTATAAAATTTCAGGCTTTTCTTTGTTTTCAGATTCCTACCCTGGTTAACTCTCTTCAGGCTTCAGACTGGGTTGGAGGTTGGAAGGAAATGAAACCCACTCTTCTCTGGGATTTGAGTCATACTGCTGTAGTTTGCTTCTGAACTTTTCAGTCAGTACATCACATAAGACCTACAGCAGTACCCTACCCCTTAACACCACCCCGGTGCAGTTTCCCTTCTCTGTCCACCCTAGATCTGTGACCCAGCTCTGGGTAATGGGCACAGAGCTGCTCCACAGCGGTTCTCAACCTGTGGGTTATGTTCAATTTAAATACATCCTGCATATCAGATATTTACATTACGATTCATAACAGTAGCAAAATTACAGTTATGAAGTAGGAACAAAAATAATTTTATGGTTGGGGGTCACCATAACATGAGGAACTGTATGAAAGGGTCGCAGCATTAGGAAGGTTGATAATCACTGTGCTAGGGGGTGCCCATTCCCATTGCAATAACTAGACATGACTGATATTTCCTCTTGCCTTGGTAGTTAACCTTTCCCTGGGTGCTAGGTTATTCCTGAACTCTTGGTCATGTCTTTATCCCTGTTGTTCATAAACCTCTATGCCTGTCTGCCAATCTAGACAAGAAAAGTGACTACAACTTTTTTGTGGATTTCCTCATCAGGATTAGATCTGGTATTGTTGGAGTTTCATGATGTGTTGTGGTGGAACTATCTCAAAGAATTCAAAATCAGACCACCTCTAATCCCATAGAGGCATTTATTGAGATTGATGTCTTTCATGAAGCAGGCTAAGTTCCAAGAAGAACCAGCAACTTCAGAGAAAACAAGATGGATTTTTATAGGGTAGAGATGCAATTATATAACAGAAAATATGAATATTAAAAAGGCAGGAGGGGTTTGTTAAGGGATTAGGTAATAGGGTAGGGGTCCCAGCCACAGTGGAACTGCACATGTGATTACCCACAATGCATATAGAAAAACCCATTTGTGGGGTAGATATGTATGATAATGGTATTATAATAAGTCTTTCTACGGCATAAATTCATTCTTAAATTCTTTCTATTGTCATAAGTTTTTTACTATTACTGTGCAGCTGCCTACTTAGGGAAAGTCTTTTCTATTGTTTTGGGGTCCACAACCTGCTTGTGCATCTTGGCGGTGCTGGTTTCTGATTGGCTGACTATTGTGGTCCTGTCTAAGGCTAGATGGATGTGGTTGTAGTTGGGTGTATGGACACACCTGCTGTTTCTGTGGGGAAATATGAGGAATGGGTCTGGGGGCAGTGGCTAGGATCCCATCATATGGATACACCTGGTGTTTTATGAGAAAGATGAGTTCATAGGTACATCTGTTGTTTTAGTGAGAAGTGTGCCATACATGAAGAAGTTAAGATATTGAGTGGAGTGGGAGGTGGTGAGTGGATAGGCAGGTGTAATGGGTCTGCTGATTCAAGGTCGCATGGCTAGTAAGTGTCAAGTGTTTGAGGCTGGATTTGAACTCAAATCCTCCTGACTCCAGGGCCAGTTCTCTATTCATTGCACCACCTAGCTGCCTCTGAATAATATTTTTTTAAAAGAAATAATAATTAAAGAAAATTCTTGACTTCATTTGGAGGATAAGTGAAAATTAAGATGCATTTTTTCTTCATCGATGTACATAGGCCCCCAAAAGCTATCAATGGAACCCTTAATTATATGTTGACTCCAAGTTAAGGAATCCTGATCTAGTCTAGTCACCTCATTTTATAGATAAAGTAATATGAGCAATAAAGTCACACATAGGTAGATATTAACAGAGCTGAAAATCAGATGTTGGTTCTCTAACTCCAAATAAAGCATTCTGTGTACCTCTTGACATTGCAAGGAGATCATTACTCAAACAGAACCTCAAGTAATATGGAGGAGAAACATTGTCCGTAGCAGACTATCATTTTCAGGAATATACACTCAGTCATTTATCATTCACATTTTACTACACTTCATTAGCAATAAGGGAACTCCTAAAGGAATGAGGGGCATAACCAGGGAGTACTCGGAGACTTGGAGTGTGGTGAATTATTTTCAAAATATTTAGTTTACTGCATGTATTGAAAGGCCATACCATCCATCGTTCTGGTGAAAGCTGTTACCACGCAATCCCTAAAACATAAAAGTGTAGCCTTAGTTTGATTTCTCATTTTGTGCCACTGAACATATGTCTGGAGAGAGGCATTTTATTGCCTAACCAAAACAAAGCAAAGTAGCAAAAGCAAGACCCAACCAGTAGGAAAGCACATACCTTTCTTGGTCACATAAAATAACTTCAGATTAGAGGTGGGAAGACAACAAACCATATAAACAAAACCGTATGTGATATTAAAATAGTGTTAAGACTAGAGATTCAAACATAACTAAAGAATTCTTTGAATAATGTTCTATAATTCTCCTCAGGAAAATTCTAAAGAAGCTCTCAACATAAGTTCTTTTTCCTATGTTGCCCTTTGCTGTAGCACAGGGCTTGGCACATAGTAAATATTTAATACGTGTTTGTCAATTGATTGATAAATTAAATAACTTTTAAAAATCAGGAAATTTTTCCTTTCCAAGCATACATTAATAGGCAGTCCATTGTGTTGAGTGGTAAAAAACTCACTATATTTAGAAGACCAGGCCTTGAGTTTCTATCCTCACCTCGAAAATAGGGATAATAATATTTATAGAATCTAACTCACAGCTTATGTGAAGAATTGATTTTGAGTGTATTCAAAGGCAGATATATCTGAATTCAAGTTTCACCTTTGATACATAAAGGCACTGTGATTCTAGGCAAGACCCTCAACATCTTTGTGATTTTGGCCAGTTATTTTAAAATCAAATAGAAATGGACGTTTCTAAATTCCCTGAGGGCCTCATATTGACTTAGAAAACCTCAGTTAACATTATCTATGTTCTATTACATTTATTTTTCAACAAATGAATTAATGAAAGCATGGATCTACTACCTATCATTAACACTCATATTCTACTTTGTATTAGATCTGTGCATGTTCCCCACCCTACTAGATTGTCCTTGAGGACAAGAACCAGTTCTGATTAATTTTTCTATCTTTCCCAGGACCTAATAAATTACATTAAGGGCTTAACAAATGAGCAGAGTGTATAATGGGGCCCAGTCATTTTGCATAGGTGTAAATATTGATTTGAAATTGTGATGGACTAATTATTTATCATTAACATATAAACTGTATTTGAACACATGAAACACTGGAGATAATTAAGCTAACCACTGAGATAGTCAGGTCCCAAAACAATTCTATCAGAAACCTACACATAGACAAAATGAAAGTAATTAGGGTAGAGGTGTGTGTGTGTGTGTGTGTGTGTGTGTGTGTGTGTTTTGTTTTGTTACCTGAATTCTTCACTTAGCTGCTTTAGTTCCTGATTTTACTCTGTATGTGTAAAATTTATCTTCAACAAATGATCAAAGAATATGACCAGGTAATTCACAAAAATTGATAGTCACATTATAAATAATCACTTGGATAAATGTTCAAACTTTCTTGAGAAAGAAATACAAAATGAAACACCATTTAAAAAAAAATTCTCATTTTGACACATACAGGAACAAAAGTGACAAAAATGCATCTTGGTACAATTGTGAAGAACTAGGTAAACTCCATGCTGCTGGAAGAATTGTAAACTGGCAGGACCTATTTGGAAAACACTATAGTATATTTTTCAAGAGCTGAAAAATATAATCTTTTACCCAGGAATTCGGTTACTGGAAATATTCCCAAAGAACTTGTCAGGGTATGGATGGAAGCTACCACCACAATTAATTTTGATGATAAAATAATAATTTTGATGATAAAAGTTTAAACGTATGCCTTGAATCAAGTAATTAGTCAGATGTTTAAAAAAAATTCAATAACTCCTTAATCAGTTTAGGAAAAGTGAAATAATTTGAGCATTTAATAAAATCAGTTGATGTCACAAAGGAAACATGTCGCTATTGGTTTAAAAAGTCACATACATTGCTGGTTGTTCCAATAACAAGGTTCTCTAGTGGTGGGTCAGTAAAACTCATCTTTAAAAGTGGTTCATTGACAAATGTTTCTTATTAGGGTCAGGTAGGGAATTGAATGACCACCCTTAAATCATCAAGTATTGACCTTGGGAATTATGAAAGATTAGAACATATGCAGTTTCCATCAATGTTGCTAACAGAGAATAATCGAGCTAATAGTGTTGATTGTCTAACAGCAAGGGTGGGTTGAAAGTAGCATCTGCATTAGGAATTGAGAGAAATAATGAGGACAAATGAAACATAGTGAAGAAGTGCAGTTTCAGGACTCCACAGAGGTACCCGCTCTCAGAGTCCAAAAGAGAGCTGTGCCTAAGGGCAACTTAATGAGGAGCACAAAAAAGGAGGAAAAGACTTTGGATAATCATGGTATTTGAGATCTAAGACTGAGTCCGCTTTCCCCAGGAGCCTTACGTATGCCTAAGAAGTTTATGTCATGATCTTTTGTATAGCAGTCATATATACATTAGGAATTACAATGCTGTATAGTATAAAACATTGGTCCAAATCTATTTTCCTTCACATTGCTTTTTAGGTTTTCCAGTTGTTTTATTTTAGGATTGGAGAAGGTTGAGGGGTGGTTGTTACCTTTGTGGAATGGTGAGTCCTTAGCCCAGTAGCTCGAGCCTTGAGGTTTATCAAACTCTATGATAATTTGTTCAGCATTTCTGTATATTATGTACCTTTTTTTTTCCATGCAGAAACATTTCCATTTTTTAACTGGAACCATATAGTTTTGATTACTATTAGTATAATATGTGACCCTTCTCATTTTTAAAAATTATTGAGGTTATAGGCCTTTTGTTCAGTATACATTATATTATTATTATTCTAGTTCTAGAAATTAACCATTTTGTAGTTTTATAGATATAGGGCATAATCTGTAAATTAATTTAGTTAATGTTTTCATTTTCATTATTTTGTCATGAACCAACCATGAATGTTTATTTTCTCTCCAGTTATTTAGGTCTACATTTGTTTCTGTAAAAAAAAAAAAATCTAGTTTTTTTCATATAATTACCAAATTTGTCTTGGTGGCTGGAAGCCCATATATTTCATAAGTCCTTTAGGTATTTTGAAAAGGATTTATTTTTTTCTATCTCTTTCTCCTTAATTTTGTTGATGACATTACAGAAAGGCTTATGATCTTGTGTATTTGTTTTATATCTTCCTACTTTACTGAAGTTATTGTTTTCTTTATTTTAATTGATATTTCATTTAATTAAAATATAGTAAATCATCAGACTAATTTGAAAAAAAAACAATAATTTTGCTCCTGTTTTGCCTATGTGTATTCCCTAAATTATTATTTTTCATCTTACCACAATGGCTAACACTTTTAGGACTACATGAAATAATCATGGCGCTAGTCATCTTTGCTATACCTTGGTCTTCTGGGAAAATTCTCTAATATTTCTCCATAAAACATGTTAACTCTTGGTTTTAGAACCAAGAGTGGTGGTTTATTTGCCATAGTATGAATTGACCCATTTATTCCTTTGCTTAATAATGATTTTTTAAACTAAGAAGGATATTATATTTTGTCCAAAAATTGCCTCTGCATTATGTTTTAGATTTTTATTAATATAGTCCAATACATTTGTAGTGTTCATAATTTTAAACCAACTCTACATTGCTAGTTGATAATAAGATGTGATCAGAGCATATATTTCTTCAAAAATGTAATTGTAGATACTGTGCTAATATTATATTTGATATTTTCATCAATATTAATTAGATATATTGGTATACACTTTTCTTTTTATGCTTTATCTTTTCCTGATTTAAATATAAAGACTATATGGTGGTCTCTAACAAAGAGCTTGGTATGATTTCTTCTTTCCAGATCTTTGCACATATTCATGCGATTTTGAAATTTATTGTTTTATGATTTTTTGGATAGTTTTTACTGATAAATTCATTTGGTTCTTTAGTGTTTTTTTTAGGAATTATTTTATGGTTTATTCAATTGCTTTTATAAGATTTTGTTCAATTTTTTAAATATCTACCTATTTTGTTTGTTACCTATTTTACTTAAATAATGAGCCAAATTAATTTCTAATAATCTTCTTTGCTTCCTCTTTATTTGTTCTGAATTTTCCTTTCTCATTTTGAATGTTAGCAGTTTGGTTTTCCTTTCTCTTTGATCACATTTTCTAGTAGTTTATTTTTTTAGTTTAAAAGTAATTCTGGTTTTATTTCACAACTCAATATTTTGTTTGTGAACGTGTTTGGTTTTTACTTTTTAAAAAATCTCTTCTTTGATAAGAAGATTTTTTTGTATATTTGTGTGGATGTTTAAAAAAAATTCTGGCTTCAAAATATGATCTACAGGTGGAGTCAAGATGGCAGCATAGAAGCCGGAAAACTCCGTGGCCCCCCCATAACCGCCACAAATGCATATATAATATTACTCTAAACAAATTTTAGACCTACAGAACCCACAGAGTGACAGAGAGTAACAAATCTCCTGCTGAAGGCAGCCTAGCAGGCCTACAGAAAGGGTTCATCACAGCCTGCTGGGAGCCGAGACCAGCCCCACATGAGCCACGGTTTTAGCCCCAGGGTGGCCCAGACCAACTGTAGCTGGAGCATTCAGGAGAGTGGATCATTGGCAGCTATGGTGGTTTCCAGAAGTATCAAACGATAAATGGTAAAGACAAAGTAAAAGGTCGGTGGAACTCTCCTGGATCTGGGGGGGGGAGGGATGGAGTGGGGTCTGGCCTCTGTGTCCAGAGTGAAAAGCAGGGGAAGCAGGGACCCTAGAGCTGCCACCATGTGGCTGCTTCAGAAGAGCTCCCAGCCTGCATATCATAGGGGGGACCAAGTGACCATTCAGAGGCTAGGCTATGTGCTCTTTCCTTAATCTGCCTGGATCTGGATTGAGGTCTTGGGTGATAGTTCTGAGGTGTGTGACCAGTGAGCCAAAGCTGGTGGGGACTGTAGAGATGGTGCCTCCCTAATAGCTCAGGCAGCTGCAAAAACCCTAGTGATTTGGGACAAAGCCATCACCTCAGGAAGCAGAGTTCTACTATGGCAAAGAGCTCAAAAGTCAAGTAATGGACTGGTAATGTGAGTAAGCAAAGGAAGCAAAGCAAGCACAGGCATCCAACTTTTTATTCCTTTTTGGGGGACAAAAAGGATCAAAGCATGGAATGGAAGGAAGACAACATAGTGAGAACTCCTGCACCAAAAGCTTTCAAGAAAAATATGAATTGGTTACAGGCCATGGAGGAGTTCAAGAAGGATTTTGAAAATCAAGTAAGAGAAGTGGAGGAAAAATTGGGGAAAAGAAATGAGAAAGATGCAAGAAAATCATGAAAAGAGAGTCAACTAACTGAAGAAAATAACACCTTGAAAAATAGACTAACCCAAATGGCAAAAGAGGCCCAAAAAGCCAATGAGGAGAAGAATGCCTTAAAAGCCAAATTTGCCAGCTGGAAAAAGAATTTCAAAAGTTAACTGAAGAAAATAATTCCTTCAGAATTAGATTGGAGCAAATAGAAGCTAATGACTTTATGAGAAATCAAGCTGCTATTAAACAGATCCAAACAAATGAAAAAAAAAAGGCAATGTGAAATATCTCACTGAAAAAACCACTGACCTGGAAAATAGATCCAGAAGAAACAATTTAAAAAATATTAGACTACCTGAAAGCCATGATCAAATAAAGAACCTAGAAATCATCCTTCAAGAAATTCTCAAGGAAAATTGCCCTGATATTTTAGAACCAGAGGGCAAAATAGAACTTGAAAGAATTCACTGCTCTTACCTCTTGAAAAAGATCCCCAAAAGAAAACTCCTAGAAATGTTATAGCCAGGTTCCAGAGTTCCCAGACCAAGAAGAAAATATTACAAGCATCCAAGAAGGAACAATTTCAGTATTGTGGAAACACAATCAGGATAACATAGGATCTAGCAGCTTCTACATTTAGGGATCAAATGGCTTGGAAAATGATATTCCAGAGATCAAAAGACCTAGGATTAAAACCAAGAATCACCTACCCAGCAAAAATGAGTATAATATTTCAGGGGAAAATATGGTCATTCAATGAGGTGGAGGACTTTCAAGCAATCTTGATGAAAAAACCAGAGCTGAATAAAAAGTTTGACATTCAAATACAAGAAGCATGAGAAGGTAAACAGGGAAAAGAAATCATAAGGAACTTACTATAGTTGAACTATTCACATGCCTCCATGGAAAAATGATAATTGTAACTTATGAAACTTTTCTCAGTATGAGGATAGTTGAAGGGAGTATAAATGTGTGTGTGTGTGTGTGTGTACACATATGTCTATATAGGAGGGTATATATGCATATGAATACATATGTGTGTGTATGTACATGTATACATAGACAGAGAGCACAGGATCAATTGAATAGGAAGGGATGATATTTAAAAAGTGAAATTGAGAGGTGAGAGAGTAATATAATAAGTGGGTATTGGGAGAGACAGAATGAGGTAAATTATCTCATATAGAAGAAGCAAGGGATAACTGTTACCATGGAAGGGAAGGACAGGACGGCAAAAGGGAATGGCTCAACTTTACTCTCATTGAATTTGGCTTACGGAGAGAATGACATACACTCTGAATTGGGTTTCTTTCCCTACAGCAGATTAGGGAGGAATGGAATGAGAGGGGGGTTGATGGAAGGGAGGGCATGTTGGGGGGGAGGGTAGTTAGAACCACACACTTTTGTAAAGGGACAGGGACAGAGTAGAGAATAGGAACGGGGGGGCAGGATAGGATGGAGGGAAATATAATCAGTCTTTTGTAACAGCAAGCACCCTAGCATACCTAGGGCGGCTACTAGCACAGGTTGTTAGATCTGCTTTTCTAAAGGAAAGCAACTCAAAATGGGTTAACAATCTTACTTTAATCAAACATATCATTTACCTAGTTCAGGGGGAAAAGTCATCACCCTGAATTTCAGAGAATACAAACAG
>CM053591.1:123841974-123857701 GCA_028646515.1 Pseudochirops corinnae
CTTTTGTTGTAAACACACATACTAAAAATTGATATTTTTTATATCTCTATAGTAATGTTAAGCATAATATAGTTTTTTTTCTGCTTAATTCTTTTAACCATAACCATAATTATTCCCACTGTTAACTTATCTGCAATGTCTACTGCTTCAGTGTTTTTAGTTTTTTAAGGTATTATAAATTTTTCTCTAGCTCCTCAGTTTAAGATTGGGACTGTGTTTGAAGTGGTTCTTATAAACAGTATATTGTTGGATTCTGCTTTCTAATCCATTCTTCTTCCTTCTGCCATTTTATGTGAGTTTATTCTATGCACTTGTTTCACAGATAACACACAGGAGGCACTAGAGTTCTTAGTATTTATATACCAAATTCTTAATGTTTTGTGTGTGTGTGTGTGTTTTCTGTGTGTCCAAGGTTTGTTTATCTGATTCAGAAAAGAATAAAATAATAAAATAATGAGATGCTGTAATGGGAATTTGAAGATCTTCCTTGCCCCTTAATAGCCCTAGGGGGGAGTTTGAAGACCTCCCCTGCTTTGAAAGTAAACTCTGCCCCCTAATAGGCTGAATGCGGTCACATGGAACCTGTGGTGGGAGGAGTTTGCTGAAGGGAGGCAAAGCCCACAGGAAGCTGGTCGAAGCTGGTCAAAGCTAGCTGGACAGTGGGAGAGAGAGAAGGTGGAGGCAAGGAGCTAGAGAGGTTTGTGAGTAAATATTGATCTTGTATTAGTTTGTGGGAAGGCTGAAGGACTCTGTGGCTCTCAGTGTTATTATTGCTTCTGAATATCTTTGGTACTATGATGGAATCAGCTTACTTGTTTTGGGATTCAGTTTTCTAGTGTTGAAATAAATGCTTCACTTCTGTCTTCTCTCTGGAAAGTTTGGTATATTTTGCAATAGAAGATCATGTGATACTTACAGTCACAGTCTTTAACGTGATCATGGACACTATAAATATTGCATTGGCACTACAGATGCCTGCCTTTCAAGCTCATTCCTCCATTTTGTATTCTTGCTCCCTCAATTTTTTTTTTAAAACAGGAAGTTCTTTACCCCACTTCCTCATTTTATCACTGGTGTCCCTTTGCCTCATTTTATCCCTAGTGTCCCTCTCCCCTCCTTTTGCTTTATCTCCATCTCTGACCCTTAAAGACCATTAAATTTCTAAACAGACATTTGTTGCTTTTCCAATATTAGAAATATAGAGGAATGGCTAGGTGGTGCAGTGAATAGAGCACCGACCCTGGAGTCAGGAGGACCTGAGTTCAAATTCAGTCCCAGACACTCAACACTTACTAGTCCTGTGACCTTAGGCAAGTCACTTAACCCCAATTGCCCTGCCTTCCTCCTCACAAAAAAAAAAGAAAGAAATATAGAACTCTCATCATTTAGACCCTAAGAAATTCTCAAATCTATTTGCCCCTCTAGATTTCTTTTATTTTCCATGTTTGCTTCTATTTAGTTATAGTCTTTTCATTACCAAACCTTTAAAGTTCTTAAAATTCTTTTTACCCCCAAAAGGATTATAATTTTTCTCATATTGTAAATTATTTTAAGTGTTTGTCCATTATTTTCTGGAATATCATGTTACATTATCAGTCTGTCTTTATGAATCTCTCTGTTTTATTTGCATGGGAGTGAAGGTTTTTCTCAAATTCTTTTATTTTTCGGTCTTTTTAAAAAAATATTATCCCCTTGAATCTAGGGTATTAAAGGTTCTCCTTCCTGAGTCTTCACTCCTAACATCAATTGTGCATTCTTTACTTCATAAGTTATAGCAAACTTGATGTTTTCAACCTCTTTGAGGGTCTTTTATTTCAAAATAAAATAAAACATAGATAACATTACATTTTAAAACTAATTCTATGCTCACAGGAATGGTTTACATACTGATTTCATACTGTTTCAATTTGAATTTGCCATCTTTACCTTAAGTTATGAAACAACAACAAACCAAAACCAAAAAATATAACCTTCAATAGAACTTTGCCTGTTCATTTCATTGCAGTTTTATATAGTGAAAATTGGTCATGGATTAGGAAAACATGAGTTCAAATTCTGGTTCTTTCATTTATTAATTATTTGACCTTGGGTAGGTGAGAACTCACCCCTCTCAGTTTTCTCATCTGTCAGATTTGTATATTAATAACTATATTATCTATCAAATCTTTGGTTATCTTAATTGGCTAATGGGAAGAAGTCAAGAAAGACTTGCAATTTTAATGATGAATCAAACCTCTCCAGTTGAAATATCTTCTAAAGATTCAGATGGACAGAGGAAACCTGATTCTGGGAGCCAAGATGACAGAGTAAGAAGTAAGTCTCTCTTACCCTCCCTTATTGACCTCTGAAAGCCCAGAAAATATTGACCCAGGAAAAACCCTGAAACAGTTGAATCAGGAGAAAGACTGGGTGCAGCAGTCTTGTAGCCTAGGAAGCTTAGGGTGTTAATAGGAAGGACTCTCTTAATCTAGGGGAGGGAGAGTAGTATAGGACAGGAAGCATGCTAGCAAGCCAGCCCCAAGCCCCACCTCAGCAAACTAGTGGGAGATCCTGAGCCCAAGGGTGGTGAATCAGGCAAGCACCAACACCAAGAACCCAACTCCCCACTCCAACTGCTCCAGTGCTTTAGCAGATTCAGAGGAAGTCATAGCTACAAATTCCATAAATCCCCACATGCTCCAGTGTTCTCCAGCAACCAAATCTCCCAGTGCTTCAGCACGACTCCAGGAAGCATAGCTCCAGGAGGCATAACTCCAGACTGGCAGACATACTCCAGGCAGCCAAACATTTGTTTGCAAAGTCCAAATGAGAAGGCATCCCCCAGGGACCAGACTCCCCAGTCCCACCCCAAGAACCTAGCTCAGGACTTCAAACTTCATCTGCCAGCACCTGAGGCCTCAGCACACCAAGCCACATGTCAGGCTCTCAGCACAACAAGCTTGAGACAGTGCCACTTGAGCTCCAGGAGGAGAGTTCATTTAAAAGTCAGGAAATAGGCAAACAACATGAGCAAAAAGCAGAAATGAACAATGACCATAGATTCTTATTATAGGGGCAGGGAAGACCAAGGCAGAAATTCAGAAGAGGACAACATTATTAATATATCCACATCTGAATCCTCAAAGGGGAATATGAATTGGTCTCAAACTCAAAAAGCCTTCTTGGAAGAGCTCAAATATTTTAAAGTCAAATAAGAGAGGTAGAAGAAAAATTGGGAAAATAAATGAGATACAAGAGAGTAAATAGTTTGGAAAAGGAAGGACAAAACTAGACTGTAGAAAACAAGTTCTTAAAAAATGCAGTTGGACAAATGGAAAAAAAAAATAGACTGAATAAAACAACTCCGTAAAAGGCAGAATTGGCCAAATGGAAAAGGAGGCACAAAACTCACTGAAGAAAAGAATTCCTTATAAGGTAAAATGGGCCAAGGAAAAGGAGGTATAAAATCTAATAGGAGAAAATAATTCATTAAAAATTAGAATTGGGCAAGTGGAATCTAATAACTTTTTGAGAAATCAAGAATCAGTCAGAAACAAATTTTAAAAAATGAAGAAAATATAAATTTTCTCATTGGTAAAACAACTGACCTGGAAAATAGATCCAGGAGAGACAATTTAAAAATTATTGGTCTACCTGAAAACCATGAAGGAAAAAAAGTACCTGAACATCATCGTTCAGGAAATCATCAAAGTAAACCACCCTGAGGTCCTAGAGCCAGAAGATAAAATAGTCATAGAAAGAATCTAATAATCACCTCCTGAAAGAGATCCTAAATTGAAAACATCAAGGGAGAATGTAGCCAAATTCCAAAATTACAAGGTCAAAGAGAAAATGTTACAAGCAGCCAGAAAGAAAAAATTTAAATATCATAGAATCACAGTCAAGATTATGTAGAACCTTTCAGCTTCTATATTAAAGGATTGGAAGGTGTAGAATATGATATTCCATAAGGCAAAGAAACTTGGATTACAACGAAAGATCAACTACCCAACAAAATTTAGTGTAATCTTTTAGGAGAAGAGATGGATATTCAATGAGATAGGGAACTACTAAAACTTCCTGATGAAAAGACCTCAACAGAAAATTTGATCTTCAAATACAAAACTTGAGAGGCATAAAAAAGTAAATTGGAAAGCAAACAACCACAACAAAAACATATTATTAATAAGGACAAATTATTTAAATTCCTACAAGGCAAGATGAGACTTGTAACTCTTCAGAATTGTACTGTTTTTACATCATTTAAAGGATGTATACATAGACAGAGAGTGTGCATGTAAGTTGACTTTGATGTGATGATAAAAAATCTAAGTGGTGAAAAGGGATTGTATTAGGAGAAGAGGAAAGGAGGAGACAGAAAAGGGTAAATTACATCACATTAAAAGGCACAAAAACCTATTATAGAAGAGGGAAGGAGGGGAGAGAGATGAGCATTATTTGAACCTTAATCTCAGAAATTCAAGGAATTAGAATAGGCAAAGGAGAAAAAAAAACGGTCACTCTTCGCAGTTGATATGATGGTATACTTAGAGAACCCTAGAGAATCAAATAAAAAAAGCTACTTGAAATAATAAACAAATTTAGCAAAGTTGAAGGATATAAAATAAAACCACATGAATCATCAGCATTTCCTTATATTACTAACAAAGCTCAACAGCAAGAGATAGAAAGAGAAATCCCATTTAAAGTTACTGTAGACTTTATAAAATATTTGGGTGTCTGCCTGTCAAAACAAACCCAGGAACTATATGAACACAACTACAAAACACTTCACACAAAGTCAGATCTAAATAATTGGAAAAAATATCACTTGCTCATGGGTAAGCTGAGCTAATGTAATAAAAATGACAATTCTATCTAAATTAATTTACTTATTCAGTGCCATGCCAATCAATCTACCAAAAATTCATTTTATTAAGCTAAAAAAAAAACCAATAACAAAATTCAACTGGAAGAACAAAAGGTCCGGAATATCAATGAAATTAATGAAAAGGAATGCAAGAGAAGATGACCTAGCTGCACCAGTTATTAAATTTTATTATAAAGAAGCAATCATCAAAACTACTTGGCACTGGCTAAGAAATAGAGTGATGGATCAGTGGAATAGGTTAGGTATATAAGACACAACAGTCAATGACTATGGTAATGTGCTATTTGATAAATCCAAAGACTCCAGCTTCTGGGGTAAGAACTCACTATTTGACAAAAACTGCTGAGAAAAATGGAAAATAGTATGGCAGAAACTAGGCATAGATCAACATCTTTCACACTGTACTAAGATAAAGTCAAAATGGGTACATGATTTAGATATAAAGGCTGTTACTATAAGCAAAGTAGGAGAGCAAGGAATAGTTTACCAGTCAGATCTATGGAGAAGGCAAGGATTTTTGAACAAACAAGAAATAGAGAACATTATGAAAAGCAACATGGATAATTTTGATTACATAATATTGAAACATTTTTGCACAAAGTCAATAAAATGAAGATTAGAAGGAAATCAGAATTTTTACAACTACTGTCTCTGGCAAAGGTCTTGTTTCTAAAATATGTAGAGAACTGAGTCGAATTTGTAAGAATAAAAGTCATTCCCCAGTTGATAAATGGTAGAAGGATATGAACAGGTAGGCTTTAGAGGAAGATATTTAAGCTATCTGTAAAAATATGGGAAAATGTTCTAAATCACTGTTGATTAGAGAAATACACATGAAAACAACTCTGAGGTACCATATCTCACCTATCAAACTGGCAAACAAAACAAAACAGGAAAATTATAGATGTTGAAGAAGAGGTGGGAAAATTGGAACACTTATACATTGTTGGTGGAGTTGTGAACTGATCCAATCATTCTAGATAGCAGTTTGAACTATGCCCAAGGGACTATAACATTGTGCATACCCATTGATCCACCAGTACTACTTCTAAGTCTGTATGTCAAAGAGATCTTAAAAATGGGAAAAGGACCCACATGTACAAAAATATTTATAGTAGCTCTTTTTGTGGTGGCAAATATTTGGAAAGTGAGGGGATGCCTACCATTTGGGGAATGGCTAAACAAGTTGTGGCATATGACTGTAATGGAATACTATTCTATAAGAAATGAGGAGCAAGTGGACTTTGGAAAAAACCTGGAAAAACTTCAGTGAACTGATGCTGAGTGAAATGAGCAAAACTAGGAGAACATTGTACACAGTAATAGCCACAATATGAGATGACTGGCTTGGATAGACTTAGCTCTTCTCAGCAATGCAAGGATCTAAGACACCTCCAAAAGACTCATAATGGAAACTGCTATCCACACCTAGAGCATGAACTTTGTAGTCTGAATGCAGTTGGAAGCAAACTATTTGCTCTCTTTTTCTTTTCCTTTGTTGTTTCGTTTCTTTTCTCATAGTTCCTCCCATTAGTTCTAATTCTTCTTTATGTCATGACTAATATGAAAATATGTTTAATAAGAATGTGTAAGTAGAACCTATATCAATTTGCTCACCATCTTGGTGAGTGGAAAATAGAAGGAAGGATAGAAAATTTAAAACCTAAAATCTTATGGAAGTGAATGTTGAAAACTTAAAAGAAATAAATTAATTATATTTTTAACAGAGATATAGAGGACAACTTTTTGTAACTCATTGTCTTAGAGTTAGTTTCCTAGGGGACAAATTGGTTAATGTAATATGGTCAGGGCCACAGAACTAGTAAGTTTCAGACATAGGATTTAAATCTAGGCTGTCTTGACTCCATGGCCTTCCCTCAATCCATATCATCCTGCTGTTTCTCCACCTCATGGGATTATGAGGATAAAATGAGATATCATAAATTTGATTCATTTTTGGGACCTGTAGGCATAAGCTCTTAAGTAGAACCCTTCTGTCCTTTACCATTATGACATTTGTACAATGACTTAATTCTGCCTTCCAGTGTGTGCATCTCACAAGAAAGATGGTAATTTGTTTATTCTTTTTCCTTTTACCCCCACTGATGTTGCTGTTTTTAACTTTTAAAAATATTCCAGTCTTTGTTTTGGGGACAAGTACTATGATTACAATCCTATGAGTCATGGTGTACTCTGAATCAGAATTGCAGATGTAAAGTGATGTGCTACCTCCAATGGGGGGGTGGGGAATGCTAATAAAATTGACCTTGATGATCAGATGTAGGTATTGGAAACCTACTCAGCCTAATTGTAGAGATGTATGTGTATGGATGTGGTAGTCAATATAACAGAAAGATCATGTGACTGTGGATCAGGACACCTGGGTTACAATATTTGACATGCCTCTAAGTTTCTGTGTGACATTGGTCAAGGTGACCTTTATGTCTTGATTCTTCATTGGTAAATTGAAATAATTGAATTATATAAGCTCTGAGGACCCTTGCAGCTCTAACATGCTATGATATATTCTTCTAGTCTCATCTTTCTAGTCTCATCACTCAGAACCTCAATTCCATAATGACATTTTTTCACTCCTCCCCTTTTAAAGTCCTAATACTCCAAAGAAACTCTGTTCCATAATTTTCTCCTCTAAATTAACAGAGTGACTTCTGTTCCTTTAAATCACATCAGTGAAGGAGAGTTCTTCTTGCCTGTTGGTAAATAATTAAGTCAAATACTACAAATATGCAGTTATGAAGTATACACCAAAACTGCATTGATTTTCTATGTAGCTGTCAGCTGAGTAATAAAATCACGATTGATTGGCAAAATCTTGAAAAGGTCACACCATATTTTCCACTGAAGACAAACCCGATAGAATATAAGCCAATGTGGCTAGAGTTTAGATGAATTATTCACTATTTAGTACTCCTGTGTGTTTGGTGTGCTGCAAAGTGAATAATACAGTAGCTGGTGTTTGTTGGTAGTACATTCTGTCAGGTTAGAAATACTTTGAATGTGTGCTAATATGCTTTATGTAAGTTTAGGTTAAATGTTAAACCTAGTTCTCTTTGTTCTCAAAGCTTTCTTTCAAACTATATTTTTTTTGAGAAATACATTAACTCTTTTAAGCTATAATGATCTTAATTTTCTTATTCCAAAGATTATTGGTTCTGGGAAGACTTTTTAGTGATTATAGACAATATTAGGCTGGGGATCATGAGATATGGGTTTTACTCCTGCCCCTGCCACTAAATATCCATAAAATCTTGAGCAAAGCAGTTTATCTTTGTCAAGCCATTCTATAAATATGGAAATGGCAGCTTAGAGAAATGAAATGTCCCATCAAAGCTCACACATGACTAGGAAGCAGAATAAAGATTAGAATCTAGGACTCCTGACTCTTAGTCCATTATCAAATGTTAATTGTTCACCCCTTCTTTTCCTCTCCTCCAACTATGGATTGATGCCCTTGAGTAAGCTAGTATGAATTTTCAGTGAAATGATCAACATCAGAAAACATTGGTAGAAATGGAGTTCCAGCACCTACCTCTTCCTCCTTGGCTTATCCCTTCCCTGTTAAACAAAGGCACTGTGGCTGATTGCTACAGGGTGCTTTTCATCATTAGATGATTGTTTAACAGGGCAGTTATCAAGGAACTGTCAAGAGTAAAGACAGAGGAGCTAAGTATCAACTAGCATTCAATTGATTTTTCCATAACTGATCAACCATTAGCTAGAGGACTAGTCCAAAGAAATAAAGGCACTGCCAAGGAATAGGGAAGTGAAGATGAGGACAGACTTTGATAAGCCATCTGAAAAGCATGAAAATGTAAAGTATGTGACATCAAATATGTAAGGAGATGGAGCTGCTGAATGAAGCTGGCAATTTCAAATAATGGGGTTTAAAAGCAAATGGAATAGAGTGACAGGAGGCTAAGTCAGGCATATTGATACTGCAAGTGAATGGCCAGTGATGGAGATGTAGGAGTGATTGGGTTACCCTGGATGAATACTGAGGAATGATTCGTGAAATAACTAGAGTTTTGTTTGTGTGTCTTTTTTTCATTTAATCAAGCTCAACCAATCTCTCCCGGAATTGGATTCACCTCCTTACCCTTCCATTGGACAGACTCCTAAGCATAAGGTAACCTTTCCTGATTCCATTGACATTTGTTTTTACCTTATTTTACTTTCATTCAGATGAGCTGGTTTCAAGCACATTCAATGACTGTCCCTGAGGTTTCTATCTAGAGAGTGGAAAGGAAGAAAATTTGAGAGCTAGATGTGTAATGGTGACAGTTGGTGTATTTGTTGACAAATGTGACATTGTTTCTGTTGTTATATCTAACTTCCTGGGTAGCCTAACAAATCGTTTAGTTTCCACTAGCCCTATTTTCCTTGGTCTCTGAGTCATCTCTAGCATCAATATGATTGACTCCTCTTAAAAAATGTCTCTACATAGGATAGTTTTTAATAAACATTCGCAGAATTTCATTTTTAAGTCCTAAGGCTTTACTAACACCCTTCTGCCTCTTCCTCTCTTTACAATTGTGTAAGTAAAGACTTTTCTGATGGCATGGGAAATAATAAAGTAGCAGTGGAAATCTAAAATATTTAGAAGGTTCTCTTGTGTTCAAGCACACACACATACACATACACACACATGCACACGCCTATGTACACAGAAATAGATACTTACACAGATACATACACACCCAGTTGGTCTTACTTGAGAAAAGAGGTCTTACACAAATGCTTTGTTATTTGGACAGAAAATATTTTTTTTCCATCTAAATTGTATATCAATATTCAGTTAGCAAGGGTGCTATAAGTAAATCAAACAGTGAATGAATCACTAAAAAAATAAATATAATTTGGTGAAACCCAAATCCCTTTAAAACTTCAAAGAGATATTTTGAAACAAAGATCATTCTTAAACTTAGGCCATCTCATGAAATACAAATTAACTGGTTGCAAAGCTAAACTGTGGTTTAACTTATCTAGTGGTTGCTTTGATCATTTAGAATTATAGAATCATTAAAAACCTAAAGTTGGAATGAACTCCGTTGTCCCTTATGCGAGATTTGAATCAACACTATAATTGATTCTGAGTTTTCTGTTTTTTAAACCCCAATACCTCAACAAACATGGTCCTCCAGGCCCCTCATCATCCTGGTCACCTTTCTCTGGATACATTTCAGTCTTTTAATATACCCTGGAATGTGGTTTCCAGAGCTGTGAACACTGTGCTCTCTTGTTCTGGCTATAATACCTAAGAACACTTATCTATAAGAAGTGGCATGTATACATATTTTATACACACACACACATACACACACACACACACACACACACGTTATCTCACTTGAGATAATCCAAGTTTTCTGAATGCTGCCAGATATCACATTAGTGTCTTTGATTGTCATCCTATGTTATGCTGCTTTCTCATATTGAACTTGCTTAAACACTTAGGTTTTTTCATTGACCACTGTCTATTCAAATATCCCTTATCCATTATGTAGACTTTTATTGTCTTTAAACCTGAAATGCCAAATTTTAAATATTCCTAATAAATGCAAACTATTAGATTTAGTTCAATATTCTCACAAATTAAGGTATTTTTTTATACTGCCTTTGCTGCCCAATTCATTAGTTATCCCTCCCAGCTTTATGTCATCATCAAATTAAATAAAGCATGCCATCTATGTTTTCATTCAAGACATTGATAATATTTTTAAACAGAAGAAGTTTGGGGTCTTACTCTGTGCAAATCCTAGGTCACTCCTCCAAGAACTTTCCTTCACCTTGAACTGAATTATTTAATCAATATGTTTTAAATAAAGTCTTTTAACTATTTATAAATCCACCTGACTGTATCGTTATATCTAACTCCTAATACAGCTGTGGCATTTTGAATGTGAAGGGGAAGGGAGCGCAGCAGAGTGATGTCCCTTTGATACAATTGGATGTCTCAACCAAGTGGTTAAGCCTGTCAATCAGTGGTCTTCTTGCTATGAGTCAGATACCCAATTTGGTTAGCTTCCCTAGAAATTGATTTAGGCCATCTCCCTGTCTTTCCTTGTTGTGTTCCTCCTACTTTAATCAAGCTGTTATTTGTTTATACCTAAGGCAGGGACTCTGCTGTCAGCATTTCAGGATATAGATTATACTAATAATTCTCTCTTGGATCCTAGTGGGGTATAGCTAGAGCCTCTGCTCTTCCTTGACCTATCACCCTCAGATTTCTTTGGCTTAGAGTGGAGGGGCCATCATTTTCAATTGGCTTCGGGGCTTGTGGGTCACAACTCATCCTTTTGTCAGGTCATGGCAGATTTTGCCAAATGCTTTGTTGGAATCAAGACAGACTGCCTATAGCATTCTCATAAACCCCAATATGGTAACCTTTCTAAAACAAGAATTGTAATTTTACAGTGTTAATAAAATTATGCTAATTTCTAATGATAAATATTCTGGGTCCTATATTCTAGGCACTTATAATTGCTTACATACATGCACTCTGAGGTAAATGATAGAATGTCAAATTCATGGAATAGCTAATAGTCTTGTTTGGCAGGAACATAAAGAATAATAAAGGGGAATAAGGGTGGAAAAATAGGTTGATTATGGAAGACTTTAAATTCCAGTCTAAGGAGCTTATATTTTTTCCCTTAAAAGCAATGGAGAGCAACACAAAATTTTTTATTACAGAAAATATATTATATGATCAGAGGTGATGATTGCAAAGATAGTTTTGGCAAATGGGTGGAAGATGGTTTATATAAGGGAGAGATTGGAAGGGGTGGAAGTGAAGAAGAGTATTTAAATGGTGACCTATTTCAGCAGATTGCCAAAAGAAAATAAAATAAAATTAGATGAGAAGGCAAAGGGCCTAGGTCAGGTCCTAAACTATGATGATGGTCATATGAGGAAGGATAAGTGAAGATGTGAGGGATAATTTTGGATAGAACTGCCAGAACTTGGCAAAAAAGGCAAATTCTGGGATGACAAAAATCTTGATCTCAAGTGCATGGGAAAATGGTGGTTCCTTCAAGAGAACTAGGAATGTTTGGAGTAAGGGATATTTTAGGGATAAAGACGTTGCCTTTTGACATGTTGAGAGTGGTATGCCAATAGTAGGACATCTGGATAGAACTCTTAATTATATTTTGTATCATAATGTTTACTATTGTCTCCATGTGTCTGTCACCCTAGTTAGTGCTGTCCATGAAGGCAGGATCTATATTCTTCCTCCTGCATCACTCAATAAGTAACTGTTGATAATTGGATTAAAGACAGATTTTAAGAAACAGAAAAAAAATTGACAGCATTGATTGGTTATTTTATTCATTGTCATGGATGTATCAGAATACTACGTAATCCATTTGATTCTCCCAAATCAAGTCATTAAAATGACTAAAAACCTTTTCTGTGTTGAAAAGTTTAGTTTCATTTATCTTCTCTGTTTTTACTTTTGGAGATTAGAGATAAGGAAATTGATTTTAAGAATTTGTGCTTACTATGTCTGCCATTATAGCTTATTTCAAAGGATCCTGTCTTCTCATCCTGAACTATTTGCACTCATTGTGTTCTTTATATATGTTTGATGAATGACTCCTTACATTATTACATCACATAGCACTTCAGAAACCTGAAAGTTTTTCTTCACTTCCTCCTTCCCCAAAGAAAGGCATACTCACAGACTGATAAAGTTGTGTTTTGTTTATTAATACATTATTTATTATTCATTTGGTTCCAAGTCAGCATGTATGAGAAGAGAGCTATACATATGAATATTTTCCTCATGATAAAATGTATCTTTTTATTTAGATCCACAAGACAAATCCCATTTAAAAAAATACATATTAGAGCCCTATGATGAAAATAGGTGGAATGAGTATGAAACAATTGCCTAGAAAGCCATAGATAACAAAAAAGGCACTACACACTCTTCTTTTTGATGATGAGTCACATCTCTAATATGGATGTATCCTGTCTATCTGAACTTCAGTGTTTGTCCCCACTTATAGTGAGACCTCTGGTTGTCTTGACCTTGGCTTAGCAACCTTATTGTGCTCTCCTCCGTGAATGACCTTGTTTTCTCTTTGTGCTATCTGCTTCTCCCAGATCTTGATCTCTGTCAGCCTTAGCCTAGAAATCTGACTAAGCAGTCCTAATGGATTCCTTGTTCTGATTTGTCCTGATGTGCTAAATGTGGACTGTATCCTAACTCCAATTAAACTTGACATAGATGGCAGAGTAAAAGAAGGGAGTTACTTGATCTCTCCTCCAAATACCTCCAAATACCTGTAAGAATGATTCTAAACAAATTATAGAGCAGTAGAACCCAGAGTTCACAGAGTGAAACAAATTCCAGCCCATGACAATCTGGAAGGTTGTAATGATACTGGGATTTGAAGAACTTCCATGGCCCTTGAACTTGCTGATGTAGCAGGAAGGAGTGGAGCAAGAGAAAGCCGGAACCAAGCTAGCATCTATGCGGTGGTGACTGGAAGCAGCAGCAGCAGCTGCAGTTGTGGCTCGAACTCCTTTTTTTTGAGCCAGCCAGAATCTCTGCTAAGCACTCCTGCTGAGGACTGCCAGGGACAGGAACTACGGGGGTCTAGAGCTGCTGGGAGCAAGCTGCCTGGACACTGAGCAGTTGTCATGAGTGAGGAGAGGAAGATCTTTGCCTGAGGTAACCTGTTCTATTTTGAAGGCTTGAGAATGTGGGTGTTTACTACTTTAACTACGTGTGCCAACTTCATAACTACTGTGTTGGCTTTGACTTTCTGGTTTTGGGATTCAGTTTTCTGATATTTAAATAAATGTTCTAACTATATTTCTCATGTAGAGAGCCTGTTACATTTTGTGATTAATAACCGTATCAGGATACTTATAGTTACTGTAGGCATTGTGAATACTGCATTGTTGATACAAAGGTTGACAAGCGTGGAGCATAGTCCAGTGCAAAACATACCAGCATAGACCAACCCCCATTGAACCCAGAGCAAGCCTCAGAGGACTGAATCACTGGCAGCTGTGGTAGTTCCAAACTTCTCAACCCACAAATTCCAAAGACAACTTAGAAGGTCAGTAGGAAAACTATGTTGTACCTGGGTGAGAGAAGAGCACAGTTGGGCCCTAGCCCTGGGGCAGTGGTAACTGTGGCTGCTTCCAAAGCTCTTCCCCCACAGACAGTGAGAGAATTGAATAGCCAGTCATAGGGGGATTGTGAGGATCTCTTTGCTGGTGCTGAGGCAGGATTCTCTTGCATTGTTTGTTTTTGGATCTGGGTCTAAGTCCTGGTTGGTGATCCTAGACTGAGGAGGAAGGACAGGTGTGATTGAGCTTATGGTGACCTTGGAGAGGGGAACCTCCTCACAGTCTCAAGGCAGAAAAGAGTGCTTGTGGTCACTCACAGACCAGAGCATAGGCCAGGAGAGGAGTAAATACTTCTCCTTTGATCATACCACCTTGGGAAAACTGAAAATTTATGGATCCCTAAAAGTAACTCTGAAAACAGCTGCACAAAACTCCTGAAGGTTGGGATGGTACATCCTTCACACTCAAAGTAGATCCCTGCCTTAACAAAGAATTTAAAAGTCAAGTAATTGGCTGGGGAAATGAGCAAACAGCAAGGAAAAAAATCAGACTATAGAATCTTACTTTGGTGACAAAGAAGATCAAACCATACAACCAGAAGAAGACAGTAAAGTCAAAGCTCCTACATGCAAAGTCTCCAATAAAAATATGAAATACTCTCAGGCTATGGAAGAGCTCAAAAAAGGGTTTTGAAAAGTAAGAGAATTAGAGAGAAAAAATGGGAACAGAAATGAGAATGATGTAAGAAAATCTTGAAAAATGAGTCAACAGCTTACTAAAGGAGACACCCAAAATAGTGAAGAAAATAACACCTTAAAATAGAGTGACCAAAATGGCAAAAGAAATCCAAAAAGCCAAGGAGGAGCAGATTTTTTTAGAAAGCAAAATTGCCTAAATGGAAAAGGAGGTCTAAAAGCTCACTAAAAGAAAATAATTCCTTCCAAATTAAAATGGAGCAAATGGAAGCTAATGACTCTATAAGAAATCAAGAAATCATAAAACAAAACCAAAAGAATGAAAAAAAAAAGACAATGTGAAATATCTCATTTGAAAATCAACTAACCTGTAGAACTAACCAAGAGAGATCATTTAAAAATTATTTGTCTTACTAAAAGATGTGATGAAAAAAAGAGCCTGGCCATCATCTGTCAAGAAATTATCAAGGAAAATTGCACTGTTGTTCTGAAACCAGAAGGTAAAATAGAAATTGAGGGAATCCACCAATCATCTCATGAAAGAGATGCCAAAAGGAAAACTACTAGGGATATTATAGCCAAATTCCAGAGTTCCCAGGTCAAAGAGAAAATATTACAACCAGCCAGAAAGAAACAATTCAAGTATTGTGGAAACACAATCAGGATAATACAAGATTTAGCAGCTTCTATGTTAAGGGAGCTGGTCTTGGAATATGATATTCCAGAGATCAGAGGAGCTAGGATTAAAACCAAGAATCACCTACCCAGAAAAAATTCAGGGGAATTCAGGGGAAAAAATTTACATTCAATGAAATAGAGTACTTTCAAAGCATTTTTGATGAAAAGACCAGAGCAGAATAGAAAATTTGACTTTCAGATACCAGACTCAAAGTATGAAAAGGTAAACAGGAAAGAGAAATCTTAAGGGACTTATAAAAATTGAACTGTTTACATTCCTATATGGAAAGATGATATTTGTACCTCATGAGACCTTTCTAAGTATTAGGAAAGTTGGAGGGAATATATAGTGAGTTGAATATGAAGGAATAAAATCTAA
>CM053591.1:123858201-123887421 GCA_028646515.1 Pseudochirops corinnae
ATTCAGCCTATTAGGGAACAGAGTATACTTTCAAATATCCAAGGGTCCTCAGAGTCACGTAGCCACTTTAGCAAAGGGCCTAGGGGCAGGGAAGATCTTTAGATTCCCATAACATTAGGGAGGGAAAAAGGCAGATAATTTAAAACTCAAAGTTTTAAAAATGAATGTTAAAAATTGTTTTTACATGAACCTGGGAAATAAGATATACAGGTAACGGGGATTAAAAATCTATCTTGCCCTACAGAAAAATAGGGGAAGAGGATAAGAGAAGAGGGGTGTTGAGATAAAAAGGTCAGATTGGGGGGGAGGTAATCAGAATGCAGGTCACCATGGGGTAGGGGGAAGGGCAAAGATGGGGAGAAATTTGGCACTCAATATCTTGTGGAAGAGAATGCTGAAAATTAAAAAAAATAAATGATTAAATTTAAAAAAAATCAAAGTACTATAAAAAAAAAAGAACTGGACATAGCATTTCAGTAGGAAAACCTCTTTTACTAGCAAAACCCCTTAAATATTTATTTCCTATATAACAAATTGAGGAAGATATTTGGATATTATTATAATGAAATTTCAATTGAAGCACATTTATACCAAAAAATCATGTATTTGATTGGTCTGGGTATAGGTGGAAAGAACATAGGACCTTTTATCATTTTTCTCAGAAGTAGAGAACGCTCTCATTATACCTAGTCCACCTAATTTTCTAATTCCAATTTCTCTTGACAACTTTTGGGACCTTTTTACAACATTAATGTGATTATTTGTATAATGATATTAGAAAAATTTCATCTTTATTCCAGCCAGCAAACATATTGTCACCAATCGACAATATGCACAAAAAACGCCCTTCTGTAGTCATACCTGAAGTGGAAGAAACATGTTACATGAAAACTAGAACTCAGTAGATCAGAGGTTCTGGGCTGGTCCTGGATCAGGTCAGAGACTTACTTTGTAGTTTAAATTTTATGTTGACTCAAAATGAGACCATCTTAGGTCATTCAATAATTAATAATAATAATAAAAGATATATTTAGCCATCAGAAGAAGATATTCAACAAGCATAGGTATTTAGGATATCTCCAGTTGAGCAAATCTCCCTTGCCTTAATTATCTATTGTGATTCATCATCCAAATATCAAACCACCCTAGAACTTCTTGTGACTATTTTTACTCTGTAGACCAAGAAATAATGTCAATAGTCTAAACTTGTAATCTTCTGGACCAATAAGGTTTGAGGAATGCATCAATTCTCTTTAAGGAGAGACTAGTCTAACTTGCATGAAGGACAGGGATTAGGATATTTTTCCTACTACACAATGGTTAGAATTTTGGCACTGCTACTCACTACCTAGGTGACTATGAGCAACTTAAACTCTTTTATTCTCAATTTCATTATTATTCCTTCCTATGCTTGATCCAATAAAGTCAGCATAGCAAAGGTACTCTCAGAGCATGTATCTTTGACTATGGTTGAATAAGGTAATATAAAAAAATTTAGTCAGTCTAATTTATCACAGCTTGTTAAGAGCTATTTTTGTTTGTCTTAAGGTTACAATGGCAATTGAATTAATTACCAAGTGGACAGGGTGATGAGCCTCTTTACAATTAGCTGATTGATACTAGGAAATCGTAATCAGTCGTTACCAGAACCATAGCTAAAAACTTTCTAGGATGACAGAACTTGTCAGAGGTTGTACTCTCCTGATTTAGTGTTTGGGACCCCAGATTTATCACCCTAACATCAATAGGTTTTTAGAATCTATGGTAAATTGGAAGTTATTTTTAAATTCACGTTTCACAGAATGACAGAGTACTTGAGTGGGGAAAGAAATGTGATGATCTAAAACAAAAATGAGTTGGAATCCCTGGTACAACATTTCTAACAAGAAGGGATCTACCTGAAAACTGCCAGTGGTGGACAATTTACTAGCTCAATTCATTTCACTTTTGGACAATGCTAATTTTCATGAAATTAAGCCAAAAGCTGTGTCTCTGCAACTCCCATCTATATTGCTTCCAATTCTATCTTCCCAGACTCAGGAGAATGTGTCTAATAGTCCATCTTTGACATAACAACAGTGTTTTCCCCATATTTTTGTAAATAGAACCCCAATCTCTTGCTGTAAGGATGTGCCATCCCAGTAGGAGATAAATGGCTTTGAAGCATATAAATAATTTGAGATTTAAAAATGAGTTCAGTAATTTGAGTGTGTGGCAGAAGAGCTTGTTGTTCTTATGGAAAGTCCTTTCCCAATTAGGGGCAGTTGGATAGAAAACCAAAATGATCTCGTGGTTAGTTAAATTGGAACACTTTATCAATGAAAGGTTTTGATCTTACCTTTTAAAAAAGAATAAGTGTTGTACTGTAATGTACACTAGCACAATTTTCTGGATTCTTTTTACATTTGGAGGATAAAAATGCTATTTTTAAAATTAAGCTAGTTTCAAATTTAAATACAGCTCAATCTGAATGTCACAACCTTTTAATATAAATAAAAATATAAATGCTAGGACCCATTCTCTTCATGAACAGGTGGTGTTTATTGCCTCACACTTTTTTCAATATCCTTCTATCTTTACTAACAACATTGTGGGTGGGATCACAAGCTGCTATATATTTAAACCACTTTTACTCTTTAATTTTAAAGAGTTTTAATATGGAACTTTCTTTGGGGGTAGGGTGAAACTGGTGGGGGTGAGGAGATGTGATTAATCTGGAGGTGATTCACTACTCAAATGCAGAGAAACACTTAGTCTTGTACTTTTTTTTTTTAAGTTGTCAGCTTAATCAAGATTATATTGTTGGTAGAAGACATTAAACTAAAAAAAAAAAAAAAAAAAGATTTTTTTTTAAAAGAAGTTACTGCCAGAATAACAAGTGAACAACTCTACAGCTGTAGGTGGAGTGGCACTAGACTAAAGTGTTTATATAGAACAAGTGACTCAAAATTTTTTGGTTACTGTCTGCTAGTGGAGGGGTGGTAGCTATTTACAAGAGGTCAAGAAAATGTCTTTGTGAACATACACATACAGACACACACATAAATTTTCATTCAATAACATTACTAGCCAGTGTTCTTAGTAAGTTTTAGAATGTGGAGATTATTAGGCACTTAGAACAGGGTTTCTTCTCCTCTTATGTGTCAGGGACTCCTTTGGAAATCTGGCAAAACTTTGGGACCTCTTCTCTGAATCATGTTTTTTAAATGCACAAAATAAAATACACAGGATTGCAAAATAAACCAATCACATTGAAAAACAGCTATCAAAGTATATCTGTTTCTCAAAAAAAGTGTAATGACCATAGGTTAAGAAGCCCTGATTTAAAGCTTTTTCTATGAATGATAATTCATTGCACAAATATAAAATCCTATAACTCCCTACCTCTCATTGCTCCACTTTAGGCTCCCTTCTGAAGTTAGGCTAGAAGCTACTCGGAGAAAAGCCTTGATCTTTCAGGGGGAAACCAAACAATAGAACTCATTTTAGTTTCAGAGGAAGGTATAAGCTTCCCATATTTCCATTTCTTTGCAGTTCCCATGACAGAAAGCTATGACTAATTTACATCTAAGGAAACTAAAACAGTCCTATCTGTGGAGAATGTTTTCCAGTACTTCCAAAATTCTATAATCTTAAGGACAGGCTAACCATCCACTCCAATAATGAGAATCTTTATTTTTTTCATGTTTTATTTTCTGTGACCCAAAGAAATATTCACTTGTCCAACTCTGTGGTTACAAGGATATCTTAGAGAGGTTTGTGTTTAGATGACAGATTTGTAGTCTCTCATGAAGACTATATTCAATGATTTTTCCATTTTGTCATATACCCAAAATAGTCACTCTATTGGTATAACCCTGGAAATCCCAGCATTTCATCTCCATTCCATACTGGAGAAGTTGTAATGAGATACTTCAAAGTATTTTTTTTTCCCAGAAAACCAATCTAGCAGTACCAATAGTGCAATCTGTATGTGCTTTAGGTCAAGATAAGCCATACCTTGTCATACTTGTATATCTGAATTAGGGTATTTTCACATTTTTGGGTGATGGCTTTGTACTTTCACTTTGGTAAACTTCTAGTCAGTTTGTTTTCAGAATTCAGTCTTCACAATAATTAGAATCTCTAGGCCCACTGGCTAGGAAGTCATATTTTCCCATTCTTAGGCAACTAATTAATCCCCAAAACCTCAGAACAGGAGACCTTAGAGAATTTTTCACTATTCAGTTTCTTGTTATCAGTTACAATTCAAATTAAATGTAAGAAAATTTCAAATAATTGCTTTCCAGATTTTGAACTTAGTAAGAGCTGTACAAAACTACATGAAGAAAAATGCTCTTCTTCCCAACCGTCACCATATAGTTCTTTTTCATTCCAATCAGAGCTTCCTCTTAGGGTCTTTCTCTTACTTAAGTAAGTTATTTCCAATAACTATCATTTGGGATCTCTTGATTCTACCCAAATTTCAGTGGGAAAAAAAAAATAAAAAAATAACTGTCCAGTACCAAAAGCCACAACCATTCTTAGGAATTCTAGGAAATTTAAAAATAAAATTTAAAATAAAATTCTAGGAAATTCCTAGAAAAATTCCCTAGAAACCTGCTAAATACAGTCAGAATGAGCCTCATTTTTTATTAGAATCTTACCAATAAGAATATTTTTGTCAGCTTGAAGAATAATGATTTCCTTGAAAATATATGCGAATTTTACCTAAATGAAGACATTGTTAACTCTTCCTTCTCTACTTAAGGAAATATTCCTTATTTATTAGGAGGGGTATAAGTTTCTTTTTTGATAGAATCAAGGACTTTAAACCATATAACATGCTGTTTTTGTCCTTTGACAATTTCCTAAGATTTAAAAATAGTCCTGTAGAAATGACTTTCTGGTTCTGATTTCTTCTCATAACATTTTTGGAGTTCTGTACTTTACCATGGTGGTGAAATCCTGCTTTGGTTGTAGTGTAAACCCATTTTCCTAACTTAAATAATATGTAAGGAGCCACCTTGTTTTTAGGTCTTCCATTTCTAAGCCATCACTGATTTGATTCAAACCTCTATAGAAGACTATTTGTCCTAAACAGTCTGAAATATGTTTTGTCATAATAACCTCTTTCTGCCATTCATGAACGATTCAATTTCTTATTCAGTTCACTGACCTGAAAGCCACAATTCTCTCAATATTTGCAATTTTTACCTGAGACATTATGCTACTATATACCCATTTTCTATCTTATATTCTTCTTTCTTGAATAACTATTATAATCCACATGAGGCTATATCAGAAACTGACTGATCATTTTCTGAGGTAGATATAGCCAGGAAAGAGTTTGATCTATAAATCCAGGGACACAGATGCTTCCCTAAAAGAGAAAAATAGATGCTATTTTTTTTTAATATAGCTCTAGGAAGCACTAGGAAAAACTTGGAAGAAGTGTCCATCTTTGAAGAAAAGGCTATAGGACAATCTAGTTGCCAATTTAGGAGTCAAGGTCAGAAGAAGGAAAATCAGTGAAGCTGACTTGGCTGGAGTTTGTGCCTTTGGATTAGGGTAAAACTGAATGTTTGGATTATTTCAGTAATTTCTGCCTTTTTCACTTTCAGAATGTTCTCTTGAAAACAGATTATAGGGAAAAAAGTGTTAGAGAAACAAAAAAAAGTTGTTAGAATAGGCGGAGTGTAGGCTTCTGTATTGTTTTTGCCAATATAAGCAATATATGTGTCCATGGACCTTTCTAGAAGTAACTCACAGGGAGGCAAGATTAGACATCTCTAGCATCTCCTTCCCCCACCTTTCTCCAACAGTGACTTTGATTCCTGACAGGAAGGGAAGCAGGAGAATTGAGCCAGGAGCCCATGATTCTTCTCTCTCTTGAGAGAAGTATTGGCCTAGAATTATATCGCTCTGCTCCCTTAAATATTGCTAGTCTAAGGGATGTAATTTTCAAGTTCATTATTCCTTAGTGGGGAAACAGTGCCTTCAAGCTATATATCCATCGTCCTTACCAAATACCAGTTCCACAAAAAACACACATAATAAATAGTAAAGAAACTCATTTATCCAAGTTGATAGCAAAACAGAAATTGGAGAAAGTACACATAGGACCATATATGCCAGACAATAGAGACTGAATGAGTTCTTCCATTGAGAGTGAATTATCTCAGTTTAAATGAGAGAGAGAGAGAGAGAGAGAGAGAGAGAGAGAGAGAGAGAGAGAGAGAGAGAGAGAGAGAGAGATCTCACACAAGAGAAAATATTTCCAAAGTTTCTAGTGTAGCAGACTGGGGTTAGAGTCACAATAGAAACTTCCAGCTTCTGATGTAAACTTTCTTCCCAGTATCTTTCTCTCCCTTAAAAGACCTGAAGACAGTTTGGAATCACGTATTTTCTCTCTTGGAACTGGTAGCCAGCAGAGCATGAATATCTCTTGGACCCAGCTCTTACCTATACAGGCTTGCCCCCATGCAGGTGAGGAGCATTAAGTAATCAACTCCCATCAATATGGATAGAGTTCCATACAATTATCTTTAGAGCCAAGAATTATAAAACCTAAACAAAAAGGAAGAACAGTCTGAAATTAAGGAATTCTTTTTCAGTATTCCATTCTTGTATTAGTGTTTGGAGGAAGAATTAAGTTTAGAATTTCGAAGTGTGAAAATTCCATTCCTTGATGTGTGAAACTATTTAAAAATTTTATCTTTTGCAAATTTAAAACTTTAATACTAATGTCTTTAATTAGGATCAAGGCCAGTTATTTTAAAGTCTTTCATTCAGTAACTGGTGAAAAACTTGGTGTTACATGATTATTTTCCATTTATATTTCACTTTCTATTAGCAGAATAAATTACCAAGTATTTTACAAGTATTTATTAGTTATTCTGAGAACTGAATGAGTCATTGTAAGTTGTAAAGAATAAATTGAGACCTTTACTGCTATTTTATCATTGGGTGGTAGCATTATTATTATCACGAATAGCAATGATTCATAGATCACCATACATGTTTCCATCTGAAAATGAGAGTTTTTAGTCGAATTTAATCATGCAGACATATTCTGTATCTATTCTTAAATGACAGAAATAGATGTGACTGAAGGATGCAGTATGTGATGTTGGTTTGTTTCAGAAATCTAGAAATATATCCCCATGACTTGTAGGGCACTTGCAATAAGTCACAATGTATGGAACAGCAGAATCTGCCAGTCAATTTTATTTAGATTCAAAAAGGATTTTAGGTCCTCATGGTTACATGAAGAGGAAAATAGACTTGTCAAGGAACTTTTCATTACTGGAAGTGGCAAATAGTAATAGGGAACCAATTCTAAATACAGTGGATACAAGTGACAACAGAAAAAAAAATGCATAGACTTTAAGAAAAGGAAAGAATAGAGATTAAAGCTGGCTGGCAAGGATATGTATAAGAAAGTAAAGGATAAAAGAGGTATCATTTAAAGGTGACCAAACAGTACACCTAATTTCTTAGGGAAATAGAATAAATTCTTATGTAGCTCTTCTAAGCTCTGAGGATCTGTCATTCCAACGGCTAGGCTTGGTACATCTCCTCCTTCAGGATTATAGGGGTATCCCTGACGTGTGTTAGGGATGATTACCTAATGTCATTGGCTCAAGTAGTTACTTGTATGCGCCACCTCTCTGCTTCCACCCAAGAATTAGTGGGTGAGCCTTAAGAAGCTTTTTAAAAGGGTTATTTACTAAAGCAATACATAAGTAATAGTGAGTATAACACATCCCCTTCCTCTTACCCCCCAAGGGGAAAAAAAGTATAAGACAGACACTCCCACAAGTACATAGGGACTCTAGGGAAAAGGTGGACTCAAGCTTGGAGAACACAAATGGTAATTCATAGCTTTAGGTAACTGCAATCTCCTTTCTCCCTTTCTTACCATGGTCAAGAAGTTCTTATTGGGCATTGCTGATGTCTTTGTAGAGTGATAAGTCCAGTCTATCCTTACCACCAGCTCACCTGGGAAAGCCATATTTAGGACATTGGTGTCAGGATTGGGGCTACTTTTATCATCAGCATGTGATAGAAGTATATTATTGAGAATATTTTCATATTCTCCAACATTCCCCAAGCCATTAGAAACTTGCAAATCCTTCTTTGGTCTGGAGGGGAGATTTAGCAGAGGCTGAAGTCAAGGTTTCTTTTCCTCCTCTTCATTCTTTTCCTGTCCAAGTAATTCTTCTCAGGGATATCTGCTAGAATTCCATATTCACTACAACTTCTGGAATCCTTCTTCCCTTGATTGATAATTTATAGATGATGATGTAGCACCAATGCAATATTCACAGCACCAATGGTGATTGTAAGTATGCTGGCATAGTTCTCAATCACAAAATATAACATATTCTCCATATACAAGACAGAAGCAAAATATTTATTCAGACACCAGAAAACCAAATCTTGGCACCAGAAAGTCAAATCTATCATAGTAACAAAGAAGTTAATACACCATAGCAAAGCATGAAGTCACACCGTCCCTTATCCTTCTCAGAACCAACAGTCACAAGCCTAACTGTCTCCCTGGGTGCATCCTCTCTCTCCCACCATCTAGCTGCTCTGTGAACTCTGCTCCACCCTTCAGCAAACCACTCCCACCTCAGGTTCCATGTGATTACATTCAGTTTATTAGGGGGTAGGGAAAATCTTCAAAGCAGTACCAATCTTCGAATTCCCTTAGGCTTAGCAGGGAAGATCTTCAAATTCCCATTGCCATTAGAGATCATAATGACAATATTAATAATACTAGATATTACTTATTTAGTACTTTAAGGTTTTGTGAAGCACTTGAAATATGTTACCTCATTTAATCTTTACAACAACCCTGGAAGGTAGGTTATTGCCTTCATGTTATAGGAGAGGAAACTGAGGCACAGAAAGCATTAAGTGACTTTCCAAGGGTAACCTGTCTATGAAGTATAAGAGGCAGAATTGAAATGCCTGTCTTCCTGACTCTAAGAATCATATTCTTTCCACTGTGCCTCTTAGTTCCCTGGGATCTGGTCAATTTTCCTCTGTCTTTCCTTACACAATTCTAGTTTAAAAGGTTTTTCACACTTAGTCTAAGGTATTTTGATGGATTGAGGCATGTTTTCACTGATTTAGGACATCAGAGTTCAAATGAGGTGATTTGGATGACATCTACTCTATACTCATACTTAGTAATTTTAGAAAATCAAAGAATGTTCACATGAATAAAAATGACAGAATTTTATAATCTGAATGGACTTAAGTGTCTGGTTTAATACAACTTGTATTATAGATGAGAATAGTAACAACTAGCATATATATAGCACTTCAAGGCTTGCAAAACACTTTATAAATATTATCTCATTTGATCTTCATAACACCGCTGGAAAGTAGGTGCTATTATTATTATTTTCATTTTATAGATGAGGAGACAACTGAGGCAGAAGAGGTTGTAACTTACCTGGGGTCACATAAGGAGTAAGTGTTTGAGCAAGATTTGAACTCAAATCTTCCTAATGCCAAGTCCAGTGCTCTATACACAGATAAGAAAAGAGACTCAGAGTTGGTATTATGGAAATCAGAAGATCTTCCCTGCCCCTAGGCCCTTTGCTTAAGTGGCTTAAGTGGCTCTGAGAACCTTCCCTGATTTGAAAGTATACTCTGCCCTCTAATAGGCTGAATGTGGTCACATGGAGCCTGTGGTGGGAGGCTTGTTCTTCAGACCTTATTCACACCTTATTACTTTGTAATTGGGCAGTGGGTCAAGAGGGCTATGACATTCTCTGATCCAGGAGAACGCTATATATACCCTGATGTGAGTTTTTGCTTTTGGGCTCATTTTGGAAACAGTTGTGTGATTTGGCCAGATGAGACTCTGGGAAGCCGTTGAACCCCTCTGGCTTTGAAAACCCAGATTTTGGTGCTTCCCTCTCTGGTAACTGACGGGGTATGGATGTGATGGTCAGACAGCTGGAAGCCCGTCTGCTGATCTGTTTCTTTGTATGCTTATAACTGTTTATATTCTCTGAAGTTCAGGGTGCTGACTTTTCCCCCTGAACTAGGTAAACAATATATGTTTGACTGATTAAAGTAAGATTGTTAACCCATTTTGAGTTGCTTTCCTTTAGAAAAGTAGATCTAAGAACCTGTGCTAGCAGCCACCCTGGGTATGCTAGGGTGCTTACTGATACAGGTGGTTGAGTGACTTGACTAATTTTATCCAGGTAGTTAATGGTTGAGTCTTCTACTTGCTATACTGTACATTTTCCATTAGACCATGAAGTCTCATTGCTAAAACAATAATCAAGAGCATATGAAATTATGGCACCACCTCATTATGTTAAAAGTTCCCACCAAATATCAATTAAGCTACATTTGTATATAATCATATACATTTAAAACTGTAATAAACTTAGTGATATTAATCTTATATTTAAAGATATTTTATTTTATATGTTACATCTATATCTATATAAAATGTATATTAATGTGTATATATGTATTTTTATATATTTGTATATATTTATCTATCTACATATATTTATATCTATATAGGTCCAGAATGTGAAAGCCAAAATGTGAATTTTGCCATGAATGGTCATGTAGTACCAGTTGAAGTAAATGTTTTAGAAAGGGATTTGGAAGTAAAACAGATCCCCTTCCCCAGCCAATAACTTGTGTTTAAATGGTGAGCAAGAGGACGGTAGACTTGCCTAAATTCTGTTGAAGACACTGAGGTAATATTGCTCAAGAAAGAACAAGAGATATTTAGTGAGAATTACTAAGCCTGTGTACTTCCAAGAAATTTCTAGCTCAATAGAAACATGTAATCCATCAAAAACATCATATGTAAATTGACAATATAATTCATAGAAGTAACCTTCAAAATGTAAACCATTTCTTGTCTGCATTACCTATCAATACTTGTCCAAGGTCCAGCCAAGTCAGAATATGTGGCTGCCAGGGAAGGGGTGAGAGGAAGAGTGTTCCTGCCAGGTATTACTGCTCTGCCAGCCCAGAAAAGAAAGAGAGAGAAGAGGAGAGTTTGGATGAGTACCAGGGAGAGAAAGAATTTAAACTAAATCAAGAGAGAGGACCATTGGAAGAACTCAGGAGAACTGTTTGGTGGGGGTAAGGGGGTGAGAACTGGGGAAGAGAGAGAGAGAAAGAGAAAGAAAGAGAGGGAGAGAGAGAGAGAGAGAGAGAGAGAGAGAGAGAGAGAGAGCAAGCACTTGACTGGTGAGCACTTAAGTTCTTTCTTATACTTCCAGTAATGCACAATTATCATTCTCTTGGCTGGAGTCCTTGATAGAGCCTTATCTTTAGCATCCCCGCAGGGCTTTAAGCACCACTACCTACCAATAGCAAATTCCAAGCCAGATTTAATGGTCATTGAATCATTATTGACTCTTTATAAGTAATAAGTCAATGCTGACCCAAAACTAAAATAATAAAAAGCAACATCCTAAATGCGTTGTTGTGTCCTTTTAAGAGACCTGTAATTCTGACTGGAGCTGAACTGAGGTGGGAGGGGGAATTATTATTGGGAAAGTATTATAGTTATAGAAGTGAAAAGTTCACCTAGTTGATTGTCTTAATTTTATAGCTGAGGGTAATGAGGACTAAGAAAGGAGAAATGATTAACCACATGACACAACTAATAGGTGGCAGAATTGGGACTCAAACTCAGGACCTGTCTTCCCCTTCTATTAAGTACCATACTACGTTTATTAACCCCATTCTAAGTCATCTTTAGGGCCAGCTAGATGGCACAGTGGATAGAGCACCTGGCTTGGAATCAGGATTGCCTGAGTTCAAATCTGGCCTCATATACTTACTAGCTGTGTGACCCTGGGCAAGTCATTTAACCCTGTTTGCCTCAATTTCCTCATCTGTGAAATGAACTACAGAAAGAAATGGAAAACCACTCTAGCATCTTTGCCAAAAACAACAACAACAACAACAACAAAATGGGACCATGAAGAATCAGACACAAGTGAAATGAATGAGCAACAACAACAAAAAGTTATCTTGCAGTGATCACTAATCATTATGATGCTACCGAGAAGAGCTAAGTAAGCAGGTGTCTAATACAGTAGAGCTGTGACAGAAGTTGGATCCTCTTATACCCATCCCAGTGCTCTTTCCCCAGTACTATTAAGCACATGATTTAAGTCTTTATTTTGACTTTAAAGTTGGGAGTCAAAGGAACTAGGTTCAAATGTTTCCTATAACACTTTTCATCAGACAAGTGATTTAGTCTCCTTGCCCTTTATTTTCTCTATTGCAAAATGAAGGAATTTAACTAGATGATCTCAGTCTCTCCCAGCTGTAGATCCCATGATCCCTTCTACTTAAAAAGTACAATGGATTTGGATTTTAGAAGTTCAAGCTTGAATCCCAAATCTGCTATTAACCAGTACTGTTATTTTGGGCAAGTTATTTAACTTCTTGGGGTCTCATCTGAACATGCTGAGCTAGATATTTTCTTATGTTACTTCTAATTGTAATTCCTATAAGAATCTATAATTTTGAAATGTCCTTGCATGTACTTTAGCCTAAATTTCTAGCTATACATGTATTCAAGCAAAGATGAAATATTATGAAAAATCAATACCTTTACTAAGCTCTGATGGGGTAGGAGAGAAATTGGAGAGAGAAGCTACACTCTGGATCAAGAGAAGAATAAGGTCTAAGTTCCAGCAAAGCTACCTGAAATTTAGATGCTTAAAAATTCCAACATTTTTCCCCTCAAGAAGAGAGAGAAGAGCAAACAAACCCATTTCCCCAGATCTGGTGAAAGTAGAGGGTTATAAGAGGTTCTGTAGAAGTTACTGGAGTAAAGGAAGAGAGAATGAGAGTAGAAAAGAAATTTGTTGTGCTCTGGATAGTGTTGTAGTAATGAGAACAAACCTTTCTGTGGCCAAGCATGCATGACATCTCTCAGATTTAGAGAACTGCTTTTGATTCTGTGATGTCTGCCGCCTCCCCCAGCCCCCAGACTCTTTCACTCCTTCTGCTACCACTCTCTGGTATGATGCAAAAGAATACTTTTCAGAGTTACCAAATGTTGCATGGGGTCTAAAGCAGATTAAAATGTAGTTCCTATCTGATTTTAATGTGTTGATGTTTTATTTTTTTAAGAAATATATAGACATATATTTTTTCCTTAGTCAATATGAGGACTTCAGTAGTCCTTATGTATGGTTTAATGACATCTTTTCTATTGGAGTTTACCATAGCTATTTTAGAAAACCCTTTCAGTAAAAAAAAAAAAAAAAAAGTAGAAACTACAGGTAACCACACAAAAATCACAGACAAGGTAATTGAAGAAATGTAACCTAGTACTACTGTTAAGTCAGAAGCCACTCCAAGTACATTTGATTCTATCATCCATAAAGCACACCCCAGTGATTCTATAGGGCAAGTAGGTGGTGCAGTGGCAAGAATACTAGGTGTGAAGAAAGGAAAACTTATTTTCCTAAGTTCAAATCAGGTCTCAGGAACTTACTAGCTAAGTGACTCTGGGCAAGTCATTTAACCCTGTTTGCCTTACTTTCCACATCTTTAAAATGAGGTGGAGAAGGAAATGGCAAACACTCTAGTATCTTTGCCAAGATAACTCTAAAAACAATCAGAGTCAGGTATGACTGAAAATGCCTAAACAACAACAACAATGATTCTGTAGCAAGTGTTGAAGTACTTAGTTTATCTACGATTGAGGACAAGGAGTCTATAAACTTAGGTTGAAGACACATTGTGAAGGCTCTTGAAAACTAAACTAAGGGGTTCTCCTTTTGTCCCACAAGCAAGAAGGAATTCATTGAATAAAGAATTGGTCAGATTAATGCTTGACATGTTTAAAGAAAAAATAATAAGCATTTATTTGGAGCATGAATTGGAATACAGTGAAAATTGAGTCAGTAGGACCAATTGGGAAGGTCTTTGCAATAGTCCAAGTGAGAGATAATGAGAGATTGAACTGGGGTCATTTCTGTGTGAGTAGAAAGATGGAGTGATGTGGAGGTCGAAATAGAAAGATCTGGCAACTAATTTGATCTATGGAGTGAGAGACAATGAGGATTTCAGTATAATACTAAAGTATTGAACCTGGGACATAGGAGCAATGGCAGTTCCCTAAAAAGAAATAAAAGATTTCATTAGAAGTGAAGGTTTTTAAGAAAGATAATGGATTTTCTTTTGGACATTTTGAGCTCAAATTTGAAATACCAAATAAGTAGTTGGTGATGTAGGACTAGAGCTCAGGAGAAAGACTAAAGCAAGATAAACAAATTTGAGAGTTTTCCTCATAGAGATGATAATTAAGTTTATGGGAACTGACAAGGTTACAAAGTGAGTTGAAAGAGAAGAAAAGAGGTCCCAGGACAAAGGTTTGAGGTACACTCACATTAAAGGCATGATGTGTAAGATGGTCTTGTAAAAGAGATTGAGGAGGGCAGAAGAACCTCAAGAAAATAGTGTCACAAAAATCTAATCAATGACCAGATGGAAGAAAGTATCCTAGAAGAGAAGATACTCAACAGTGACAAATGTGACTGGCTTGAATACATTTTAATTTCACTAACAGATTTCCAAATTGTTATATGGAACATATTTACCCCGATCACCATGTAATTTTATGTTTCTATGTACATATGTACATATATGTGTGCTTAATGCTATTCTCTTCAGTAGTCTCTTTAAACAAGCTTTTATTATATTTAGAATAAAGATTTGACATGAGGGATATTATAGAAAGTTACTTTCTTCTTATGAATGGTAGAAATGAAAATAAAATATTGTTCCCATCAAAGGAATAGTCAGTGAGAATTCAGAACTATGGAATAGAGTCCTTAACTTAAAGAATTTACATTTGATAATAAAATACCTAGAATGAGACCATTTGTTCATTATATAATACATAGATAAAATAATATATCAACTTTGCCCATCTTTTTTTATTGGCTCAGTGAAACCAATACAATTTTATAAATGAGTCCATGAGTTTATTTCATGTTACACATTGAGAACTTAGGCAGAGTGTAGAAAGACACAAAACAAAGGATTACTATGGTCCTTGCCCAGAAAAAGTTATCTAGATAAATAATATATGTCCTCAAAATTTTGGAAACAAAAATGAAATTCTTGAATGTATGAAATATCACAATGCAAATATATAAAAAATTGATGTAAGAAATGCCTTCTATCCATATGGCACACATGTGAACCCAGTGCTTTCTTACTTCAAGGCCAGTATTGCATCTTCTATACAATAATTATTATGCCAAGACAAGTAGTACTACTTATTTAGAGGAAAGGGATATCATTACGAGCTAACATGGTCAAGTGATATTTCTCAGAGAAGGCAGACCTTAAATTTCCCTTTGAAATGTAGGTATATTATAAACAAGTGAAAAAGAAAGTGTATAATATTTCTTATGGCAAGAGTAGCATCTGTAAATTGAAGATATTAATCCAAACCTACCTTACAGGGAAGTTGTGATGAATTTTTCATTAAACTCAAGACACTACATAATTGTGAACTAATATTCTTAATTATTTGTAATAAAAATATGAGAAAAGATATGAACAAAAAAAATAGAAATATATTCTGGGGGCAGTGAATAGACTGATCTGGTTAGAGAATAGGATCTGTAAAAGGGAAGAGTGGGAGATAAAATTAGAAAGGTAGGTTGAGACCAGATTGTGGAAATTCTCGAATTCCAATATGAGGAGTGTGGATTTTTTTTTTAATGAGGAGCCAATAGAAATTTAGTAAGAGAAGAGTGAATTGATGAATCTAGATCAGTAATTTTTCTGGAAAGAAATCAGAAAACCACATTATAGGTAAAGTATGGTCAGTGAATGGGAGTTGTAGACAAGCAGTTTTGTTTGTTTCTAGTCCTACTAAAAGGACTTTATATGGGAAGTTGGCCTCAGATGGGGAAAAGAAGTAAAAAATTGATAAACAAGGGTAATGGAAGAGTCAAGTAACCCACAAGGGATACCTAGACAGCAACAACTAGTGAAAAAGTCTATACTGCCAAGGAAATAAAGCAGATAGCCTAATAAGAGTTGATAGCCTTTATGATCTGCAATAAAACGCATTTTATTTTTCTAGATATTTTGTTTTCAAAAGGCACTTATCTTACAGTACCTACTCTTTTTTTTTCTTTAAAAAAAGTTAAGAAACTTTATCATGCTTCTGGTCTCAAGGAGAATAAAATACTTTTTTTTTTTTTCCCCATAAAGAGGGTTGATTTCTCTCTTTCCCCCTCACTTTTGCTCTCTCTCTTTTTTAAGAATACCCTGGAGTCAATGCAGAGTAGAGTTTTCCTTACAATTATAAAGAACTTTCACCTAAGACTTTCAGAAAAATTTATGATCAATTAGGAATTTATATCCGCAAATTTGCAAAGGACTTAGTAGAGTTGCCAAAGGTTACAATGTATCAGAACATAGAGTGAAAATCAGGATAAGGTGACATCCTCTTTTATGCTGGGCCTTATTCATTTTTTATTGAAGAAAGAATTTTGGAAGTTTAGGCTTTAGTCTCTCAAAGAAAAGTCCATCTGAAAGTTGAAATTCCTAGTATGCTTGGTACCGTAATTAACATGATTTGTGGGTAAGTGAAGACAGACCTTTTTCAGAACCATGAGAATGTGCAAAACACATCTTCCAATCTAGAGACATCGTATAGTATATCAGCTTTCTACTATAAAATGCCAGTCATACCATAGACTCCTTCTCCCCAACTCTTTTACTCAGTGGAAAGAAATATAGTTGTGGGCTCAGGAAAAAAAGAAAAAAAACCTGCAGAAATATGCCAAAATATTTTAAGATATGGGAGAGGATCTCTATTTTGTCTCATCTTAGTCAAGTCCCCTGCCTTTAACTCACATTATACTTTTTGTGGCTTTCTGGATTATCTTAGTCCTAGATTTTGAGGTAATAATGTTCTGTATCCTAGCTTAATGAATGAGATTATTAATCACAAAATAAATATACTTACCTAATAGGTGGTAGACTCAGGTCTCTATGATCCTTCAAGTACTGTATCACCAACAGTGTCTTTGCAATCACATTGGCCTTCATTTTCCAATCCCCTAGGATATAATTCTTCTGGGCCAGTGACTTGAACTTATCTAGAACAGCTATTGTATTATGTTCTTCCTAGTGTAATAGTCATTCTACAAAGCAGGTAAATGTAGAAATAAAATATGGTTCTGTCATCTAACCTGAGATCCTTGTTCTAGCCCTCCTTTTGGTTAATCTACCGTAAACAAATTTAAAAAAAAAAGCTTTTTGTGTGTGTAGCAATATAAGGACTGATTATTTTATCTTTTCAGTTGTTTAATTATACCTACCCTTACTTTCCAAATTCAACTCATTCTGAGCTTTCACCCTGTTGTAAAGGATCATGCAGTTATTCTGTATTTATCCCCCAATAGCTGCCTATGTTTCTCTCTTTTGCACATGGGATTATACGATGGCATATTTAGATCTAGAAGGAAGCATATAGGTATTTGAATCTAACTCTTCTCATTTTATAGATGTAGAAACTGAATCTCATCAGGGTTAGATGACTTGAGTGTGGTCTCAGAACTAATAGCAAAGGCAGGTTTTAACACAGATTATCTTGGATCCAAAGTCAGCACTTTGTCACTGATGCTATGCTCCCATTCTTGGTTTGAAATGTTCATTGTACATCTATGTTGACAGCTTTAAAAGAAAAAAGAAAAGAAAAAAATCCTTTTTATTAGAATTATCTCTTACTGCACCTTTGAAATTTCATTCTTGAATGCTTCCTAAATCTTCTGGACTGACTCCCCTCTTAGATTTTTAGGCCATGAGATTTTTATCTCTCCTTTCTATGGACTCAGTAATCTGTTGCCCTAACATTTCAAGTACATATCAGATCAAGATGGAATGTACCCTTCCTCCTGAGATTTCCATGATTTCTACTCCAGATACCAGTTTCTCCTTGTTGGTAAAAATCAGTTGCAGACTAGTTTGTTCATGCAGGTTATTTACAGTTCAAGAGAAAACCACTGTTGTCAGTAGGTTAAAAAAAGGAAAAAAAAAGAAAAATGAGAGATAGTTATAAACATTGAATAAGCAAATCGGTTAACAAATTGGTGAAAAAAAGATTCTAATATAACCCATTTACAAATGAATGAATTCATATTGTCATTTATAGCTGAGGAAAGGGAAAGAAGAATTATCCTTCATAGAGTAGAAAAAGTTTTGTTTAGGTGGTCAGAGTTCATTTATATAAAAGTAGGGAAGCATTGGAATTAGGATGGATTTAGAACAGTATGCAGCCTGCTAAAAGGGCTTATCCAGCATAGTAAGGGACCATTAGGAAATAGTTAACAAACTTGTTCCCATTTCAAATTTAGAAACCACAAATGCTAGTTATCACAGAAACAAGGTGGAGAAAACAGCATTGTGATCAGTAATTCAGGATCGCCAGAGAGTGTTGGTACCTGAGACTAAACAATTTGAATTAATATTTGTCTTGAATTAAATTAGTTGAATGTCCCATGGACATTGAGCGAGATAAGTTGATGTGAAGAGGTAGAAAACAAAGAAGGCATGGCCTTTACTAAACAGAAAACACAACCAAAAAAAGTTTACAAAAAGCAAAGAAGATGAACCTGTACTGACAAACTTCCAAACTAGCACAATGAGCAAAGAATGACTTGAAGCCCTTTGGCCTTGAATGGTTACCAAGAGTTATTTACTTTCTTTGTAGGAAGAGAGTTCCTTTTTTGGTTCCAAACGTTTCATAGCCTAGATTTTACATTATAACCCTCTCCTATTTTATGATTTATTAATAACTAAAATCTATCCTTCAGGAATCTCTGACACCAGCATAAACATCTAGTTTCTGCTCCATATTTATATAAGCAAGCTCAGAAGTTTAGGTGCAGCAGTATGAGGACTGGTTATTTTATCTTTTCAGTTAAGTTTAATTATACCTACCCTTACCTTTCAAAATATTATTTATTGGCATCCTCAGGTACAATAGTGTTGCTAGAGTCAATATATCAAATGGTTGTATATCCTATTACTGTCCCTTTCTGATTTAGTTAGGGGCTGCCGTGTATTGTAATGCCAAGTCAGGATAACGGGATGAGGTTCTCCTCCATTAGTAGCGAGAGCAATTATTCAGAGAGTGGCAGAGTGCATCTCTCCAACTTCTATTTTGCTATTTAAATGAGAGTTTTGCTATTATAGGAGAATAATCTGGCCCCCAGAATAGAAGATTATTTTAGTTGTCCAGTCTTTCACTTTATCTCTGACATGTTGGGCCAGCTTCTCCAAGGACTAAAGCTAGCCCATGGTTGTAGCTTGTGGCCTTGGGAAAATCCAATTATTTAAAGCCCGCAGCATCCTGGTTTGTGAACTGGAACAATAGTCATTTTTTTTTTTAAAGAGCAACAGCAGCCACAACAAAAATTTCTAGAGTAGTATCCTCCAAAGTAGGTGTCCCAAACTTTTTGGAAGTTGTTGCTTAAAAGCAGAAAGGCTATGCCACCTCTCAATTAGTGTATGTATGATTAATAATTAGAGAGTAGAAAGATAGGTATTAGCCCACATTCTCCCAAATAGACAAGGACTGTGCTAAATATCTTAGTTACTAACTCATTTGAATCTCACAACAACCTGTGGAGACAGGTTCTATTATTATCCCCATTTTGCAGATGAGGAAACTGAGGGGAAAAGATTAAGTCACTTGCCTAGGGTCACACAGTTAATAAGTTTCTGAGGCTAAATTTGAATTCAGGTCTTCTTGACTGGAGGCCCAGCAGTCTCTGCACTATACTACCTAGTTACCACAGTCTTAGGAATTGTCTCCAACACAGTTATACCTATTCATCACTGATTATCCCAACAATTACCCACTTTGCCCTTTCTAAGTACTATTCAAACTCTTGGTTTCTTCCCTATTATCAGGTAAAGTTAATTAATAGTGGCTATAATTAATACATTAAAATGGCTCAGGCATACATAACAGTTCCTATTCAGATGTCATTGGGAAAATTCCTCTAGCTCTAAGCATGACCAAATATATCCTAAATGACCTTGTGACTATAGCAGGTATCCTCAGAGGGAGGATTCTATCCTGCCAAGTAAGAGCCTTGCTCCACCTCCTTTTTTGTTTTTTTGGTGAGACAGCAAGAGGTGCACATCCTAGCAACAATGTATATGTTCTCATCTGCATTTGTATATCTTACTACTTTTTCTTTCCCCTAAAATTCATTCTATTGTAAAACTTCCCTATTTTTGCCAAGGGTTTACCATTTATCCAATTACCAGGTTCACAACATAGGTAAAGGAACACTTAAGGGAAGGTAGAACTACTTAACTCCTATTTTGCTTCAGCCTACCCTAATCTCATCCTTCTATCCCCAGGAAAGGAAATAATTCTCATACCAGGAAACGGAAAACAAAAAGAACTGAAATTCAAGTTGAGTGACAAGATAGTAAGAAAGCGCTTATTTGCTCTCAGTTTCAGGGGCCAAACAAGTTCAATTTTTAGGCAGTGGATTAATGTGTATATGTGATCGCTTTTCTACTGTGAGTAATTTCTGAAATCCAATGAACCAAAGGTGATCTACAGGAATGAATAGAAGAAGTACATTTTCTTCCATTTCATTTTAAAAGAAGGAAGTTTATGTCTTCAAATTATGGGTCCATGAGGTTGACTTTATTCATGTAAATGTTTTAGATTATATTATTAAATCAAATGAGCTGTCATGGAGATAGTGTGTTCCCCCTTAATTAAAGGTGTTAAAGTGTAGACTAGTTGGCTGATTGTTAGGGATAATGGAGAAGGGATTTCTATTCATTTACACATTGGACTATATGGCATTGTAATGTTTTTTATTAGATATTAAACTTGAAGATAGGAGCAATCATCTTTTTATCACTGCCTAGGAAAATAAATACCTTGCACATAGTAGGCTCATAATAACTGTTGCATGAATTGAACTTTATAATATGTACATGAAAATTTTAGTTGAATTGTAAGGTCTTGGTCAGGTTCTCCCAATTTGGTGCAACTGTCCCTTTGCTATAGTCATTATAAAAAGACTAAAAAACATTTAACATCAAGTCCAATCTTAGTCAGAGTATTATTTCTGGGACAAAGAGATATCAAAATACTCCTAGTCCCCATAAAAAGTAGATAGTAGGAAGTTCCCACTATTATCTATATGTTCTTGCTCAGTTGTTTTAGTTATGTTTGACGCTTTGTGATTCCCATTGGGGTTTTCTTGGCAAAAATATTGGAGTGGTTTGCTATTTCCTCCTCCAGCTCATTTTATAGATGTGGAAACTGAGACAAACAAGGTTAAGTGACTTTCCTAGAGTCACACAGCTATTAAGTGTCTGAGGTTGGATTAGAACTCAGGTCTTCCTGAGTCCAGAGTTGGTGCTCTATTTACTGCACCACCTAACTGTCCATGTTTAATAGAATGCATAACCTTTTATTACATAATTAAAGATAAAAGCTTAAAAATGGTGCTAGATCAGACAATTAACAGTAGGACAAAGGAATTTTAGCCAAAATGTAGGTGATGATAGCAGACCTTTCCTGTTTTGATAGGAGTGGTAAAAAATGAAGAAGTCACTGCATTTCTAAATTCCTAGCATATTATACTACTGGGAGAAAAATAGGACAGAAAATAGAAGAAAAAATTTGCCACCTTCACAATTTTGCCACAGGAGATCCCTGTTTATCTTCACACTTTCACAAACAAATCAATGCTATAAGCAAAGGTGCTTCATATACTATGGATACAGTCAACTACTGGGAACTTTTCTCATAGTCAAGAATGTAGTGGTCTGTTGGAGAACACTGCCTAGATTTGCTCCAGAGCAGAATGTTTCTCCTTTCTCTATCAAAGGAAAGAGCTGGAGTAGTAGTCTTCAGTGGACTAACCATTCCAACATGGAAGTTCAAGGGAAGGTTTCATCAATCAGGGAGAAGGAGTAGGTCACAGCCAGAATGTCATGTCAGATATGAAATATGATGGAGTGCTAGGCGGAGAGACCAGGACAGAATGAGATGGAGTTCAGATCTGAAGTGTGAATTCATTGCATTGAATCCAGAGTTTGAGGATCAGTGAAAAGATGTGGTTTAGGGTCAGTTTCAGGTTTCAGGTATCAAGAGAACAAGGAAATTCCAGGTTTCACAGAATTGTAAACATATTTAGTTTTCCCATATAACCAACCTGTCTATAAACATGAAGCTTCCCTGACTTCTAGTCTCCCTAGAGTGTCATCAGAAGAGCTCCTTGCTGAGATTAGCATTAATCTGAAAGAAAATAGTCATCTTCAAGCACCCTGAAATGGGGGAGGGGTATGAATCAAAGGACAATGGTTTGGGGGAGACATAGAAGCAAAACAATGCTAAGGTAATTGATGAATGATTTAGAGGAAAAGTTATGAATCTAGAACCTGGAGTCCCTTCTATCGACTTTGAGGAAGGCAGACCATAAAGCACGCAGAGTTTAGCTTTAGAGTTGCTCAGAGTTCACTATGTCTCTATGGATTGTTTGCCCATGTATTGATTAATGAGATGCAAAGCAGTTTTTGCCCTTTTATAAGAAATAGTAAAAATAATTTTTAGTAAGAGAAGTATGGTTAAATATGATTAATTATTTTCATCCTGCATATGTCCTGGGGGAGAGTGCATACCTGTAAGTAATAACTGTTAACAATTATTTATTCAATTAATTTGATCATTGCAGATAGCCAACCAGGTGAATTTTAAGTTCCTTTCATTGAAAAATAAGCAATAACATATTAAGTTATAACAGCCATTGAACATGACTTTTCAGTAGTAAACATGTATCTATTGCATACTTATTCATGATTTGTCATTCAGAAAGAAGCAAAAGTGAATTGTCTCTCATTTCAACTCAGCATAAAATTAATATAAATCTATTTTTCTTCCTTTGTGTGGCTCTGTTTAATAGTTGCATTAATATTTTATTTATATTTGAATTTTTATATAAATGTATTTATATATGTGTTGAATAGCAAAAGACCAGATTGGCTGGACCAAGGAACCCAAGAAAGGGAGTAACATATAATAAGGCTTGAGAACAGTTTGGGCAATGTTGTGAAAAGTTTTAAATGTCAATCAAGGAATTCACATTAGAGTCAATAGAAAATTATAAGACTTTACCGTGTGTGTGTGTGTGTGTGTGTGTGTGTATTGTATATATATAAACAAGTAGTAATATAGTGCATTTTGAGAAAATCTTTTAGTATCTGCATGAAGGATGGGTTATAATAGGGAGCTGAGGCAGGGGAACCTATTTGGAGGCTATTAAAATAATCCAGGAATAGATGATGAGAGCCTAAACCAAGATAGCAGTTATACTGATAGGGGAAAAGGTAAAATTGTGAGGTTCTATGGGAAAAGAAATTATATGAGCAGGCAACTTTTCAAATATATGGGGTAAGGGAGACTAAGGAATGAAAAGTAACACCTAGGTTGTGAATTGGATAAATGATGAAACTCTCAGCAAAAATAGGGAAATTCACAAAGGAGTGAATTCTAGGAGGAAGAGAAAGTAATAAGCTATACAGTATGGTGAATTGACATTGCCTCAGTAAAACTGAGACCTGGGAAAGACCTTAGCTTAAAAAGGCTGCAGTCTCCCACTCTATCCAGAGTTATGAAAAGTCATCCTGATTTATATTGACACTGGACCCAGAAGTCTCTGGAGGAGAAAGTGAGGCTGGTGACTTTGCACAGTCCTTCCTCACTTAAATCCAATTCACTTGCATGTCCTGGCATCACCTCCCTGACTTCATGGTCCTCCTTGAGAACAAAGGAGAAACACCACCACCACCACCACCAATGATTGTTCCATCCACCAAGAGCAAGGTCTTAACTCATTTTTTTTGTCTTCTTTTTTTTCCCAATAGTTTTTTTTTTTTTAAAGAAGTAAAGGTCTTTGTGATTATTACTTGTATTAGGACATTCCAGCCTTCAATTTAGTGTTTCTAATACTATTTTTATAACACCATTCCATTCTTTTGTAGTCTTCTCAAGTAACTTGTTCTTGTTCATATCTCTTATGCATGTATTTAAACCAACTTAGTCAATAATTATAATACAATAACTACAGCTATGCTATTTTCTTTAACTACTACATTCTTTTTTTTTTCTTTTTCACTGAATTATTTGTGTTTGAGTCATCAGAATTTTGGTTTTGAGAGCATTTTAGTACTTTCGTGCTAAAATCCTCTGTAATCCTTAGGCCAAAGGCCTACCTGTTTATTCTCTGAATTCTGTGAAATTTGCTCTCCAGAAGTATGGTGTCTCTGTCAGTCTATTGGCAGATCCCTCTTCTTTTACCTTTCAAAAATTTTAGGGTGACATGATCACATCCTTTCAAGGAGCTCATTGTTTCTTCTTCAACAGCAAGTTCCTATTTATTTATCAGGAACAAGATCAAAATTTCATTTACCTACTTTGTTTCCCCTACTTTCAACAGAGTTGATAGGACTTAGTTGTAAGTCAGATTATAAGCATTTGTTGCATGAGAGAATTTAAAGGTGGTAAAGAGAAACTGCATGTCAGTTTGGACAAGGGTTCAAATTTTACTTACTGCCTCTGAGACCTGAGTTTCCATTTCATGATCTGTAAAAAGAAGGGGCTTTATTAAATGACTTAAATGTCCGTTTCTGATCTTAAATTCTGTCATGCTATGTTGGCATGTAATTTAAACTGATTTCTTTTTGCCCCTATCCTTCCTTCTTTCTTTTCATCCTAATCTAACTCCTCCTGTTTCATTCTTCAGCTTCAAAAATCCCAGTTCTCAGGAAATGGAAATCAATTTATACTTTCTTTCATCCCTTTTGTTGCCATAACATACCTGATTCTTGACCCTCTGCATAATGGTAACCACATATACCTACTCAGATAGGCAATCTCCAGCTTTACGTACTAGGTAGCTTTTTGCTACCTCAAATCCTTCAACACTCAGAATACTCATGAAAGGGGCAGAAGGCAAGAGACAGTGATTACAGGACAGTTGCATGTGTACCTCTGAGGCAAAGGATGAGAGAATAAAACATGAATGGTAGTTGTGGAGTAATCATGACGTTTTTTAAGTAGTAGAATGTACACATACTCCCCAGGCTGTGCTTCTGACTTTTTTTTATTTGTTTGTTTAATTTATTTTCAATTAACGGAACAAAACAAACATTTCCAAAACACAATATAATAAAAATGATGATTGCACATCCAATTGCAAAGCTACCATGTATAACTTGCTATTCCTTCCAAATATACAGTATACCTATCATGTATAATTTTTTCCTTTTTTTCTCCCCCAACCAGAAATGGCTACCATTAGATACAAATATATGTATATGTGTTTATATGTGTGTATATGTATATATGTGTGTGTGTATAAAATTCTTCTATACATTCACAAATTGAAAATAAAGGACTATAAACTTCACTTTTATACTTATCATGTGATAAGTAAATTACACAACTGTGTATCATAAAAAACAAAAACAAAAACAAAACCAGACAAAGAAACAAACAAAAAAAAGAAAAGAAAGGGCATATGAAACCTCTGTTTCTCTTCCACAGGACTTTATAACTCCATAGAAATCTCTTCACCCTTGAAGCTCACTCTGCCCTTGGACTACTCGTATTTGTTGGTTGTTTTTTCCAAAAACCTCTAATTATTGAGAAAGCACAGGCCATATGCATCTTCATTCCTCTGCAGACTGAGCCACTGATTAATCTCTACAGGAATTTCTCTACCTTGTTCCTCAGCTTACCCCCATTTGTATCTCCTTTTATTGTTGTTGTCTTTCCCTATGAGAATATAAACTCCCTAAGAACAAGACTGTCCTTCTGCTTACGCATGCATTCCCAGTACTTAGTACAGTGGCTTATAGTTAGCCCCTAATAAATGCTCCTTGACATACTGATTGATTGATGTTTGTGAAACTGTGGCTATCTGTGTGTAAATGATGACAAAATGGTGAAAGGAATCTGAGGGAAAAACTGACACTTTTGATGCTGATTATAATATTAAAGAACTCATGAAGTGAAAATAAAATAACTTTAAATTGGTTAAGCTACATTAAAATAATAATGGTTAAATTCATTTATTTGAGTTGTTCACCACTTCAGCCTAATTATCATGCAGCATGGTATTGTTTATATCATTAAATACATGTCAGATTGAGTTTCTTGTAAATTCCATTTTTATTACCACAACAGTAAACTTCATAATTTGTTGCTCATGTCTCACGGGCATCTGTCCATTTAGCAAAGTCAACCTCTCACAATTTAAACAAATTATAAGGATGTTGTTTCTGGAACTTGTGCTAGGTGCTTTAAGATATTTTAAGATACACTGTGGTATCAAACTCAAATATAAACGAAGTCATATAAAAGGATGCCTGATGGTAATACATTGACTTAGTTTGAAAATGCAATGCTATCGCTGTCTTATTGCATTTTTTTTTGGTTAAATTTTCCCAATTAATTTTAAGTTTGTTTCCTTTTACACTTGGAAATTTGGGCCATATATTTGACACGCTTGATTTAGAATGTCCTCTCTGCATTGCCCTGCTAAGCTCTCACTATTTCTTCAGTCCTGTAGTTCCTAAAGTGCCATTTTCTTCATGAATATTCTCCCAGTAGTTAGATAAGTGACAGCATCTACCTTTCCTCTTACTCTGACTTGCCAGATAAAACATTGTATTACAAAGTATTTATTGTAGTATTTGAGGTGAAATGTTTAGGGAAATATGAATAAAAGACATTACATAAAAACAGCTGCCCTCTCACATATGGGTTGTTAGAGAAGGTGGTGTAAGGTGTCCTTCAGAAGGAGATAAAAAAAGACTTACTAAAATTTGAGAAAAAAAAATATTTCCTACATATAGAATGAAGACTGTCTTCATTTACACTAGGAGGATCTATAGATCTTTGGATTTCTTCAAAAGAACAACCTGGCTGCCTCACTGCTAGGATTTAAAAAACTACTTGAGATAAAACTGCGACTGTCCCAAGGGTAAACAAATAGTACTTCAGAACAAAGCATTTAAAATTGCCTTGCCACTAAGATATAAAGGGTAAAAACCCAACATTCATGAGGGATGCTTAATCTTCAGCTCTTTAAGTTTGCAGTCTACACGTGAGGGTATGAAATAAACAAGGGCCTGGGGTTTATAGCATTATAAATTAAACTTTTGTTTTAATACATCAACTTAGACAACTTATATTTACTTTAAAAGTACCACACCCTTCCATGTGGAGATGTGTGAGGAAAACTGCCCAAAAGTTAAGGTGCTCTATGGCTCCATATCCACTTACAAAACACCTTGCAAACTCTATACAAATATGTTTATTCTTTTTGGTTACCCAGAGGACACAATTAGTTTAAAACAAAAACATTGAATGAAATAATAGCTAATATTCATATAGAATTTAAGAATTATAAGATTCCATACAACAATTTAATCTCATTTTATCCTTATGACAACTTTGGAAGGTATATGTCATTATTGTTTCCGTTTATAAATGAGGAAACTTAGGCAGATGGAGGTGATGACTTGCCTAGGGTCATGAAAGCAAGCATCTAAGACATGATTTGAACTCAGCTCTTAAAACTCCAAGTAAAATGCTATACCTTAGTTGCCTTGAAATAACATATTATGAAAAGTTACAGTAAAATATCCACTTCTGACAGTAAAATACCACCCCCCCCCCAAAAAAAAATATTGGGGAAGCTGGGTGACCTAATGGCTAAAGTGCTAGGCCTAGAGTCAAAAAGACTCTTCCCCGTGAATTAAAATCTGGCCTCGGATACCTAGTAGCTGTGGGTCATGAAGAGTTAGACATGACTAAAATGACTGATAAACAAGCACAAATACTCAATCTCCCCATAAATATACACAACTTCAGTGGAAAGAGTAGATACACATAGGGATCAGACATGGAGCCATATATACAGAGAGCTCCAGGAAACACATTTAGAAAGTCTCACACGTAAATTGTATGTATGACCAGGGTAAATGGTATGATAGAGAAAACACTTAAAGTATACAAGAGGCTGGAGAGACATGGTATAGCAGCAGCTCATGCCCTTTAGGCCACTTATATCTTCTAATGATGTCACCAAATCTTATTTGTGTCCACTCCTGCATTCTTGGAGTTAGGTCTCTTTTATCTTTCCACTGGGCGTCACATCTCTCTACTTCCTGACAGTCTCTTGTCTCTTCCCCATTCTGTACCCCTTCCCACTCTCCTTCACTTTCACTACCCTAAGTGTCTGTCTCTGCTCTCTATTCGATACATTTCTTTGCTGGTCACTATTAGTTTTTTTCACTTGCTTGCCAGCTCGTGGATTTTATCATATCACTATTACCTACTAATCATCTCCACTCTTATTTGCTCTGCTGCAATGACTAGAAAGCCTCTCTGTGATAAGGAAAAGCTGGTAGGCACTTAATGGTAGCCAGAATCTCTAAACTACCATATTCATCTAAAGGGACTTGAAATAATAAGCTGGCCAGACTAGCCCTAGGCTAAGATTGTCTTTTATTTACCTGTCTACTTCTGACCCGCAATCAGTTGATCTAATTTTGACATTTAAATTAATCTGAGCCAGAACAAAAACTGAGCAAGAAAGCAATGCTGTCTTCCACTCACTTGATCTATATTTATAATTTTATTATTTATATCTATTTGCAACACCCCCTTAACTTTGGTATTTTATTTTCATCACTAATAAGCTCTCATTTACTATGTTTTTTCTTCCTAGTAAAATCAAAGTTACTTTATTGTTTAGTTTTGTTATTTATATTTCCAGCACCTAGAACCATATCTTTTACATATTGTAGTCTCTGAATCAATATTTGTTTAATTTAATTGACAGTTTAGGGTTTTAATCTTCTATGTTGGATATTGTATAGAATAGAGTATGGAATAAATAAGGAAATAATAAACACCTTTATCTGCACATTTCAAAGTCATGGGTTTTCATTATTTACAACCACAATTTCTCAATATCCTGGTGACAAATTTAGTCCCTTAAAGAGAGTAAATGGCCCTCTTTTATCCTGAGATAGACATCACCAAAAATACATTCACAATTTTTAAAAAAAGCACTTTTGAAAGCTGTAGACACAATATCCTTTAGCTTATCTATATTGTATTTTTATTCC